>JBAIAA010000029.1:600000-957044 GCA_037893245.1 Crossaster papposus
GAGAGCTGACTGATGAACCACCTGAGGAAGGGCTAGACAGTTTGTCCTCCATTGTGGATTTTGAGGAAGGTATCGGGAGGTCACTTGGCAGGCTGGTGCTGAAAGAAACACCAATACCCAGCTCACCTAGCTCAATTGCCACAGCTGAGGGTTCACAGAGACCTGCAAGATGGGAGCTAACAAGACAGATGAAATTTGGGCCAAGAAAAGGTACATTTGTCCTTGCAGCATTCTGTAACAATGAAATCGTTTTATTGGATAGGCAGGGTAAACAGTTGATCACTGTCAACGACCTTTCGTCTAATGTCATTTCACAAGAACTCCAACTTGCAGGGTTGAACAGACCATCCCATGTTTCAGTTAACAGGGATGGTGAAATCGTCATTCTGGACAGACCTTTTGTCAAGATCTTCAAGAGGGGTGTGAAGTCCTATCTCCATCAGTTCCTTCCAGGTGGGGAGACCGGCAACACCCCAACCTGCCTTGCAGTGGATGGTGGGGAAACGATAGCAGTGGGTTATAAGATGCAACAAAAGATCTCACTGCACAAGAGAGATGGATCCCTCATCAGGAGAATACCTGCTCCAAAGATTGGGCGCAACTTGGTAATCCATAATAATCAGAGGCTTATCTACATTAGTGACGCTCTTTCCAACAACAAACTACTTTCAGTCGATTACCAAGGTAACATAGTATTTTCGATTAAAATCTACAGTAACATTCTATCGACATGGAGCACTAATGGTCTGTGCTGTGACAAAGATGGCGATATTTACCTCGCTGTACATAATTATAAACAGTCTGAACAAGGTGATATTCACCAATTCAGCCGAGATGGACAGTACATTGGCTGTGCCATCACTGAATGTGGTTGTCCGTGTGATGTCGCATGTACAACCGCTGGAGAGCTGGTATTGGCGTTAACGAACCACGTTGCACTCTATCATCGGGTGTAAAAAAAGTAAAAAATAATAATAACAATCAAGAAGATTTTGTTACCATAGCAAGTGCACACTTTTTCAGACATGGGCTAAAAAAAAGATTTGATTAGTTCAAAATTATATTATCCATAAGCCTTAGAATTAAAGTGATTTGGAGGTTTCGATGGAGAATGTAATGCAGTTATAAGCTGTGTCCACATTGAATTTTTCCTTCGGAAAATCCTACGGAGACTGTTGTCAATTTAACAAAATAAAATCCAGTGCGGACAGCCGGTAAGCTTGTTATATTGTCAAGTGTCGATTGTGGGTTTTACCCTCCGAAGCAGTAAGTTCTAAAGAACAAAGCATGTAGCGGAAGAGTTTACGTCGTATGTTTTACGTCGCTGAAAAGTCCAGTGCAGACAAAGTCCATGAACATGCAGTGTAAAATCTACACTTTGATCATGTGCTTTCCGTCTAGAGGTCAATGCATGACCTCTACAATTTCGCGCGCTAGCATAGTGTAACGGAAAAAGGGTCTGGTGCATAAACTCTTGATGAACCCATAGGGCCACGGTGGCTGGGCAAGTAAATAGGTAG
The DNA here is from genome assembly GCA_037893245.1 of Crossaster papposus. Taxonomy (NCBI): domain Eukaryota; kingdom Metazoa; phylum Echinodermata; class Asteroidea; order Velatida; family Solasteridae; genus Crossaster; species Crossaster papposus. The sequence continues at coordinate 601,521 of JBAIAA010000029.1, forward strand.
GGTCTGATGGCTATCGGATGTTTGGGAAACTCCTTATAGCGAGTACAATAGAGCCTTGTGGGTTGGTACTGGAAGTTTAGAAACACAGGGGAGCCAAGCGCAACGGAATCGTATAGCATAAGATAAGAGTAGCTGTCGGTGGTCTGACAGGGTGTTGTGAGTTGTATAAATGAGGTGTATGAAATCTGGCATTATTCTTAAAGACTAACTTAGCAACTTGAAAAGGGGAAAACAGAGTTGTTTTGGAACACTTTTTGATGCATGACAGCAGACACTAGGCAGATCACCGAAGGGGACTAATTATGTTTAGAAAGGGTTTGTAAATAAAAGGGTTTCATGAAAATACATAGTAGCCAGTTTAAGTTAGTTATGAAACATAATAGAAGACTAAACAGGAGTTATTGCGTATAAAATACAGAGCACAAGGGGGAAAAGGGGCAGTTGTTCGATATTCATCGATGGAAGTGGTTCTGATAGAGTGCAGATTTAGTTTGTGATCAAGTTGTATCATATAAGTCTATGTACTTGGGAAGCCGATGGTGTACACGGGATCTAGGACGCGGGAGCACAAGTGCTGGGATTATGTAAGTAGCACTACGTAGATGTAGGGTAGTCCACATTAACCCTTTCACTCCCAGCCACTATGCAAGAGATTACCCTTGTTTACCACAGCAATTAGGAGCTCAGTGTGACTCTAGCCCCATTGGTTTTTGAGCAATTTCATTGAAGTGCGCCCTCAACACACTGTTTACATGCATACTGTACATATACACTTGCTGAGATATTTGTATGTAAAACTGATTGCAAAAATAAGTGTACAAGGAAAACAAATTGTGTGCATCTATTTATTTTGTAAGTGTAAAAGCACAATAATGAAATAATTAGATACGTATTTACACTCGGGGGGGAAAAGTAATACAAACGGGTAATAATTCAGAACATGTGATACATACGGCACATGTTTCAGATTTTGTTTACATGTGGAAAAACAATAACTTGTATGAGAATTTTTGTTTTTAATTCCTTTGTTATTTTCTTGAAAATGAACCATTTACTTGTATTCGGTGCATACACATGCATCAAAAGCCATTATAAAAACAATTTGCCTGGGAACAAACTATTTACTTGTACATGTATTTACTGTACAGACATACATCATAAGTAATTATACCCCCCCCCCCCCCCCCCCCCCCCCCCAAATCAATGTTGGTTTGGAGTGTAACCTGAAGTGCGTCCGACGCCACATTTTCTCAACATTGATTTGGGGGGGGGGGGGGGGGGGGCAAATACATGTAGTACAATCAAGTGGTATGGTAATTCTCAAAGCAAGGAACTATGCACATAGGCTTCATACATTGCTTACATATAATCACCGTTTGTTTTCGCCGGCCTAATTTGCGGTTACTGCAAACAATGCAGTCGCGTTTCTTTCCATTGCGGTTTTTGCCAGGAAAGTGCTGTTGTCTTGCCAAATCAATAGGAATATGGTATCTCAACTGACTTGTTGCATTACGTTTCCAACCTAATAGCAAGCCTTGTACAATCCCTATACGAAAATCAAGGTTACTGACATTTTTGCTCCCTGCTGTGCTGTTAAATATTACTCTGCTATTGACAATACATATATTGAGAAGATGGTAAAAAACTCGTTTCCACCATTTCAAGCTTCTGTGGGTATGATTGTAGTACTGAAAACACTGGTCTGCTAAATCTGTGCCTCCCATATTTAAATTGTAAGATGAAATACATTCGGGCTTCATAACTTCACGAAATCCAGAAGTGCTCTTTTTACATCGAGTTTGTTTTTTTGACACTGCAGTGCTGCCGACATTAGTTAAAAATGTTACAGATTTTTTGTCTTGCCAAACCATGCACAATTGCCCATCTTTCACCAACAAGATTGGGTTGCTACCTTTCTTCATTTTATGATTTTTTGGATTTGCGACCTCGGGTATTCCCTTAGCAGTATATCGAGCAGTTCCGCAACATCCAAAGCCTTGTTCAGACAGTTTTGCTATCAGCGACGGACTTGTATAGTAATTATCACAGTATATGACGTGTCCCTTATTCTGAAGTGGTTTGACTAATTCTATAACCACTTTTCCAGGGACTGTCAGGTTTGGTGGATGGCAGTCTGATGACTCGGAATCTACATGTACCTTATCCTTTACAGTTTTTGTGTTGTCAGCACCTGTGTACAGTTCCCAATTGCACGTGTATCCGGATTTACTACAATTTAATGAAAATGCTTTCATCCCACGTTTTACTGGTTTGTTGGGCATGTACTGAATAAAACTTAAGCGTCCCTTAAATTTCATCATACTCTCGTCTGGAGACAGATTCTGCGCAGGTTTATACAGGTTAAGAAACTTCGGGATAATGACTTCTATCAAGGGCCGAACTTTGGAAAGTTTGTCTTGTTTAGCCGAGGATTCACGAGGAATTTGGTTATTAGAGATGTGGAGAAACCGAAGAATTGAACTGAAACGATTTCTCGACATTACCGACGGATAAAAGGGAATTTTCAAAATTTCTGACGTTGACCAATACATCCTATATAGAGGCGATTTGTTTATGACCATAGCAATGATAAGTGCTACAAATGCCATCATTTCGGGAACGTTGGTTGGGTACCAGGAGAACTGTTGTTCAGGATTTGAGTCTATTGTTTGCTGTACATAGCGATTAGTCTCGTCGACGAGCAAATCCCACACGAGTTGGCAAAAATACAGCTTGAAGATTTCCACTGCCGAGAGTGTTCCGAAGTCGCCAGTTGGGCCAGGATTTCCAGTGAACTGCACAGTCCCACAATCGTAGTGGTCTCGTCGTTCCCAACCAGATCGGAAATTGGCTTTTCCGGTTCTTGATTTGGAAGAACTTGGATGGCCGTCATCTTGGGTAGGCTGCAAAAGAAGCAAGATAAAATTTGATTATCGGTCCTATATTTGTTAATGCTAATTTGCAGCACATGCCTAAAATGAATATTGCGCTGAGAAAAGAACGATCATGGTGGCCTCAATAGTCGTTGCAGATATGTCATGAATGTTAATGCCTGGTGTATGGTATTGACTGTGATTGGCATAGTGAATCATCTTCTAAATTCTTGCCAAATATAATACATAATAATACGGAGTCTAAATACCAGGCCAAACGGCCTACGAAGCTATTCTTATTTGAGGTTTACAATACTACTACTGCATCTTTTTGGATGCAAAATTGCACGACAGGCTATACCATGTTTATGGGTGGAGGTAAATTTCTATAGGACTGTACTCTGTATTCATTTGATGTACATGCACTGAGTGCCACTGTACATACATCAAATAAATACAGTTATACTCTAATTTCCGTTATACTCGAGGGCACCTACTCAAGCCTGTATCATGCGCTTACCTCTTGAAATTCTGCTGTGTTTTCGCAGAGCATGCTCTCGTCGTCCGAAGACTCTTCAGTGTCATCATCCGGAATCACTATCTGCTAAAATCTCAGCCAAAATGTCATCATTGGGGATTTGTTCCATTCCGATTGCAAAAACACAGCGATACGTATAACCTACTTCGACCGCAATGGATATGCATGGGACGCGACGCTATAATGTCGCGCGTCGCGTCAGTCACGTGATCGGTAGCTAACCTATTCACGTACACGTACATTCATGCCTGCATGCAATGCATATGGGATGGCGCGCTAACTTCAAAAACTTTATTTCTGTCAGCAGAGGGCGCCAAACCAATAACTCTCAAGCAGTGTTTTCGCTGGTGAGATAAGTTGCCTTGGTCTCCAAGCTCATGGCAAATCGTGGGACTTTTTGTCGCCCACGGGTTCCAAGCATATCACAACAAAGGCTCTTTTTGGAGCCCGTGGGATTGAAAGGGTTAATGGGACTACCGCGCTATAGTGGGGTACGTTACATGTACCTGGGGCCGATTAGGCTCATTATGTAATTTGTGTTTATTCTTGTATATAGGACCCAGTGGGGGAAGTAAGTGGAAGTGGAGACAATAAAGTAGATAGCTGTAATATCCTAGTCGAACTATAGATTTGCTTCTCTGGTGTGCCGTTTATCACGTGTTCCTTGTCCTCTTTGTAACGGGCGGTATATTTCCACCCAAACGGATCCGGTCCCTGGCCATAGCTGTGCGGCTTTTAGGGTCAGATAATACCGGTGGAGTCGGGGGTTTACCAACCGAGGGAAAACCGCTACAAAATGGTGTCAGAAGTGGGATTGTTACACTGAGGAAAATTAGCGGAGGAACGATTCGGTACACATCCACACAGAGAAAGTAAGAAAACACCACTACTCGTAAAGTAGCTTTTTCTGAGTTTAGATAAACAAAATTCATAGAGATCATTATGAAGCGGGCTGCACCACAGAGCGAGGGGCGGCAGACAAAAACACAAAACTGGGTAGCTAGGCACTATCGACAGAAAGGTTTCGCCGATAGTGGTTTTCAGAGCACTCCACTTACTTCCGATACCAGGGGACCTTACGGTCAGGGGGCATGGGCGCCATGGGCGCCGCCTCCGGCCACGGAACTGGCCGGAATGGGACTCGTAGGGAACGAGGCCCATAGTTACGGACCGGTTGGGGCACCAGGAAAGGGTGAAAGAGGAATTCCTACTTCGAAGTCACTACCTATTTTTTGGTCTTCGGTGGGAAGGGGGGAATTAGGGAAAACTCTAAGGTCCCGAAGTGATGCCAAGGGGAATTCGCCGGGTGCTGGACCAATGGAGGATGAGGACACTGCGCTGGGCGGTGCCATCCTCACGAGTGGCCAGTATGGTAAGGAAATTCCTGAGGCAGATAGCATTAGCGAAGGGACGACCTCGTGCGAGTCTTTTGTAGGCCAAAAAGGGGGGTTGGGGGAGTCACCCTCCGGATTGGGTCTAGCGGCCTGTGGAATTGCACCCGAAGGGGTACATACTACGGGCTATGCGAGGGGCCGGAGTGAGGAGGCTCAGGGTAGTAACGCGCATGGGGAAAGAATAAAAGCCGAGGCATGGGAGTCTATGGTGAGCCGGGCCATGGAGGAATTGGCTGTAAAGGCAGACAGACTAAATGCTTTTGATATTGCTGTACATTTGCCTGCAAAGGACGAAATGTACCGGCCGTCTCCTCATGAGGAGCCTCCTCAAGATGAGGAGAAGGGAGAGAACTGCCCTCGTTGGGACCCCCAAGAAGGGTCCTTGCGTGGACGCGGATTTACCTCCGGTTGGCCAAACCAAGGGGTGCGGGGGCATGCCATGGCCAGCCAGGGACCATGGGAAGAGCCACCAGCTCCTTTTGAGGAGCCACCTCGTGAGGAGAGGTGGAGGAGGCGCAGCCCTTCTCGGGGTTTTTCTCGGGGGCCCTCACGAGGGCCATGGTTGACTTCTGGTTGGCTTGAACCCAAGGTACGGGGACACTCCCCGGCGGGTTACAAGTCACGTGAGGAGCTAGGGTACTCGGGAGGAGTAGGCAGTGGGAAAGAGGACTGTGTACGACCTCAGGAAGTGAGTTTCGCAACCACTAGGCCATCAAGGGGGATTGATGTCGTGAGGGGCTCCTCACGAGGAGCCGGCGAGGAGCGACCGAGGCCGGTCGCTGTGGGACCGTGGCCCCTCGTGAGGGACCGACGTTTCCATGGGGAAGAAGAGTGTGCGGAAAGGTTTAAGGGCTCCTCACGGCGGCCACACATTGTACCAGACCGGTACGATGGGAAAGCGTCTTGGGATGAGTATACCAGCAACACTTTGAAGCATGCTGCGAGATAAATGAGTGGACGGGCGAGCAAGCCCTCCGGTATCTTAAGGCAAGTCTACAAGGCAATGCGCTGAAGGTTCTTGGCAGTTGCCATGGTGAACCACACCAAGACTATAGGGAGCTGTTAGGTTTGCTGGGTCGCAGGTTTGGGCCGGGGCATCAAGCCGAAAATTACCTAATGGAACTTAAAGTTCGCCGACAAAAACAAAAAGAAACGCTGCAAGAGTTAGGGCAGGCAATTAGGGACTTGGCGTACAAGGCCTACCCAGATATCCCTCGGGACAGCCGAGACCGGCTGGCCAAGAACCACTTCGCGGATGCAATTGAAAATCAGAGCATCCGGGAAGGCATGTTTAGGGCAAAGCCCAGAAGTCTTGATGAAGCAATTCGCGCAGCGTTAGAAACAGAGAATTTTGAAATGATTGAGGCACGGCGTAGCAGGCCACCGAGAGTGGAGAAGTTTGCGCGCGTCTTAGAAGGCGACACTGAAACCCGCATTGCGAAACTAGAACAACTCTTGAACCAGCAGGCTCAACAGCTCGGAAAAATAATAGGGGCACTTGCTCAAAATGCTCCGAGTAGAGCCGCTGGCTTTTCCCCTAGAGAGGGAGAGCAGAAAACACTGATTGGAGTTTTGCTATAACTGCAAAGAACCAGGTCACAAATGCCATCATTTCGGGAACGTTGGTTGGGTACCAGGAGAACTGTTGTTCAGGATTTGAGTCTATTGTTTGCTGTACATAGCGATTAGTCTCGTCGACGAGCAAATCCCACACGAGTTGGCAAAAATACAGCTCTTTTTGGAGCCCGTGGGATTGAAAGGGTTAATGGGACTACCGCGCTATAGTGGGGTACGTTACATGTACCTAGGGCCGATTAGGCTCATTATGTAATTTGTGTTTATTCTTGTATATAGGACCCGGTGGGGGAAGTAAGTGGAAGTGGAGACAATAAAGTAGATAGCTGTAATATCCTAGTCGAACTATAGATTTGCTTCTCTGGTGTGCCGTTTATCACGTGTTCCTTGTCCTCTTTGTAACGGGCGGTATATTTCCACCCAAACGGATCCGGTCCCTGGCCATAGCTGTGCGGCTTTTAGGGTCAGATAATACCGGTGGAGTCGGGGGTTTACCAACCGAGGGAAAACCGCTACAAAATGGTGTCAGAAGTGGGATTGTTACACTGAGGAAAATTAGCGGAGGAACGATTCGGTACACATCCACACAGAGAAAGTAAGAAAACACCACTACTCGTAAAGTAGCTTTTTCTGAGTTTAGATAAACAAAATTCATAGAGATCATTATGAAGCGGGCTGCACCACAGAGCGAGGGGCGGCAGACAAAAACACAAAACTGGGTAGCTAGGCACTATCGACAGAAAGGTTTCGCCGATAGTGGTTTTCAGAGCACTCCACTTACTTCCGATACCAGGGGACCTTACGGTCAGGGGGCATGGGCGCCATGGGCGCCGCCTCCGGCCACGGAACTGGCCGGAATGGGACTCGTAGGGAACGAGGCCCATAGTTACGGACCGGTTGGGGCACCAGGAAAGGGTGAAAGAGGAATTCCTACTTCGAAGTCACTACCTATTTTTTGGTCTTCGATGGGAAGGGGGGAATTAGGGAAAACTCTAAGGTCCCGAAGTGATGCCAAGGGGAATTCGCCGGGTGCTGGACCAATGGAGGATGAGGACACTGCGCTGGGCGGTGCCATCCTCACGAGTGGCCAGTATGGTAAGGAAATTCCTGAGGCAGATAGCATTAGCGAAGGGACGACCTCGTGCGAGTCTTTTGTAGGCCAAAAAGGGGGGTTGGGGGAGTCACCCTCCGGATTGGGTCTAGCGGCCTGTGGAATTGCACCCGAAGGGGTACATACTACGGGCTATGCGAGGGGCCGGAGTGAGGAGGCTCAGGGTAGTAACGCGCATGGGGAAAGAATAAAAGCCGAGGCATGGGAGTCTATGGTGAGCCGGGCCATGGAGGAATTGGCTGTAAAGGCAGACAGACTAAATGCTTTTGATATTGCTGTACATTTGCCTGCAAAGGACGAAATGTACCGGCCGTCTCCTCATGAGGAGCCTCCTCAAGATGAGGAGAAGGGAGAGAACTGCCCTCGTTGGGACCCCCAAGAAGGGTCCTTGCGTGGACGCGGATTTACCTCCGGTTGGCCAAACCAAGGGGTGCGGGGGCATGCCATGGCCAGCCAGGGACCATGGGAAGAGCCACCAGCTCCTTTTGAGGAGCCACCTCGTGAGGAGAGGTGGAGGAGGCGCAGCCCTTCTCGGGGTTTTTCTCGGGGGCCCTCACGAGGGCCATGGTTGACTTCTGGTTGGCTTGAACCCAAGGTACGGGGACACTCCCCGGCGGGTTACAAGTCACGTGAGGAGCTAGGGTACTCGGGAGGAGTAGGCAGTGGGAAAGAGGACTGTGTACGACCTCAGGAAGTGAGTTTCGCAACCACTAGGCCATCAAGGGGGATTGATGTCGTGAGGGGCTCCTCACGAGGAGCCGGCGAGGAGCGACCGAGGCCGGTCGCTGTGGGACCGTGGCCCCTCGTGAGGGACCGACGTTTCCATGGGGAAGAAGAGTGTGCGGAAAGGTTTAAGGGCTCCTCACGGCGGCCACACATTGTACCAGACCGGTACGATGGGAAAGCGTCTTGGGATGAGTATACCAGCAACACTTTGAAGCATGCTGCGAGATAAATGAGTGGACGGGCGAGCAAGCCCTCCGGTATCTTAAGGCAAGTCTACAAGGCAATGCGCTGAAGGTTCTTGGCAGTTGCCATGGTGAACCACACCAAGACTATAGGGAGCTGTTAGGTTTGCTGGGTCGCAGGTTTGGGCCGGGGCATCAAGCCGAAAATTACCTAATGGAACTTAAAGTTCGCCGACAAAAACAAAAAGAAACGCTGCAAGAGTTAGGGCAGGCAATTAGGGACTTGGCGTACAAGGCCTACCCAGATATCCCTCGGGACAGCCGAGACCGGCTGGCCAAGAACCACTTCGCGGATGCAATTGAAAATCAGAGCATCCGGGAAGGCATGTTTAGGGCAAAGCCCAGAAGTCTTGATGAAGCAATTCGCGCAGCGTTAGAAACAGAGAATTTTGAAATGATTGAGGCACGGCGTAGCAGGCCACCGAGAGTGGAGAAGTTTGCGCGCGTCTTAGAAGGCGACACTGAAACCCGCATTGCGAAACTAGAACAACTCTTGAACCAGCAGGCTCAACAGCTCGGAAAAATAATAGGGGCACTTGCTCAAAATGCTCCGAGTAGAGCCGCTGGCTTTTCCCCTAGAGAGGGAGAGCAGAAAACACTGATTGGAGTTTTGCTATAACTGCAAAGAACCAGGTCACTTTAAGAGAGACTGTCCGAAACCCAAGAAAAAGGGGCCGCAGTGGCCGGGAAACATCAACCAGCTGACCCAGAGGCCCGAGGGAAGGCTGCGCAGTCAGGGCCTTCAGGGCGCGATAGCGAAACCACCGGCGGACAAGTAATATACTTGCCGACGGTGATGGGCCCACGACTTGGAATGTTTGTGGTGGGCGTGGTAAGGTTAGTGGAGCTGCGAATGTTAATTAACACAGGGGCAACAGACACTATACTCAATACATCCATTTATCACCAAATACCGGTATAGGCCGCAGGATGATCTCACAAATTCGTTGATTTTGTGACCCCCCTCAAGAAGCTATTACATTTTGGGCTTAAAATTCGTGTAAATTCCGTCTTTCATCACCCTAAAACTCGCCAAGCCTAAAACATTCGCATTATCAAGTAATAGTAAATTTGAGTTGGAAAAATACTCAAGAAATAAAGCCATGATTTTCACGAACCATGTAAAGATAAATCGATGACTTTTACTGCTAACCAATCACAACGAGTTTCTCATGCAACGTTGACCAATGTCACGACTTGTTACAGCGGAGTCGGTGCGATCACGTTGTGCAAGATGGCGTCTTCATCGGACGCGAATTTAGCTAAAGATGAAGCCGGCGACGAAAGTCCTTTGTATTGCTGTATGCACACAACTTATGCCAAATCTAAAGTAATACAATTTAGCGTGAAGAGCTAGGCTAAATTCAGAGAGTGTTGTTGTGCGCGATGACAAAGCTTTAAATTGCCCCAAACTGCCAAAAAGCTACGTTGTCGTTCATTGATAGACCACGCACGAGGGTGTTCGGCATCGGCAAGCCGGGTAAGCAGAGGCCAAGCCGTGCCTCTTGGAAGTGAAGACGCCAGCCACCCCATTGCTCTTTCAAGTGCTTTCCAGGACCGTGGACGTACCCAGAGAAGGTAGGATTTGGTATATTGTGGCTAGGACAGCCATGGAGGAATGGGACAATATGGCAAAAATTCGGTTAATTTATTGTTAATGTTATGGGGGGTCAGACAAGTCGACCGTTGAGACAACTCGACTCGGGACAAGTCGACCATTGAGACAACTCGCCCGTTGAGACAACTCGACCGTTGAGACAACTCGCCCGTATGTCTGATAAATGGAAAGACAAGTCGACCGTTGAGACAAGTCGACTCGCATGCTTTTGGGATAGTAGTAGCGGGGATTTTGACGGCGGCTGATCGCCGTTTCGGAGTTATGTTGTTTTTTTCGGGCCGGGTTGTGATATACATGTAAGGCTGGGGGTTGCGTTAATATTATTTCATAATTTTTATATTTGTCCCGAGTCGAGTTGTCTCAACGGTCGACTTGTCTCGAGTCTAGTTGTCTCACAAAGGTCGAGTTGTCTCAACGGGCGAGTTGTCTCAACGGGCGAGTTGTCTCAACGGTCGACTTGTCCCGAGTCGAGTTGTCTCAACGGTCGACTTGTCTGACATCCAATGTTATGCCTTATCATTGTTGTAAGGTTCAATTTCAAGTCAGTGGCCATTTTTTTAATTTATATTTATTCTATGCAAAGCGGGGACTGATGCTGGGTACTTAACCCTGTGTACAACAAAGTGTCCCTTACTAAATAGTGTCTTTTGTCTATGGGGAAAGAACTCCGTATTTGGCCACCGCATTTTATTTCATAAATTAAAACTCCCCAAAAGGCTAAAGAAATAAATGTCACCACTTTTTAAAGCCTTTTTAGGAATTTATTGTTCATAAAATGTGGTGGTGGCCAAGTATAAAAACTAATTCCAGTTCTTGGTGTTTTTAATACTGTTACGTTGAGCATTTTTGGGGCAAGTTTGTACTACAGGTTTAAATTATTATTCTGTAGGAGACACAGCGACAATCCGAGGGATCATCTTCACCACTTCTGCAAGTCGAACGGGCTGAAGACAGACAAAAAATGGCAGACCAGAGAGAAATAGAACAAGGTAGTAAAATCCCTTATATAAATAAAACAGCACAAAATAGCATTTGGCATCTGCTTAATGTAATTTGTATGTAAATATAAATAGATTCAAATATAAATATAGGACTTTATGAATTCTGTGTTAAAGGAAGGATACACCGTTTGCAGATATCAAAAATATTTACTACTTAATTATTAGGAAAATATCTTACTTATTGGAAAGTAAATAATGATACTAGGCATCCAGCAAAATGATTGCGCTATATATCCCATAACTGGTAAAAAATTTGCATTGTATTACCAAAAATTTAATATAGTCGTCGGGTGATCGCGAAAGAAAAGACAACAACTGCCCCCCATTTTTGTTACCAATTTCTGATAATTCTAACAATTGCCAAATATTCATAAACAAAATTGGGGGGAAATATTAAAATAGTATAAAATAATAGAAAAACATGCCTACTACTTTGTAGTTAAAGGCAACAAAATGTATTCTTAACCACTTTCATTAGAGGTTTTAGATAAAGTACATGTAAGTGTTTTTTTGTGGGAGTGGATAAATGGATAACAAGTTAAAATTAGAGCTTGTTGTAGTTTATTTATGTAATATGTTGTTATTTTTCAGCTGCTGAAGAAGAAAACGGCAGACAAACAAGATGGGGAGCCTTTGTTGAATTTATTCAAGCTGGTCTGCGTTCCTTAACTGCTGGTGACCAACACGTGTAACCTCTTCCAGGCAGAAAACATGTCTTGTCTGTTCAGTGCATCGTTTGTAAAGATATATACTAACAAAGAGTTAATTGCGAAACAATGCCGGATGGGAAATTGCTTAAAGCAGCAAATATTAGGCAGGATGAGCTACTGTTACTTGATATTCAGGATAGGAATCTACATGTAGTAGCAATAGAGGTAAAATACCACCGTACATTTTACCAAAGTACACCAAAGTAGCCAGGGAGTACAAGTCAAAAGCAAATGACACTGTGCAGCAAGATTATCAACTGTCATTTCAAGAATGGAGAAGCTCATCCAAGGAAAATTGGTTTAATTTACCTGCCTTATCTTATTCCATAGCATGTTTTATGGGAGTATGTAAATTAAAAAACTTGAGAAGATTTACATAAGTAAAATGGCACTAATTTTCAGTGTCGTAAAAGTGAAAGTCTTGCCCTCAAGAATAATTACTTATCGCGACACATAATTTCGTATTTTAATTATCACTCCTTTAATTTCACCTCAGGTTAAGATAATCCTTTTGTTTTTACAGGTATATAAATGCAGTTATAATTTTGTTTACTGAAGCATCATAACCAAATTTAAAAATGAATTTCAGATGTTGAAACAAAGCACTTGCTCACATTTATAGAAGCTGATGTGCTGGTTTACATTTACCTGTAACTCATTTAAGCATAATTATTACAGTGTACATCTACACAAATCTGTTCTAACTTTAAAATATCATTGAATTACAATTACTGCACAGATATAACTTACAAAGCAATAATCAATATTGCTGTATCTTTCAGGATAACAATTGGTTGAAGATTGTCAATCACATGGCGTTTAAAAGTATACCATTCTAAAAAGGTTTTTGATGAAGTTCTGATATTGTGAACAAAATAGCAAAAATAATGATACAAAATTTGCAATAATGTATAATAAATATTTGTCATTGTTCTTATAACTGTTTCTTCTCCTTTTCTTCTGTTCTTGTGTTTTCGGGGGTTTAATTTGTTTTTTGGGGGGGAGTCCAAAATTAAAAAGAAAGACAGGCAAGATACAAACATTCGGTTAATAAAATGAAAAGAAACTATGAAAACAAAAAACTGAACTGTTGATAACATGAAAAAAACTATAACAATCTTGGTTTAGGAATATTTCTTTAAATAAAGAATATACAGGAAATCGGGAAGACAAAAACAGAGCAGTCATTTCTGTCCAGACGAGCTCAAATCGCCCCCTGCCATTTGTTTGTGTACATTTCAATTCCTCATAGGTTTTGTACACACCTCTCCCGAAGTGACCAACAGAGGGCGCTATTTTCAAGCTGGATATTTTAATTGGTTAAGCCTAATTAATGTGCAATTTTTCTCTCTGGCGAACCTGATATTCTGATTCAATAGGATCATATTTGTATTTCTGGAAAATATCAGGTAGCTTCTAGAGGGGGGTCACAATTCTTAAAATGTGAATGCCTATTTCATGTTCATCCCATGGTCTAGTAGGGTTAAGGCCAGAGTTAGAAAGGCAACATGTGACCATCCGTCAGGCGGATATTACCGGTATTGGGAGTTGCGTGGGTCGAGATTAAAGTGGGAAAAAGCCTACATACTGTGCGTGCGACATTTGCATATGTTGAAGTGGACGGGATACTAGGGACAGATTTCCTGGTACCCACAAAAGGGGTAATTGATTTCGGGAAGTTCGAGCTTAACCTCAACGGGGTCGGGGTTAAGTGCACTGACAAAGAGGGTGGGGCATGGTGCGCTAGAATCATCGTAGAAGACACGATGGTGATACCAGCTGGGCACGAAGCTGTTATCCCTGGCAAGATAGCCGGCAAGTTTAACTTGAGGGGCATTGGGGTGATAGAACCAGTGGAACAGGGTGGTGAAATAGAAAAGAGGGGCCTGGTTGTTGGGAGGTCCCTGGTAGACTCTTCCAGTAGTACACTGGGGGTCCGTGTGTTAAACCCTGGGAAACACGAGTGCGTCGTGAAAAGTGGCACAATGGTGGGCATTTTGTCCCCAGTGGACCCCAAAACAGTTTGTATGGCTAGAAACCCCACTAAAATCTCTTTTTGGGCCTCGCCTGAGGCAAGGCAAGGTGCGGCCGAGATAGAAGTTCCCCCACATCTGGAGGAACTTTATAAGGAGGCCATTAGCATGATAAGTAAGAAGGAACACGACAAGGTGGCAGACCTCCTCGTTGAGTACCAGGACGTGTTTTCACGGGGCCCAGAGGACATTGGTCAAACGGGGTTGGTGAAACATTCAATCAGTACGGGAGAAGCCCGTCCAATAAGAGAACGGCCGCGTAGGCACCCCATTACTCAACAAGAAGAAATTTCTCAGCAGATACAGAATCTAAAAGGGAGGAACATAATAGAACCCTCTGATAGCCCTTGGGCCTCTAATGTTGTTTTGGTCAAAAAGAAAGATGGAACCCAACGGTTCTGTGTAGATTACCGGAAACTCAACGCGGTAACAATCAAAGATGCCTATCCGGTTCCCCGCATAGATGACACCCTGGACTCTCTGGCTGGGGCGCGATGGTTTTCCACCCTTGACCTGGCCTCTGGGTATTGGCAAATCGCTTTAGATGACGATGCCAAGAAAAAGTCGGCATTCGTCGTAAGGGAAGGGTTGTATAGCTGGAAGGTCATGCCTTTCGGGCTATGCAATGCTCCAGCGACCTTCGAGAGGTTGATGGAGCGGGTCCTGGCTGGACTGCAATGGGATACACTTCTAGTGTATCTGGATAATGTTATCGTCTACGGGAAAAATGTAGACGAGGAGTTGGTCAACTTGAAGGCTGTACTGGAGCGGTTCCTGGCAGCTGGTCTCAAGTTGAAACCACAGAAGTGCCACCTCCTTCAGGAGGAGGTGCATTATCTTGGGCATGTTGTGTCCCAGGAGGGGGTCAGGACTGACCCGGATAAGGTGGAAACGGTCAGGGCGTGGCCTACTCCATCTTGCGTAAAGGAAGTACGAAGCTTCCTGGGGTTGGCCTCGTATTACCGAAGGTTCATCCAAGGTTTTGCGGACATAGCCAAGCCGTTGCATAGGCTGACGGAAAAGTCCCGTCAGTTTGTGTGGGATGGTGAATGCGAAGCTGCTTTTGCGGAACTAAAAGCTAGACTTCAGGACTCACCAGTGTTGGCCTACCCAAGGCCGGGGGAAGAGTATATCCTGGATACTGATGCCAGTGATGTTGGCATTGGAGGGGTACTCTCCCAGGTGCAAGATGGAGTCGAGAGACCCATTGCGTACGCAAGTAGGGCTTTGAAAAAGCCTGAGCGCAATTATTGCGTGACAAGAAGGGAGTTGCTGGCAATGGTGGTATTTCTGAAACACTTTCGACCATACATCTATGGTCAAAAGGTTACGATCAGGACCGACCATGCATCTCTTCGGTGGATCCTTAACCTAAAGGATCCGGAGGGCCAATTAGCTCGTTGGCCGGAGGTCATCGCAGGGTATGATTTCAAGGTGGTCCATAGACCCGGATTGAAACATGCCAATGCAGATGGATTATCTCGGAAGCCCTGTCGACAATGTGGTCGATTAGAGGGTGACGAGGGGGTAGCAGAAGCTACCCAGGGACCACTCTGGGGGGATGCTCCCACAGAGCATCCTAAGGTTAGAATGGTGGCAGGTGAGCCCTGGTGTAAAACGGATATGATCCGGGACGCGCAATCGAAAGACGAGACAACGGGGTGGTTGTTGTTAGCAAAAGGGGAGTCAGAGGCCCGGCCAAATTGGGACCAGGTGACTCCTGCGACATCAACGACAAAGACCTATTGGCTGTCATGGGCGCGGATCGCTTTGCGCGATGGGGTGTTGTGCCGACGGTGGGAATCTGACTCTGGTGCGGAGACTAAGTGGCAAATACTCCTACCAAGTCAGCTGCGTGCAACTTTGCTTGACGAGTTGCATGGTGGGGTAACTGGGAGGCACCTAGGGCACAGGAAAACATTGGGGAAGGTGAAGCAGCGGTATTACTGGGTAGGGATGGATGCCGAGGTGCGCTCATGGGTGAGGCGGTGCAATGTTTGTGCGCGTAAGAAACCTCCTCCCAGAAAACAGCGAGCCGCGCTGCAACAGCGAATTGTCAGTGAGCCAATGGCTAGGGTTGCGTTGGACCTAGTAGGGCCCCTACCAGAAACCACAGAGGGAAAGAAGTGGATTTTGGTAGTTGGAGATTATTTCACCAAGTGGGTAGAGGCTTATTCTCTGCCTGATGCTACAGCGGAAACAGTGGCTAGTAAAATGGTAGAGGAGTACTTTTGCCGTTTTGGGATTCCAAGCGAGTTGCATTTAGATCAGGGTCGAAATTTTGAGTCCATTCTGTTTTCTGAAGTGTGCAAAACCCTTGGAATAAATAAAACACGCACGACCCCCTATAACCCCAAGTCCGATGGGTTTATAGAACGGTTCAACCGGACACTCATTACCATGATCTCAGTGATGATAGACCCGAACAAGAAACAAAGGGACTGGGACAAGCAATTGCCCTACGCAACGTTTGCATATAGGTGTACACCTCAGGAGTCTACCGGAGAGACACCTAACATGTTAATGCTAGGGAGGGAGGTTTCAGTTCCGCTGGACCTTACGGTGGAGGCACCCCCTGTAGATGAGGTGTCCGACGATTATGCTGCAGTGCTTAGGCAGCGTATGCAGGATGCGCATGTGAGGGCGCAAGCGCACCTAAAAAAAAGTGCTAGGCGCCAAAAGCGCAACTATGACAAAGGGATAGCGGGGAAGAAGCTAAACCCGGGACAGTTTGTCTGGCTGTTTAACCCGGCAAAGAAGAAGGGATTTTCCCCGAAGTTGCAATGCCGTTGGGAGGGGCCATATTTAGTTGTGGGGCAACTGTCAAATGTTACCTTCCGGATCCAACGCCAACCTCGTAGCAAAGCTAAAGTTGTTTATTACGACCGGTTGAAATGCTATGAGGGGGACCCCATTGAGGGGTGGGAGTATACAATCCCATCAGGCAATGAGGGGCCAAATCTGGTACCTCTTCAGGAACCAGAGATTGAGTTGGTGAGCGGTGGGCCATCTGTGGCAGAGGCGATCGAGGTTCCACTAAATGGTGATGTAACCTTGGGAGACATCCTAGTGGATGATGAATGTGACACGAGTCCCTTGCAGGGTCGTTACATTCGTATGGATGAGGTAGCCCAGCATGGGGGCGTAGATGCTGATCAAGTTCAGCCCGAGTACAGTTTCGGGCAGGAAGACACCCTTCTAGGTGTGGACAATGCATCGCTCGGAGAGGAGCGAGCGGATGCTGAGATGGCCAGTCACGGCCGGCGCAATCCTTCAAGGATGCGAAGAAAACCTGTACGATACAGGGAGTGGACCTCAAAAAGGGGGGACTACGGGTGGGTAGCCAGCTCGATTGGTTACAAGTCCTTGTTCTTTGGTTATATAACAGGTTATATATCGAGCCCGGGCCGGGAATCGAGCCCGGGCCGGGAATCGAGCCCGGGCCGGGAATCGAGCCCGGGCCGGGAATCGAGCCCGGGCCGGGAATCGAGCCCGGGCCGGGAATCGAGCCCGGGCCGGGAATCGAGCCCGGGCCGGGAATCGAGCCCGGGCCGGGAATCGAGCCCGGGCCGGGAATCGAGCCCGGGCCGGGAATCGAGCCCGGGCCGGGAATCGAGCCCGGGCCGGGAATCGAGCCCGGGCCGGGAATCGAGCCCGGGCCGGGAATCGAGCCCGGGCCGGGAATCGAGCCCGGGCCGGGAATCGAGCCCGGGCCGGGAATCGAGCCCGGGCCGGGAATCGAGCCCGGGCCGGGAATCGAGCCCGGGCCGGGAATCGAGCCCGGGCCGGGAATCGAGCCCGGGCCGGGAATCGAGCCCGGGCCGGGAATCGAGCCCGGGCCGGGAATCGAGCCCGGGCCGGGAATCGAGCCCGGGCCGGGAATCGAGCCCGGGCCGGGAATCGAGCCCGGGCCGGGAATCGAGCCCGGGCCGGGAATCGAGCCCGGGCCGGGAATCGAGCCCGGGCCGGGAATCGAGCCCGGGCCGGGAATCGAGCCCGGGCCGGGAATCGAGCCCGGGCCGGTTTTTTTTCGTGTTTTTTTCACCCACACGACGGTGATCTACCCAGACCCACTTCCTTGGTTGTCCGGTGGGCTAGTGAAACAATTCAGTAACCTACCTGTAAAGGTTTAGATCAAAATACGGTACATGTTAAAATTGTTATTGTCTTTTTGTGTATTAAATAAATATCGGATCAAAATAAACTGAGTATAAACTTTTGTTTGTGTTTGTGATTATTGATAGCCTGGGAGCGCTTGTTTCCTTTTGCGATCGAGGATCGAAAAACAAAAGAAAACCAAGGGAACAAAAGATCCTCGAAGGACGGTTTCTTTGTCCTCGATCGCCAAGATAAGCGCAAAGCAATGGGGTTAGGTTTCAGTAAAGGAATAAAGGAAAACACAATAGGGAATCCTCGGTCGTAATGGCAATTCACGAACTATAGCGCTCGATTAACGCGTGCATGCAGTGCACTGCGATCTCACGAACAGAGTAGACTGGTGAGCTTCAGTGAGATTAGTATAGTATAAACTACGGCGCACCACGGCGCAGGGTACCGCACATACATGTACATGTACGTGCACTATTCTCTGTTACATCGTTCAGCCTTTCTTACCACTAGCAGGATGCCGCGCGAAGCGCGGCACCTGCTAGCTGGGTGAAATCGTAACTTATAGATACACCTTGTTGACGTCTTAAAAACATAATGGATTGTATGACAAACAAATCGCGAAACTTAGCGAGTAGAGTACCAGCTAGAAAGTATTTCTTTCGAGCTCACGAAATAAGTTATTTTGAGTGCACGAACAAAACTCAAATTATTTCGTAACGGTGATTTGTATTCGTCATTTGTCCCTTTAGGGGCTCCGTAGAATACCACCGACTCTGAATAAAAACAATCTTTGTAAAAATACTTCCCGACTTCCGAACTAATAATACTCAATAGGCAGTCCATCTTCGCTTGCATGCTGCCTGCGTCTCGTGATTTTTAACAGGAATCGTACGGGAAACAGGCTTCGGCCCGAACTCCGGGCAAGGACAATGCAAAAATAACACGCAATGACCTTCGGTAACATCATCATGTTTAACTGCTCAAATCTCAGCGCGTGACCGCTATACATAATTCAACAGGGAGGTCAAAAGCATAATGACGCTTGCGCACTGAAGGAAGTTTGTGTTTTAGAAATGAAGTTGTTAGTTAGGTACCTTGCTAGCTCTATGGGTACTGTGCGCGCGATGTACATGTACATGAATTACAAATGTACACTAACAAACATGTACTGTACATCGCGGCAATCAAACGTACGGGATACGTGGACAGTTATTAATGTCGCGACGGGTCGCGAACAGACGGTACAATGGCTTCGGCGAATCTGGGCCCAGGGGCATCTTTGCTGTAACATATCGATTGCTTCGTCCACTCGGACATTTTTTCACTAAACAACGCTATAACAACAACGCACGCGACGCGCTCACATGGCCATTTTATACTATGTCCACACGTAAACGTCGCTGCGACGTACAGAAACTATACCAGTGAGTCAGCGATTATGCAAGTTTACGTCACGCGATTTTTCACGCAACGTCACAAGCGCATGCAAATGCGAAACAATTCTGCTCGGAATTTTCCGAGCGATTAGAGCAGATAAACAAGACGGTCTTAGCGAAGGTAATTCGCGCGTGGTCTACGGCGTACGTTAGAGGGCGCCCCGCATCGCGAAGATCGTCTTGCAAACAAGACTACACCGACGCCGGCGGCACACACGCGCGGCGACGAGTCGCCCGACCAAAAGGGCCGCGTCTCTCCAACATGGCGCCAACCATGACAAACAAATCGCGAAACTTAGCGAGTAGAGTACCAGCTAGAAAGTATTTCGAGCGCACGAAATTATTTCGAGCTCACGAACAGATATTCTTGGAGCGCAAGAAGTCATTTCGTTGCCACGACAACATTTCGAGCTCACGAAATAAGTTATTTTGAGTGCACGAAATAAAATACTCAAATTATTTCGTAACGGTGATTTGTATTCGTCATATGTCCCTTTAGGGGCTCCGTAGAATACCATCGACTCTGAATAACAAACAATCTTTGTAAAAATACTTCCCGACTTTCGAACTAATAATACTCAATAGGCAGTCCATCTTCGCTTGCATGCTGGCTGCGTCTCGTGATTTTTTAACAGGAATCGTACGGGAAACAATACGAACCACTTCGGGATTTCTGAGTTTACATCATCGTGAAAATCCTGATTAAAAAACCCAACAGGCCGGCCATCTGACAGTGCGCCCTCAACTGACGTAATGCAGTCACGTTTCTTAATTGCATATTCATATCCACCATCGCCAAACAATTTCGCGACATTTTTGCACGATCAAAGTTGAAATTGAGGCAATAGCGATATGTTTCGGAGTGTTTTGAGACAGATAATGTTGTAATATTTAAGTATCGACAATGTGAAGCAAAGAAATTTGCCCAAAAGGCAACACGAAAGGAATAAATCATTTTTTAACGTTCCCAAGCTGTGACTGCAATGTGGTCGACGCGCACGAAATTCGAAGCCGAAAACGAAGCTGGCGCTCAAACTCCGCAATAACCAAGGGAGTATAAAGCTCAAATAACACGTGACGGGGCCGCCCAATGGCGAATAACAAACTCGGCACCAACTCGGCCACCGCGCAAGCAAGGCGGATACAATTAATTTGCGAAGGCTTCGCGTAACGCATGTAGCCGCGGCTTAATCGCAAACAGCCAACAATTTGGCAACCGAGTTACGGTAGTACGATTTCGGGAAGGCTTCGGCCCGAACTCCGGGCAAGGACAATGCAAAAATAAGGCAATAGTTCACGCAAAAAGGCCCACAGACATCAACAGGCAATTGAAAAGCGATTACGCGTTTATCGGTAACGTCCGTTTCTCTTAAATCTCACTTCGGACGAATACGATTTTTTTTTAAATCTTATTCCCCGAGAGATTCCCCGTCGCGGACGATCCGGCACCCCGCCGCACCGACGCCGGCGGCACACGCGCGCGGCGACGAGTCGCCTGACCAAAAGCCAACATGGCGCCAACCACGCGCCAAGATGGCGCGGCCCTGCGTTCCAAGATGGCGGCGCCCAGGGACAAGATGGCGAATTTAACATCTTTTATAGTATAGACTAGCAGGATGCCGCGCTTCGCGCGGCACCTGCTAGCTGGGTGAAATCGTAACTTATAGATACACCTTGTTGACGTCTTAAAAACATAATGGATTGTATGACAAACAAATCGCGAAACTTGTAGAAGCGAAGCGAGTAGAGTGATGATGATGATGATCATGCATTTGTAAAGCGCCATCTATTTAGTTGCCTTTTCCGAGGCGCTGCCAGGAACACCGGGGCGAACCCCTTCTCTTAGCGAAGAGTGTTACTGTGTTCTTTTACGTGCATTACACAACGCACGGGACCTACAGCTTTACGTCCCATCCGAAGGACGAAGCAATAGTGGTTTAATTGCCTTGCTTAAGGACACACGTGTCGACACCGGGACTCGAACCCACGGTCTGCGGAACATAAAACTGAGTTCTTAACCGCCCGGCCACGACACTCCACCACCAGCTAGTAGAAAGTATTTCGAGCGCACGAAATTATTTCGAGCTCACGAACAAATTTGTTTGGAGCGCACGAAGTCATTTCTTGGCTACGAAAACTTTTTGAGCTCACAAAATAAGTGATTTTGAGTGCA
Source organism: Crossaster papposus (assembly GCA_037893245.1). Classification (NCBI taxonomy): domain Eukaryota; kingdom Metazoa; phylum Echinodermata; class Asteroidea; order Velatida; family Solasteridae; genus Crossaster; species Crossaster papposus. Next base: position 623,061 of record JBAIAA010000029.1, read on the forward strand.
CGATCAACAACTCAAATTATTTCGTAACGGTGCTTTCTACTATTCGTCATATGTCCCTTTAGGGGCTCCGTAGAATACCATCGACTCTGAATAAAAACAATCTTTGTAAAAATACTTCCCGACTTCCGAACTAATAATACTCAATAGGCAGTCCATCTTCGCTTGCATGCTGCCTGCGTCTCGTAATTTTTAACAGGAATCGTACGGGAAACAATACGAACCACTTCGGGATTTCTGATTTACATCATCGTGAAAATCATGATTTAAAAAACCCAACAGGCCGGCCGTCTGACAGTGCGCCCTCAACCGACGTAAGGCTGTCAAGTTTCCAAATTGAATATTCATATCCACGATCGCCATACACTTTCGCGACATTTTTGAAAGATGAACGTTAACATTTGCGCGATAGCCATATGTTTCGGAGTGTTTTTAGAGAGATAATGTTGTAATATTTAAGTATCGACAATGTGAAGCAAAGAAATTTGCCCAAAAGGCAACACGAAAGGAATAAATCATTTTTTAACGTTCCCAAGCTGTGACTGAAACGTGGTCGACGGGCACGAATTCGAACCCGAAAACGAAGCTCGAGCTCAACTGGTACTATGTTTACTCCGCAGTAAACCAAGGAAGTATAAATCGGGGCACCAGCTCAAATAACACGTGACGAGGCCGCCCAATAGCGAATAACAAACTCGGCACCAACTCGGCCACCGCGCAAGCAAGGCGGATATAATCAATTTGCGAAGGTTTCGCGTAACGCATGTAGCCGCCGCTTAATCGCAAACAGCCAACAATTCGGCAACCGAGTTACGGTAGTACGATTTCGGGAAGGCTTCGGCCCGAACTCCGAGCAAGGACAATGCAAAAATAACGCAATACTTCACACAAAAAGGCCCACAGACATCGACAGGCAATCGAAAAGCGATTACGCGTTTATCGGTAACGTCCGTTTCTTTTAAAACTCACTTCGGACGAATACGATTTTTTTTTAAATCTTATTCCCCGGGGGATTCCCCGGGGATTCCCCGTCGCGAACGATCCGGCACCCCGCCGCACCGACGCCGGCGGCACACACGCGCGGCGACGAGTCGCCCGACCAAAAGCCAACATGGCGCCAACCACGCGCCAAGATGGCGCGGCCCTGTGTTCCAAGATGGCGCGGCCCTGCGTTCCAAGATGGCGGCGCCCAGGGACAAGATGGCGCATTTGTCATCTTTTATAGTATAGACTAGCAGGATGCCGCGCTTCGCGCGGCACCTGCTAGCTGGGTGAAATCGTAACTTATAGATACACCTTGTTGACGTCTTAAAAACAATGGATTGTATGACAAACAAATCGCGAAACTTAGCGAGTATAGTAGAGTACCAGCTAGAAAGTATTTGGAGCGCACGAAGTCATTTCGTGGCTATGAAAACTTTTCGAGCTCACGAAATAAGTTATTTTGAGTGCACGAAAAAAACTCAAATTATTTCGTAACGGTGATTTTTATTCGTCATATGTCCCTTTAGGGGCTCCGTAGAATACCATCGACTCTGAATCTATCTTCTATCTATCTATCTTCTATATATATCTATACTATAAAAGATGACAAATGCGCCATCTTGTCCCTGGGCGCCGCCATCTTGGAACCACTGACCTCTATACATGGACAGATCATCATTGTTTTATTTTGAAGTCGGCATGCGGAGAAGTGCAACATGGCGGACCCGAGACGTCACTGCTGTGAGCCAATGAAATGTCCAGGTGTTGGTACGATACGTAGTACGTAATGTTTTTAAATACAAAACGTACAGAGTAAATCCACTGACCTCTACACCTGGACATTTCATTGGCTCACAGCAGTGACGTCTCGGGTCCGCCATGTTGCACTTCCAGTTCGCGCCGACTTCAAGTGTTAGCACAGCAGAATATGGACAATGATCTGTCCAGGTGTAGAGGTCAGTGCTTGGAACGCAGGGCCGCGCCATCTTGGAACACAGGGCCGCCATGTTGGCTTTTGGTCGGGCGACTCGTCGCCGCGCGTGTGTGCCGCCGGCGTCGGTGCGGCGGGGTGCCGGATCGTTCGCGACGGGGAATCCCCCGGGGAATAAGATTTAAAAAATCGTATTCGTCCGAAGTGAGATTTAAAAGCAACGGACGTTACCGATAAACGCGTAATCGCTTTTCGATTGCCTGTCGATGTCTGTGGGCCTTTTTGCGTGAACTATTGCGTTATTTTTGCATTGTCCTTGCCCGGAGTTCGGGCCGAAGCCTTCCCGAAATCGTACTACCGTAACTCGGTTGCCGAATTGTTGGCTGTTTGCGATTAAGCGGCGGCTACATGCGTTACGCGAAGCCTTCGCAAATTGATTGTATCCGCCTTGCTTGCGCGGTAGCCGAGTTGGTGCTGAGTTTGTTGTTCGCGATTGGGCGGCCCGTCCCATGTGTTATTTGAGCTGGTGCCCCGATTTATACTTCATTGGTTATTGCGGAGTAAACATAGTACCAGTTGAGCGCCGGCTTCGTTTTCGGCTTCGAATTCCGTGCGCGCCGACAACTTTCAGTCACAGCTTGGGAACGTTAAAAAATGATTTATTCCTTTCGTGTTGCCTTTTGAGCAAATTTCTTTGCTTCACATTGTCGATACTTAAATATTACAACATTATCTGTCTCAAAACACTCCGAAACATATCGCTATTGCCTCAATTTCAACTTTGATCGTGCAAAAATGTCGCGAAATTGTATGGCGATGGTGGATATGAATATGCAATTTAGAAACGTGACTGCATTACGTCAGTTGAGGGCGCACTGTCAGATGGCCGGCCTGTTGGGTTTTTTAATCAGGATTTTCACGACGATGTAAACTCAGAAATCCCGAAGTGGTTCGTATTGTTTCCCGTACGATTCCTGTTAAAAACTCACGAGACGCAGGCAGCATGCAAGCAAAGATGAACTGCCTATTGAGTATTATTAGTTCGGAAGTCGGGAAGTATTTTTACAAAGATTGTTTGTTATTCAGAGTCGATGGTATTCTACGGAGCCCCTAAAGGGACATATGACGAATAAAAATCACCGTTACGAAATAATTTGAGTATTTTATTTCGTGCACTCAAAATAACTTATTTCGTGAGCTCGAAATGTTGTCGTGGCCACGAAATGACTTCGTGCGCTCCAAGAATATCTGTTCGTGAGCTCGAAATAATTTCGTGCGCTCGAAATACTTTCTAGCTGGTACTCTACTCGCTAAGTTTCGCGATTTGTTTGTCATACAATCCATTATGTTTTTAAGACGTCAACAAGGTGTATCTATAAGTTACGATTTCACCCAGCTAGCAGGTGCCGCGCGAAGCGTGGCATCCTGCTAGTCTATACTATAAAAGATGTTAAATGCGCCATCTTGTCCCTGGGCGCCGCCATCTTGGAACGCAGGGCCGCGCCATCTTGGAACACAGGGCTGCGCCATCTTGGCGCATGGTTGGCGCCATGTTGGAGAGACGCGGCGCTTTTGTCGGGCGACTCGTCGCCGCGCGTGTGTGCCGCCGGCGTCGGTGCGGCGGGGTGCCAGATCGTTCGCGACGACGAATCCCCCGGGGAATAAGATTTTTAAAAAAACTCGTATTCGTCGTGGTGAGATTTAGGAGAAACGGACATTACCGATAAACGCGTAATCGCTTTTCGATTGCCTGTTGATGTCTGTGGGCCTTTTTGCGTAAACTATTGCGTTATTTTTGCATTGTCCTTGCCCGGAGTTCGGGCCGAAGCCTTCCCGAAATCGTATACCGTAACTCGGTTGCCGATTTGTTGGCTGTTTGCGATTAAGCGGCAGCTACTGCGTTACACGAAGCCTTCGCAAATTTATTGTATCCGCCTTACTCGCGCGGTGGCCAAGTTGTTGCCGAGTTTGTTGTTCGCGATTGGGCGGCCCGTCCCGTGTTATTTGAGCTGGTGCCCCGATTTATACTTCCTTGGTTTACTGCGGAGTAAACATAGTACCAGTTGAGCGCCGGCTTCGTTTTCGGGTTCGAATTCGTGCGCGTCTACCACGTTTCAGTCACAGGTTGGGAACGTTAACAAATGATTTATTCCTTTCGTGTTGCTTTTTGGGCAAATGTCTTTGCTTCACATTGTCGATACTTAAATATTACAACATTATCTGTCTCAAAACACTCCGAAACATATCGCTATTGCCTCAATTTCAACTTTGATCGTGCACAAATGTCGCGAAATTGTATGGTGATGGTGGATATGAATATGCAATTTAGAAACGTGACTGCATTACGTCAGTTGAGGGCGCACTGTCATGATTTTCACGATGATGTAAATCAAAAATCCCGAAGTGGTTCGTATTGTTTCTCGTACGATTCCTGTTAAAAAATAACGAGACGCAGGCAGCATGCGAGCGAAGATGGACTGCCCATTTAGTATTATTAGTTCGGAAGTCGGGAGTTTTTTTACAAAGATTGTTTTTATTCAGAGTCAATGGTATTCTACGGAGCCCCTAAAGGGACATGTGACGACTAAAAATCACCGTTACGAAATAATTTTTTTTTTTTCGTGCACTCAAAATAACTTATTTTGTGAGCTCGAAATGTTTTCGTGAAATGACTTCGTGCGCTCGAAAAAAATCTGTTCGTGAGCTCGAAATAATTTCGTGAGCTCGAAATAATTTCGTGCGCTCGAAATACTTTCTAGCTGGTACTCTACTCGCTAAGTTTCGCGGTTTGTTTGTCATCGCTATTGCCTCAATGTTTAGTACCTTTGATCGTGCAAAAATGTCGCGGAATTGTATGGCAATCGTGGATATGAATTGTGCAATTTAGAAACGTGACTGCGTTTCGGCTTCGGCTTTGCCTCCGAATTTTTCTGCGCGTCGACCATTTTTTAGTCACTGTTTTGGAACATAAAAACAATGATTTATTCCTTTCGTGTTGCCATTTGGGCACATTTCTTCCTTTCACATTGTCAATACTTAAATATTACAACATTATCTCTCGAAAAACAATCGCAATTGCCTCAATTTTAACTTTGATCGTGCAAAAATGTCGCGAAATTGTATGGCGATCGTGGATATGAATATTCAATTTAGAAACGTGACTGCATTAAGGCCGGTTCATACTTCACGCGAAAGCGATTGCGATACGAATTTGACGTCACAAAGCATTTGCTGCGAACATTCGCCCAAGTTAATGTGTTCAACTTTTGCGATTTCGCATCGCGAAAACTCCCCCTGGCGTCACAAATTCGCGTTCGCGTCGGCTTTCGCGCCGAGTATGAACCGGCCTTTACGCAGATTGTTTTTATTCAGAGTCAATGGTATCCTATGGAGCCCCTAAAGGGACATATGACGAATACAAATCACCGTGACAAAATCATTGGATTATTTCATTTCGTGCCCACTAAATTATTTCGTGAGCTCGAAATTGTCTCGGTTTGTTTGTCATACAATCCATTATGTTTTTAGGACGTCAACAAGGTGTATCTATAAGTTACGATTCCACCCAGCTAGCGGGTGCCGCGCGAAGCGCGGCATCCCTCTAGTAAAAACAATCTTTGTAAAAATACTTCCCGACTTCCGAACTAATAATACTCAATAGGCAGTCCATCTTCGCTTGCATGCTGCCTGCGTCTCGTGATTTTTAACAGGAATCGTACGGGAAACAATACGAACCACTTAGGGATTTCTGATTTACATCATCGTGAAAATCATGAATAAAAAAAAACCCAGGCCGGCCATCTGACAGTGCGCCCTCAACTGACGTAATGCAGCCACGTTTCTAAATTGCATATTCATATTGTAACGAAATTGGCTTTAATTGTATACTATTACTTTAATAATACCCCAATACCATTTGACTTTCTTTGTTAATTTTAGATCATACCATTATTTGTTCAGGTACTGGAAATGGAATGGTCCTGGTATGTATAGGTTGGTTGGTTGAGGATTAACCAGTTAATCCTATTATTATTTAAAGTAACTTAGTTCTTTATTTTTGCTAAGGCCAGTGAATGTCTTTCAATTGTCATTTGTTATTGTAATAAGGCTGGCCTGGCATGTTTCAAGTCGAAAGCATATAAAACTGTGGCGTTGTTAATTTCACTAGGGACATTTTGTGACTGGGGCGCACAGAAAGAACATCCAGAGTTGTTGGATGTTCTTGCTCTTTCTTTTCTGTACACATGTAAGTTAATTCTGTATTTTATTATTATTTATATGAGTCCGTTCCAGCCATTTCATGTTATGATGGTTTACTTATTTTCATATCCATGTTGCCATTTATTTGTATTGTTTATAAATATTGTTAATTTGTTTAAACAAATAAAATAAGAGTCGGCCACGTATTTTTGTTGCCGCAATACAGTAATATTTTGTTTGAATTTAATTTAAGTACAGTTAATTTTCTTCGAACCCCCCAAAAATATTTAACTGACGAAACCAGATAGGGGTTTCGTTACGATATCCACGATCGACATACATTTTGCGCAGTAGCGATAGGTTTCGGAGTGTTTTTAGAGATATAATGTTGTAATATTCAAGTATCGACAATGTAAAGCAACGAAATTTGCCCAAAAGGCAACACGAAAGGAATAAATCATTTTGTTAACGTTCCGAACATGTGACTGCAATGTGGTCGACGCGCACAAATTCGAAGCCGAAAACGAAGCTGGCGCTCAAACTCCGCAATAACCAAGGGAGTATAAAGCCAATAACACCGGATGCGCCGCCCAATCGCGAACAACAAACTCGGCAACAACTCGGCCACCGCGCGAGCACGGCGGATACAATTAATTTACGAAGGCTTTGTGTAACGCAATAGCTGCCGCCCAATCGCGAACAGCCAACAATTCGGCAACCGAGCAACGGGATACGATTTCGAGGAAGGCTTCGGCCCGAACTCCGGCAAGGATAATGCAAAAATAATGCAATAGTTTACGCAAAAAGGCCCACACACATCAACAGGCAATCGAAAAGCGACTACACGTTTATCAGTAACGTCTGTTTCTCCTAAATCTCACCACGGACGAATATGAGGTTTGTTTTTTTAATCTTATACCCCGCCGCACCGACGCCGGCGGCACACACGCGCGGCGACGAGTCGCCCGACCAAAAGCGCCGCGTCTTTCCAACATGGCGCCAACCACGCGCCAAGATGGCGCGGCCCTGTGTTCCAAGATGGCGGCGCCCAGGGACAAGATGGCGCATTTTTCATCTTTTATAGTATAGACTAGCAGGATGCCGCGCTTCGCGCGGCACCTGCTAGCTGGGTGAAATCGTAACTTATAGATACACCTTGTTGACGTCTTAAAAACATAATGGATTGTACGACAAACAAATCGCGAAACTTAGCGAGTAGAGTACCAGCTAGAAAGTATTTCGAGCGCACGAAATTATTTCGAGCTCACGAACAGATATTCTTGGAGCGCACGAAGTCATTTCGTGGCCACGACAACATTTCGAGCTCACGAAATAAGTTATTTTGAGTGCACGAAATAAAATACTCGAATTATTTCGTAACGGTGATTTGTATTCGTCATATGTCCCTTTAGGGGCTCCGTAGAATACCATCGACTCTGAATAACAAACAATCTTTGTAAAAATACTTCCCGACTTCCGAACTAATAATACTCAATAGGCAGTCCATCTTCGCTTGCATGCTGCCTGCGCCTCGTGATTTTTTAACAGGAATCGTACGGGAAACAATACGAACCACTTCGGGATTTCTGAGTTTACATCATCGTGAAAATCCTGATTAAAAAAACCAACAGGCCGGCCGCCTGACAGTGCGCCCTCAACTGACGTAATGCAGTCACGTTTCTAATTTGCATATTCATATCCACCATCGCCATACAATTTCGCGACATTTTTGCGCGATCAAAGTTGAAATTGAGGCAATAGCGATATGTTTCGGAGTGTTTTGAGACAGATAATGTTGTAATATTTAAGTATCGACGATGTGAAGCAAAGACATTTGCCCAAAAAGCAACACGAAAGGAATAAATCATTTGTTAACGTTCCCAACCTGTGACTGAAACGTGGTAGACGCGCACGAATTCGAACCCGAAAACGAAGCTCGAGCTCAACTGGTACTATGTTTACTCCGCAGTAAACCAAGGAAGTATAAATCGGGGCACCAGCTCAAATAACACGTGACGAGGCCGCCCAATAGCGAATAACAAACTCGGCACCAACTCGGCCACCGCGCAAGCAAGGCGGATACAATCAATTTGCGAAGGTTTCGCGTAACGCATGTAGCCGCCGCTTAATCGCAAACAGCCAACAATTCGGCAACCGAGTTACAGTAGTACGATTTCGGGAAGGCTTCGGCCCGAACTCCGGGCAAGGACAATGCAAAAATAACGCAATAGTTCACGCAAAAAGGCCCACAGACATCGACAGGCAATCGAAAAGCGATTACGCGTTTATCGGTAACGTCCGTTTCTTTTAAATCTCACCACGGACAAATACGATTTTTTTTTTAAATCTTATTCCCCGGGGGATTCCCCGTCGCGAACGACCCGGCACCCCGCCGCACCGACGCCGGCGGCACACGCGCGCGGCGACGAGTCGCCCGACCAAAAGCCAACATGGCGCCAACCACGCGCCAACATGGCGCGGCCCTGCGTTCCAAGATGGCGGCGCCCAGGGACAAGATGGCGCATTTGTCATCTTTTGTAGTATAGATAGATAGATAGATAGATAGAAGATAGAAGATAGAAGAAGATAGATAACGGCCCATTGCGTAGCTGTATAGTATGAGGGTTCTGCCGTGACACTAGTAGTAGCGTCTGATAAAGAGTGTTCACAACAGCACCCTCTGTGTACGTTACTACGGATGTACATGTACGTACACATGTACAAATGTATTTGTATACATGTACGTGTACGTGCGCGCGACGAACAAATAGTTTGTGCATTGTGCATACGGGCTAGCAAAAATGTAAACGGGCTAGTAAATTATGTAGTTTGCTAGACCGGTGGGCTACCCAGGAAAAAGTTAGCGCAAGGGCTGTTATACCATTTTTCAGTTGTGCGTTTGTATCGTTTGAAGCAGCAAAAGTTGTCAACTTAATTGACAACTGACAGGATTTTTTGGTTCACTTTAAAATAACTTTTGAAATAGTACATACACGGAACAAGAAACTTTAGTTTATATAATCTATTTCTCTTTTGAGAGTCGAGACTCCCTTACCACAATATCCAGTGCCAAGTACATGAGTTTACCGGTACTTCAGTTTCACCTTTCAAGTTTTGCCAAGTGCAAAATGGCGCCAAATCACAGTAGTCTGGTTCCCAGACCTGACAATTGTTTTATGCCCAGATGTCTAAATTGTATGTAAGGTAACCACTGGCGACAGAAATAGATCATAAATTTCAAGGCAAGGCGGGACTTGAACCTCCGGAATACCGGAACGACGCTCTACCAACTGAGCTATCTTGCTCTATGTTGGCAGTCTCTCAAATTGTCAGTATTTTTGTTCTGGGGCGCTACTCAAAAGTCATAAATACCACAATTTGTACGATACAACCTGGGAAGAAACATTGTGGGGATCACTCAATGAGGATACGACTTTTCATCTTATAATACACAAATAAACCACAAGGGAAACTGACTAGGTATACTCCACTTTCTACTCCTACACTCTAAAAACTGAAGTGTTATAAATAAATCCCTAAGTGTTAGATTTAGCACTATCCAGGTGCTTCCTGAGGGACTGCACCTCAAGTGCCATTTCAGCACTTGATGAAGTGTCAGCATTGCAGCACTATCTAAGTGCTGTGAAAGTGCTACCAATACAGCACTAATATAGTGTTGATTTAAGTCCTTTGTAGCACCATCTTGGTGTACATCCAGCACCCCAAGGTGCAATCCATACAGCATTTGATGAAGTGTCAGCATCCCAGCTAACCAAAAAACGTTCCATGAACGTTCTTACAACGTTACGGTAATGTTTCCGGAACGTTTGGAAAAAAACGTTGCGGGAACGTAAATGTGTGGAGTTCTCTTGACGTCCTTTGAACGTTACAAAGAAACGTTGTGAAATAACATTCGTACAACATTCAATGCACATTGGCAAGATACAAAAATCTACTGTTGAACACTCTAATTATGTACATGTACATATTCACTGCGTGTACAGATTACGTAATACTACATTAACTTATTGCACATTGCAATTACACATACATACAATAATAACCTATTCCTATTAGATATTACCTACTGAACACTTACTACAAACTTAGCTATTGCCGTTGTTAGTTTTATAGTTCGCTTTGTTGTCCACGAAAAAGTCACAGCAAATTTTTATGAATAATGTCAACATTTGAATACGAATAAAATGTAATGCGATTTTTTTCTCACTATTTGCCCAAAAATCAAAATTCAATCGAGGAATCGTTTGAATAATTACATATCATGGTCAAAAAAGTGAATTGTTGGACTAAATACCACAATTTAACATCGACTATTGTGAACACACATTTCCTCCCTTCTGATTGGTCAGTTGCTGTAGGTAAATTTCCTAATCGATACAGCACCAATGAAGTGCTAATATAAGTCCTTCCTAGGCGTTACTTTTAAATGGGCGGGGCAGTGGGGGCAGGGCGGGGTGGTTGGGGGCAGTGATTTTTCATGAAGTTAGTTGACACAAGGACCAATTTTTGGACAAATTTAAGATAGTTAGGTCCTTGTGCAGACTTACTTTATTGAACAGAGAAATGACAAATTCAAAAGGATGTCTCTTCAAATTAGCCTTTATTTTTTACTTGATCCCTCGAAGCAACAACCATGTCAAAAGTTTAGACAAAACAATACGTTTATCGAGGTAAAACCAAACAAATATCCTATGTTTTAGATGTTTTAGATGTTTTAGATGTTTGTGTATTAAAGCACTTTGAAGTGCTAGAATAGCACCAATTATGGTGTTGGAAATGAACGCCTCCAAGTGTTATTATAGCACTATCTTAAAACTTAAAGTGCTGAATTTATGTAGCACTTGGATAGTGCTAGGTTTTAACACTTCAGTTTTTAGAGTGTATCAAGAGTCTAGCTAAGCAAGTCCATGCTTATTACTACACAGCCAGATGGGTCCACGCAGTTACTATTGCCACCAAACAGGTAGGTATTAGACTCCCCAGGTACATAGTCCACTTTATACTCCTATCAAGATTTTAGCTAGAAGAAAGTCCTTGCTTACCACACAGCCAGATGGGCCCACGCCACTGTTACTATCGCCACCAAACAGGTAGGTATTAGACTCCCCAGGTACATAGTTCACTTTATACTCCTATCAAGATTTTAGCTAGAAGAAAGTCCTTGCTTACCACACAGCCAGATGGGCCCACGCCACTGTTACTATCGCCACCAAACAGGTAGGTATTTAGACTCCCCAGGTACATAGTCCACTTTATACTCATATCAAGATTCTAGCTCGAAGCAAGTCCTTGCTTACCTCACAGCCAGATGGGTCCATGCCAGTTACTATTGCCATTAAACAGGTAGGTATTAGACTCCCCAGGTACATAGTCCACTTTATACTCCTATCAAGATTTTAGCTAGAAGAAAGTCCTTGTTTACCACACAGCCAGATGGGCCCACGCCAGTTACTATCGCCACCAAACAGGTAGGTATTAGACTCCCCAGGTACATAGTCCACTTTGTACTCCTATCAAGATTCTAGCTAGAAGCAAGTCCTTCCTTATTACCACACAGCTAGATAGGTCCATGCCAGTTACTATTGCCACCAAACAGCTAGGTATTAGACTCCCCAGGTACATAGTCCACTTTGTACTCCTATCAAGATTATAGCTAGAAGCAAGTCCTTTCTTACCACACAGCCAGATGTCCACGCCAGTTACTATTGCCACCAAACAGGTAGGTATTAGACTCCCCAGGTACATAGTCCACTAATTATAATCTATCAAGATTCTAGCTACAAGCAAGTCCTTGCAGTTACAACACAGCCAGATGCGCCCACGTCGGTTACTATTTCCACCAAACCTTAACTTAAATTACACTTTTGTTTTTTGTGTAGTTGTTTGCATTCAGCCAAAGGAAGATCACAATGGCATCAAGACAGCTTGACGTGACACTGAGTTCAATCTGTGTTGGGTAAGATCAGTCGAGATCATCTAGAGCGCCCCATTTGCACCGACCGTTTTACTGAACCCAAGGTCCTCGACTGTCTGCACATTTTCTGTCAGAAATGCCTCAAAGACGTCAGAGTCAACATCCACCGAGTGCTTTTTCTAACAGTTCTCAATTTTGCTCTAATATTAGATAGCAAAATATATATATCAGACGGTTGTAGTACTCGCACTAGTGCAAACCATAATACACATAAAGTTATATAGTATAAAAATACAAAATCTCTATGATTTTAGAAGATGAAACTAGCTTAAATAGTTATAATAAAGAAGTCTAAAGCTAGCAGACAGCGAGAATACCCATATTACACAAATCGTAAACATTGCCTATCGACCATTTGTTTTTTTTACACAAAGCAAAATTAAACTGGTTGAATTTGAAGGATTTACAAAGATTCCAAGCAAAAACCGATTAAGAGATAACCAGGCAGTGGGAAATGTTGACAATTCGGATCATTTTGCACAGTAGTTTGTTTTCACTGCGCATTGCAGTTATAAGGAAAGAATTTCCCCAGCACTGGAATGTGCCCTCAGAAAACTTGCATGTTTTGGGGCCATTTGCGTTATCCACAAGGAAGCCATGTATTTTGGTCGCGTTTCCTGAATGTGTTTTATAAATTGTGAACTGTCGAATGGGATGGTATCAGACTATTTTGTTCATCATATTCTAGCCTCACTTTTAATATTTTTTGAAATGTAGCTTAAAACATTAGGTTATGTTTTATCACAATTTTTTTAATTATTCATTAGAAAAGACTGGTATTAATTTGTAATTAACTTTAGGTAATTACTATTCGCAAGTTCCAAAAATGAAGATTTTACAACACTTTTAATTTAATATGGGCGACTCGTGTATATGACTACCCTTCTTTGTATCGTGTTTATTTAGTAACAGCAAAGATACTAGATAGGGGACGATAGGACACGGCGGCATAACAAGTAAAACAGGAAGTACTTGAATTGTTCAGAAGTCACGATCGGGAAGGGCGCTTCGCATAGTAGGAAGGTAAACCGCCGATTTGCTCCATGTACTCAACGTTAAAACAATGTTGCGCAAAGCCGCTAAAATACAATTGGTAGGGCCTATCATGCTTGAATTATCAAGTGGATTTAAAGGTAGGATACATCATTGGCAATCGCTTGAATTATCACGAATGGGTGGATTTTTAGGTAGGATACACCATTGGTAATTGCTTGAATTATCAGGAATGTGTGGATTTAAAGGGAGGATAAACCATTGGCAATTGCTTAAATTATCACGAATGGGTGGATTTTAAGGTGGGATACACCATTGGTAATTGCCTAAATTATCAGGAATTAACTTTTTTTTCCTCCAAGGCCAAGTTCGATATAGTTAAAGATGGACTACAACGGAATAATGATAAAGGCTGTGTCGCTGTTTTTGTTCGAGAAATGTATAATGATTACTAATAGGCCTATATCATTAGTATTCAATAAAACTTGTTCCTTCATGCAAAAAAAAAAATTGATCGGCGTTCTACGACCCAGAAAAACTCAGTTTCAGCAAAAGCCCTTAACTCATGAATAATTCATACTTTGTGTGTGACGTACTACCCATGACGATTTACTCGCGTCGATTCGTAAAAACTTCATGCCTCTGCATGAAAACGCATACATAATACACACGGAATAACATGGCGTCTTTTGTTTACTCTCGGTTGCTCATGGGTAGTACGTCATCACTTTTCGCTGGTTTACAAGTCCGCTGGTACTATATCGTGGATTTCATTGTGGTTTTCAGTGGATCTTTGCCGGGAACCAGTACAGGGCGGGAAATTTCAAAAACGAAGAATCGAGGTCAAATTTTTTCGGTCAAATTGCAACAAAATTATTTAGAGAAAAACATGACCGTAACAATAAAGTGTTACCTGAACACAACATAAACAAGGTCCGATAATAAATTTAATGTGTGAGTTTTCGTTGTAGTCCATCTTTAACTATAGTTGACTAACTCTGATTGAACTCAGGCTAGTCGACTATTCACGACCAGCCTACCGTGGTTGGTCGCATCGATGGTAACCAATAGCCGCTTTAATAGCACAGTACAGTCAATAGTTCGACTAGAGTCGTTCGCACTTCAACTTCAGTGCGCATGCCCTAATGACATCACGAACTAACTACCAGTTAACTATAGTTCCTTGATCGAACTTTGCCCTACATTCTGCCTGCATTTTACACCCGTGCAGATTGTGCGTAAACCGAAGCCGCGTTTACCTACCTGTCGTAAGCGGCGCCCTTTTCCATGCCTTTTCCATGCCCAAAGTCGTCGTCATGTTTCACAGGCTAGGTCACTGTACAAATTAAGAGATACACACTGTCCTATCTTCCCCTCTCAAGAATATCTTTGATAACAGTACATGTATCAAGTTAGTTCGACGAAAGCTATATTTACTGATAGGAAATTCATTTTTGTTTAAACAACAGCAAAAATATATAAATTTCTAGCAACCTCAGAAACAAATTACAAATGTTATCAATTTATATTAAATATGCAAAAGGCATCATTTTAAAGGTCCGTTAAAAGTTGCACTTTTCAGTTCACCAACTTTAATATAACAACACTATTACCCAAACAGAGAACACTTAAAATTCAATCAGTTTGAATATTTTAACAAGCGATTGTCTAGGTTTTCAAGAAAACCTTCATATATATACTTTCCCTACATGTGCAAAAACAGTTCTAAATTTTGCTATAATATTAGATAGCAAAATATATATCAGATGGTTGAAGTACTCGCACTAGTGCCAACCATAATATACATAAAGTTAAAACTCTATGATTTTAGAACATGAAACTAGCTTAAATAGTCATAAAGAAGTATAAAAGATAGCAGACATGAGAATACCCATACTACACAAATCGTAGAAATTGCCTGTCGACCACCATTTCTTTTTTTTTAAACAAAGCAAAATAAAACTGGTTGAATTTAAAGGATTTAGGAATATTCCAAGCCAAAAAATGATTAGGCCTAAGAGATAATCAGGCAGTGAGAAATGTGGACAATTTGGATCAGTAGTTATAGTTTTCACTGCGCCTTGCAGTTATAAGGAAAGATTTCCCCTACCACTAAAATGTGCCCTCTCAGAAAACTTTGGCCATTTGCCATGTATTTTATAAATTGTGAACTGTCGAATGGAATGGTATCAGACTAATTTATCATTCTAGCCTTCTAAAATCTTCTAAAATCTCTAAGATTTGCGCATGCATTTGCAAAACAGCTGCATGTGCATTGAAAGAACCAAACCAAGATTCCCAAGATTTTTATGTTATCGTGTACCAACTATACTTTGACGTCCGAAGAATCAAGACTAGGCTTAAAAGTAGAATTATACCTATTATACCAAAAAAGTAACCTACCATAGTACTGTTGAAAAGCTTACTTGTTGTAAAGATATTAATGATTCTAAAACTCTTGTGAAATTATTCCAACTGGCATGCTGTCATTTTGAAGAAAATAACTAAATAATGCCATTTCCAAAAATGTGTCGCAGAGGTGCGCTTTTGGACATTTCTGCAAATAGTGCGCGCATGCAGCTACATGAACAGCTACTTGAAGGCCTTTTTAAAAGATTGTCAATGTGCGAAAACGCCGCTTTTTACTCGTCCCCAACATTATTGCCTATTTGTATATGTACCCCCACCCTATCTCCCCTTAGAGAAGGATTTAATGATAAAACCCTGACAACCTAATTATGAGATAAACAGCTTTGAAGTTCAGACAATCGTATTATTTCTAACACATCTGTTTCACAAAATGGAGACCAAAAAACACGCTTCTGGGTGACGGAATGTGTTCAAATTTGGTGAGATTGTAGATTAATAGTACGTGATTCAGGAAAACACAAAACCTCAAAATGGCAAAATCCACTCCGAAATGACTTCACGAGTACATTGTAATAAAACACATTGAAATTTCCTATCCCGATGCCGCATCGTGTCATTTTAGTATCGCGATTATCGATGCATCGCTGAATCGTTACACCCTAATTATCCATTGGTGATGCACTATTTGTTAGTTACTACATTATCAGTTGTAACAAGAGGGAATGAAGAGTGGAATTATCTTGGTCACAGCTCTCCCTCTTTTTTTGTTGTTTACTTCTTGACAACTCTCTCAAGGCATGCCGTCACAATGGCTGTCCAACCCGTCTGGTGGCTGCAGAAATTATAAGGTAAGGGGCAAAAAAGAAACAATTATTATTAAACTCCAATATACTTTTTTAACTGCAATATTGATGCACTCAAACTTTTGTTCATACTAGCCCCCGACAACAAAAAAGTTCTTTACAAAAGTCTGTTAACCAGTTCGCGCCGGATGACGTATATACACGCAAACTTTTCCAGAGATTCAAAACGGATGACGCATAAACACGTCACAAGCAAGGCCGGAACGGTCTGTCAGCAGCGAGCAAGGCCAGAAATGCGTGGGTGTTCTTCCCGGTACCACCTTGGCTCGGTGAACATTTCAATAATCCCGGCGCAAACTGGTTAAGTCCTTTAAAAATGTCCCTTCAAAAGGTCCTAAAAATAAAATTGTTTTTCCCCCAAGGCGCTTTTAACCCTAACCCTGCCAGACACAGCGCAGTGCATCAAGTAAAAAAATCTGGTGCACTTTGATGGATTTAGCTGTCGACAACAGTGTATAAACACTATATAAAGTGTATAAACACTATATAAAGTGTATAAACACTATATAAAGTGTATAACAGTGTATAAACACTATAAGGGCTAATCCCATTGAACAATGCCAGAGATATTTCCTGCTGTGTTCTGTGACCACAGACTCTGAAGCAGTTTGACCTTGAGATCTCGCTGCACTCTGCTGTTCATTTTACCTAGAAGATTTTGTTGCACTCGTTGATACTGGTTTTCACATCTTGACAGAAAATGTTTAAATATTTATTGGAATTAAGTTTAAATACTTCCATTTGCTTCCTTTTCTGATTTGCTTCTCAGTGATTCGAAAGTCGGGGGCGAAGTCGAAGATGAAGCAAAGGTTAAAACAAACTACTTTTTATCTCACCTAGCCCCGCAGCCGCGCCCAGTTTCGCCATGGAAATACTCGTAGAACAGGACCAGTTCCTTAAAAGCCGGGTCATCCTTGTAGAGGGGATTGTCAGCGTGGCAGGGCCGGGCACCGCTTTCGTCTGGCAGGAAGATCTTAGACAGACGAGAGGAGATCTCCTTGGCACAGTCCTTGAGACGCATCATGTTGCCGGACCCAGTTGGACACTCCACTTTGAAGGTGGGACCGTGGAAGAAGTCGTAACGCTCCAGGGCTTCGATGATCAGGTAGTTCACTGAAATAACAGATCAATTGTTATCTCCGTTTAAATGTTACCAACAAGCTCAAGCAGAGTTGAACGAGTAATTTGAAAGAAGTGACTCGATTTGAGTTGAGTTATCAGGTCAACAAGTCGAGTTGAGTCATCAGGTCAAAAAGTCGAGTTGAGTCATCAGGTCAAAAAGTCGAGGTGAGTCATCTGGTCAAAAAGTCGAGGTGAGTCATCTGGTCAAAAAGTCGAGGTGAGTCATCTGGTCAAAAAGTCGAGGTGAGTCATCAGGTCAAAAGTCGAGGTGAGTCATCAGGTCAAAAAGTCGAGGTGAGTCATCTGGTCAAAAAGTCGAGGTGAGTCATCTGGTCAAAAGGTTGCGGTGAGTCATCTGGTCAAAAAGTCGAGGTGAGTCATCAGGTCAAAAAGTCGAGGTGAGTCATCAGGTCAAAAAGTCGAGGTGAGTCATCAGGTCAAAAAGTCGAGGTGAGTCATCAGGTCAAAAAGTCGAGGTGAGTCATCTGGTCAAAAAGTCGAGGTGAGTCATCTGGTCAAAAAGTCGAGGTGAGTCATCAGGTCAAAAAGTCGAGGTGAGTCATCAGGTCAAAAAGTCGAGTTGAGTCATCAGGTCAAAAAGTCGAGGTGAGTCATCTGGTCGAAAAGTCGAGGTGAGTCATCTGGTCAAAAAGTCGAGGTGAGTCATCTGGTCAAAAAGTCGAGGTGAGTCATCAGGTCAAAAAGTCGAGTTGAGTCATTAAATGAGTCATTAAGAAATTGAGTTGAGTCGAGTCAAATATTTAGCTTGAGTAAATTCGAGTCACAAATAACACTATATAAACACGCGAGAAACTATTTTGAACCACAAGATGGAAGTTTAAAACAGTGTATATTTGTGTAATGGAGAAAAAATGCAAAAAATTAAACCAGTGATTTTTCTTAATTTCCGATTGATTGATATTTTGAAATCTTGAAATAAAAGAGTTTTAGAGTAAAAACATTGAACCCCTTTCATTTTCACAACAAAATCTTAAACTTTGAAGGCACTTTTTCAGTATTTTGTTTTTTATAGTATTTTTTATAAAAATAAATACAAACTTTAAAGACATCTATTTTTATTGCGACATCAATCCCAAACAAATCTGTCTGCTTTGCGTTTCGTGGACCTTTTCCTCCTTAAAATATTCAACAACAATGATATATTTACATGTAGGTCTTGTATGATACTAATAATGTTTATTTCCTGCAACGAAAGGTCTATTTTCCTTTAGTGGAAAAATAAATTCTGTTCAACGAGGGTACGTACGTATGCGCTATAAACATTCCTGCACACTGACAATAATCCATACAGTACCCTTCGTCAACCTACACTATACATGTAGGTCAGTGCACATGATAACAAAAGACTATTTTTATTTCATTATTTCCCTAAAAAAATGCCCCTACATGTACATGTACCTCTTGCAAAATACCAGACAGCCATCTTTCTCTATGCGGCTACTACACCAGGCTGTAATGTTAAACCGTACCTAGCTTGTGGTTGATTGTGAACCTAGTCATTTATTTTATCCATGTACTTGAAGAAAACATCGAGGATACTGCCTTAAAGGTAGGATACACCATTGGTAATTGCTTGAATTATCAGGAATAGGTGGATTTAAAGGTAAGATACACCATTGGTAATTGCTTGAATTGTCATGAATGGGTGAATTTAAAGGTAGGACACACCATTGGTAATTGCTTGAATTAACAGGAACGGGTGGATTTAAAAGTAGGATACACCATTGGTAATTGCTTGAATTATCAGCAACGGGTGGATGTGCAGGTAGGATACACCATTGGTAATTGCTTGAATTATCAGGAATGGGTGGATTTAAAGGTAGGATACACCATTAGTAATTGCTTGAATTGTCAGGAATGGGTAGATTTTGAGAGTTGTATTTTATAGTAAATATCGTTTAACTGATCTGTGTCCGAAGTATTACAATCGTAGATGCCGAAAATAAAGCAGGAAAACGGCGTTCGTTTTCAACCGGCGCCAGGCAGTGGTTCGAATGTTGTTCTTGGTTATTTCGCAATCGCCATCTGGCGATCAAAAATTAATTTGTTTATACAATTCAATGTTTTGGAACAATTACAGGATATCTAGAGAAATCATTTTGCTGGATTCCTACAATAATTAGTTACTTTTAAATAACAAGATATTTTCTAATAATTCTGTAGTACAATTTTTTGACATCTGCAAATAGTGTATGATATAAACTTTAGGGCCTATACAAACATTTCAGGAAATCAAACTGCATTTTAGTACGTTTTTGTTTCTTATCCATCCTCTTTGTTCCGACACCTCTTCATTCCGACACGTACCCTGTGTTTTGACACGTACCCTATATGTTCCGACACCCCCTGTGTTCCGACACCCACCTGTGTTCCGACACCCACCTGTGTTCCGACACCCACCTGTGTTCCGACACCCACCTGTGTTCCGACACCCACCTGTGTTCCGACACCCACCTGTGTTCCGACACCCACCTGTGTTCCGACACCCACCTGTGTTCCGACACCCACCTGTGTTCCGACACCCACCTGTGTTCCGACACCCACCTGTGTTCCGACACCCACCTGTGTTCCGACACCCACCTGTTGCAATAGTGACTCGATCCCATGTGGTAACATGCGCGCGTGGATCTGTGATCGCAGTGCGTGTACTAGTCTTGCTCCAAGACCGAGCTGTTCATTTTTTCCGGGGCGCGCTTTCTCGAAGCCACCCATGCCACCTAGATTAGATACTAATTAGATAGTATGCTTGCAATTAGCTTGTTCAGGTTGAGGAGTTTAATAATAATTTGCAGTAGCATCTTATTCAGTGTATAAATAGTATTTAGTTTGATATTTTATGTGATTTTCCATTTTATTCATTTTGGTTTCTTGTATTTTCCGCTTACTTTTTTGTTTGTTTTATTACATTATGCTAATTTAGTTTCAAGAAAAGAAAAAAAAATACTCAACTGGTATCTCATCTGTCAATGACTTCTGAGATACGATATTTTTGTAAGACCGTATCGTGGCATTTTGTGTATAAACGCGCTGAGATGACGTTTTTGCTTGAACTCATTTGTTGTAATCGAGATACGACCTTATGATTTTAATCAATTACGTCATAATGACGTAATACTTTTCAATAAAACTCTTGTGTAACAATGTATGAGTAAATCTTTAAAAAAATACACCCAAAAACTTATTTTTGACAAATTTGGCAGTTACAATGTTTTTTCACCCACACGACGGTGGTCTACCCAGACCCACTTCGTTGGTAGTTCGGTGGGCTAGTGAAAAATTCAGTAACCTACCTGTAAAGGTTTAGATCAAAATGCGGTACAATTTAAAATTGTTATTGTCTTTTTGTATATTAAATAAATATCGGATCAAAATAAACTGAGTATAAACTTTTGTTTGTGTTTTTTGGCATGATTGTTGATAGCCTGCAGGGAGCGCTCGATCTCGAGTAGTCTGGTGGGCTTCAGTGAGATTAGTATAGTATAAACTACGGCGCACCACGGCGCAGGGTACTGCACATATGTGCACTATTCTCAGCCTTTCTTATGGCCCTGTCACACCAGAACGTTTTATGCCAACGCGTGAGTAGCGCGTAAAGAATAGTTGATACGCTGGCAAACGCTGAACTTTCATAGAAAAAAAGTCAAGTGGAACCGTGATTTTAGCGTGTCCATAACGCGTTGATAACGAGTTCATAGCGTTCGCCAGCGCGTGAGTAACGCGCTCGATAACTGATGAACAACTGCCCAGCGTGTGAGTAGCGCGTTTCAACGCGCGCTAGCGTACTGAAACGACCGGGTGATTGTTTGTATAAATAACCGACGCGCTACTACAGTAATGGCCCTCTCACACCAGAACTTTTTATGCCAACGCGTGAGTAACGTGTTGGAATTTCAGCAACACGCGGGTAAACGTTGACCAACGCTAACCCAGCGTTCGAAACACGCTGAGCGCGTTACCCACTCGCTGGGAAACGCTGTCACACGCTGAGGCAAAAATACATTTGTCAACATACCTAAAAATTCCAGCGTTTGGCAGCGTGTGACTGCACACGCTGGCGGCGCGCTAGAGGGTTGTTACTCACGCGTCGAACGCGCTAGACGAACGTTACCAATTGGTTATCAACGCGTTGGGGGCACGCCAGAAGTACGCTATCCCTCCAACCAGCGTGTCTTGAAGCGTTGGTCAACGTTGGTCAGCGTATGTGTAACAACTATCTAGCGCGTTCAACGACTGCCTAACGACCAGGTAACGCGTTCAGTGTGTGCTAGCGTATTGAAAGCGTATTACCCAGTGTGTTGGGATATCTGTATATATAGGGTGCTGCTGGTACCTCTTCATCACTTCTACTGGATACAGCATTAAAGATGGAGCTGGAACTGCTGCTCCAAGAAGATCTTGCTGTTCTCCAACATCACCATAACCTGCTAGAATTGGCACTTCACCAGGTCCAAACCAATAGGAGAAGGAGGAGAAGACGTCAGAGGAGAAGGTTCTGGGTCAGGCCATGGATTGGGAGGCGACGGCAGTTTGGCATGTACGGCCAGCTTCTGGTGGAACTCCGGAACGAGGACCAGGCCTCCTTCAAGAACTTTATGCGGATGCCCCCTGAGATGTTCGACGAGGTGCTAGCCAGAGTGGGTCCAAGGATCACAAAGAAACATACTGCCTACAGGGAGCCGCTGGAGCCTGGCCTTAAACTTGCCTTGACTTTGCGTCATCTTGCCTCTGGAACCAAGTATGCCTCGATGAAGTTCGACTGGAGGGTCCCTCACAACACCATTTCAATCGTCGTCAGAGAAGTCTGCCAGGCCATCATCGACGAATACCTTCCAGAGGTGATGATCTGTCCAACCACTCCTGATGGATGGCGTGCCATTGCTGACAAGTTCTGGGAAAAGTGGAACCTACCCCATACACTTGGATGGAAAGCACGTTGCATGCCGGTGTCCTCGAAATAGTGGGTCCATGTACTACAACTACAAAGGATTCTACTCCATTGTTCTGATGGCGCTTGTAGATGCGGACTACAAATTCCTCTGGGCAGATTTTGGTGGCGCTGGAGCAGCATCAGACGCTCAGATCTACAACGAGTCTGAGTTGAAAGAATTGACTGAAGATGGTAGGCTAGGTTTTCCTGCACCAGATCCTCTTCCCAACGACAACCAGGATGTGCCCTACTTTTTCACCGGCGACGATGCCTTCGCTCTGCGATCCACTATGATGAAGCCCTACAGCCAATGAAAAGCGCATCTTCAACTACAGGCTTTCCAGAGCGAGGAAGGTAGTGGAGAATGCCTTTGGCATCCTGGCCAACAGGTTTCAAGTTCTGCTGACTACCATGCAGCATGACCCCGATACCGTAAAGCTGATTGTCAAAGCCTGTATGGTCCTGCACAACCAAATGAGGATCCGGTACCCAGGACTACAGAACAGGCAGCTTGACCGTGCCGAGAACCAGAACAGAGACTATGTCCCAGGAGCATGGAGAGAGGCACGGAACTTGGTGGACACCATAACAGTGACTGGCCACAACACCTCCACCAGGAAAGGAAAGAAACAAAGGAATCTCCTGAAGCACTGGGCCAACGCTCCAGCAGGTTTAGTTCCTTGGCAAGACAGGATGATCTAGATATCCAGATCACCAGAGCACTCCTGGTTTTATGACGTTATTATGATGTTAATGGTATTCCATATGTGTATTATATTAAATGAACCATCAATTTGTCTGTTTTAATTTAAATATAGTTTTGTTTCATTATGATTTGTGACCGAAACTAATACCCCCCCCCTGAAATTTCCCGTATAAATACATCAATATAGAAGTAAATAACAAGTTTGTACAATGTGTATGTAGTGTACCTAAAATATATGCTACTGTACATGTACTTACAAAAGGACTATAATATCCCGTGTTTAGCACAGGATATGGATGCACCCTAGATGGTTGTCCAGCAAGAAAATTAACCCCACATACCTGGAGAAAGGGGCACGAAAACAAGATTGCAGGACGTTGAACGGATTGAAGAACCAAAGCGAGAGTCAAATAGAAAAGCACATTTAAATATAGCCCGTATAAATGTGGGTCAATACTGGTTTCTTGTATTATGTCAGCCACACAAAGTATGCAATGTGTCTTCAAAAGTTGATTTTGATGAATTGTTTACACTTTACCATGGAAGAAATAGGCCTAGCACTTTCACTAGCGATAGCCCTAGTCCATGTAGTCTATGGCCCCGTATGCACTACTACAGTCACTAAAGTAGACTCTGCTGTCGCTAGACCTTATTTTCTCTGGGTCATAGGTCATACATGTACATGTAAACGTAAAACAAACACTTGACCTTTTGACTTTTGTTGTGATTTCAATTTCATGAGTAGAATATAGAAACTGCGTTTGAACTTTGTCTTAAGAATGTAGTAATTTCTGTGCTCACTCACCCTAATCTTCGACCTGGTTGTCCTCCAAAGGGTCGTCAAAGGTTGCCTCGGGGAATTACTAGCGGTTGATTAAGCACCAAAACTGCCGGTCCTGAAAACAGCTGAGTTGTCGGTCAGTTTTCCGGTTCTGGTAAGTTCGTCCATTCATTACTATCTGGCTGTGGACAGCAATGACAGAATTGTCATCAGTTCACGGTCACAGACAGTAAATGTTGCTGATGGCAATGGTACTACACGGCGCACCATCAAACCATGGAGCTATAAAGAGAAGGGGTTCGAACGATCCGCGCATACAAAAACACACGCGAAGCTACTGCGCATGTGATAATTATATGTTTCAGCGTTCACTACTTTAATAAAATAAACTGCAATCGGGTTTTATGCACGGACGTGCGGCGTGGGAGTCCGCATACTAAGACCCCGTTCCCACTTGATCCTCCAATTGGGCGATCAGATCCGGCAATTGCCAAATTGCCGGATCAGATCCCCCAATTGGGGGATCCGATCCGGCAATTTGGTGAGTGGGAACGCTAACCGCAAAAAGGGCGATCAAGATCCAAAAGGGGGATCTTGATCCTACTTTCAAGCAGGATAGAGATCCCCCAATTGGGCGATCAGATCCGGCAATTGCAGGAATTGGTGGATCAGGATCAAGTGGGAACGGAAAGGTGGATCATGATCCACCAATTTGACCTGGTAACTTCTGACCAGCTGGGCATTTAGCGCGAAAAAATAAATATAAACCGCGCCAAAACATGAACTCCATACAGCATACGTACAGGGCGCTAGTTCCTTTTGTGACTGGCACACAGGCCGTGTACTTCGTGTTACAAAAGGAACAGTGTTGCGCTATGCATTGTGAGGGAACATGAACTGTGTGTTCTATATGTATACGTTATAGCTTGCATTGCACATGCGCAGACATGGATTTCGATCGCGTCCTTTTTCAATGTTGTAGCATCGGTTCCGTCCTCGTGTAGTTTCCTCTGCTGACAATTTCATTTAAATATCTGCGTTTTTCTTTCACTTAAGTTCAAAATATTTATATTAGATTGGCATCAACTTCAACTGCCTTCGGAAGTATAGTTGCATAGAAACTGAGCCCGAAGTTGTGTTAATAACACAGGCAAAATTACGGTGCAAAAGAAACGAATTCGATCGTCCATGTTGCCTGTTGACGTGTTGGCCAATAACCACGTACGCGTATTCAGCGAGTAAAAACATGGCCGACAACGGGAACGGTAGTTATGGTAACATGCGCACGCGCACTAGACTGGTAGGTGACCTCGAGGTCCTGCACAGAGTGCGTCATTTCCGCCCAAAAAGGCGGATCAGGATCAAGTGGAAACGCGACTTGCGGTTTTGTTGCGGCTTGATCCTTTTTGGTGGATCTTGATCCGGCAATTCCGAGATCAAGTGGGAACACGGTCTAAGACCCAGCGAGACCTATCTAGGTCGTTATTCTGTTTGCACAGCAGTGTGAATTCTATAGGGTTGCGGTGGGCCAGACAATAGCTCCATGCTTCACTATTATTGGCGGATAATTGCCTTGAAAATTGCGGCGGGCCGTTCGAACTCCTTCTCTTTATAGCTCCATGATCAAACCCACCACCAATGGTTAACCAGTACAGCGCTGCAACGGTGTGTACACTGATAGCTCAAGTATCTATGTTGCAATGCATACTGGTACATGTACTAACACGGGTCATATTCACCACTATGACCCTTTCTCAAATGCATTGCACAGGGACTGTACTGGCCCAACGGAATCACATTCACATCAGATGGGCAGCTGGCAGTGGCTGACTGGCACTCAGTCAAGATGTATCACCAGGTGTGATGCGACATTGCAATCAAACATGCTGCTTTTAACGCTGTGTCACAAAAACCGATAGTAAATATGTTTCACTTTGAAATTACTGGTGAAAGCTCTTATTTCAGCGAATTGATTTCTTCCGAACCGAAAGTATGGATGGATGATACATTTAGAAGCGTTCTTTTTTGTATATAAATCAATTAATAATAATAAATATAAATCAATTTGGTATTGATGTAAAATATTACAATAAATTCATTTAGACTTCAAAGTTTAATGTTAACTGCCAAAGTGATGACCTATAATTATGAAGATTGGAAATGCCGAGTCGACCTATGAAAACAAGAATTCAAAACCGACTTCCCTTTTGTGCAATGAATCTGGGGTATGCAGCAGCCATCTTGGAATTGTATGTTTTTGTCCACAACTCGTACGTAAACCTCTTTGAGCAAAGGATTGCACTGCTAAGATGGCTGGCATGCAAAGGGTCTGTAATAAAGGGCGTCAAGGGTTACGTCTCCGTAAATTTAATTGTGTCTGCCAACAAGTGCCGTACGAGTACAACTTACTACAGTGTGTTAAAAAAAGGTGAACAAAAATAATTGAGTGTTACACACATAATGTACAGCCAATATAGATAATATATGTATGGTATAGTATGAAAGATAGGCCCTACACCTTTCCACTTTACAATGAGATATCAAATCTGATAATTATTGACAGAGTTATGAGTAATTTCCCAAAAGACGTCAAATTGACCATGGGACCAAGTTTTCAATTGTAGGCATTGTGACAAAGGTAGCCTACGTAGCCTCTGTGTGGGTAATTGCCTGACCTACACTGCAAGAACTGTCTTTAGCGAGTAAACCAAATTTATGTTTGTAAACATGTTACGTACTAAACATGTTTAGCATCAAGATGAATAGGAATTGGACCCATTTGTTTATCTGCTAACCACCAACAGCTTGTCCACATTGCAACACACATAGTATCCCAACAACATCGAAAAATTCGGTCCCATGTCAATTTGACCTTTCTTGGGGAATTACTCGTTACTTTGTCAAACATTATCAGATTTGGACGATGTCTCATTGATAAAGTGGATAGTTGTATCTTTTAAACCATACCTATGTTGGTTACACATTCTACGTGTGGCATTCCGTTGTATTTTGTTAACTTTTTTGACACACTGTATTAATCCACAGGGAAGAGTACGAAAGAACGTTTATTGTATTTCGTGTTGTTTTACTAAAATACAGCATTTCCTTTGAGCTAGACCGAGACGTAATGATGTCATAGCATGAGCTTTTCTATGGGAGTGAATTCGGGGTGCCAGACGACGTAGGGACATACATCCGTGTAAGTTTGTTGGGGTGGTGCTCATTATGCTAATAGTAATAGCCTAAAAGCTGGCTCGTTTCTTATTGGTCGGTCGTTGCGATGAAAACATATGTTTAGAGTCAGCGGTGAAAGGTTATAACATTAACACGGTCATGCTCAAAATATCGGAGATTATCCGACTAGTAGTTGATTCGTATAGAGTGATTTTAACGAAGGCTTTTGATGAATTGTACATTATGTAGGTTGGAACTGTCCACGGACTGTCTAGCTTGATTTTGTTCGTTTTGCTGGGTATGATTTGCTTGAATGTTGACAATGTTATGGTCAAAACTATCTGTACATGTAGTTTATGTGCCTAACCGACGTATGTGTGCCAGCTAGCAGAATGGGGCTGCTGGCTACCTGAGAAATGATCGATTATACCCATGCCTGTCGAAAAATTCAAACATCGTTTGATTATACTGAACGGTGTGTCCAACTGGGTCTACCCCTTTTAAACAACAGACTTCACTTTGTTTCAATTGTGTTTATTATTAAATGTTTGTATAACAAATTAGACATTACATTTGAAAATTACATTGTTGTTAATGCTAGACACACCGATGTTGTGAAGTTTCATCCCCAAAGAGCCAGGTGTAATGCTGCTCATCACTCTCTTTTTCATAGAATTTCCAGATAATGGGAGGCATTACCGACATATGTCCTAGACATGGTTGTTTTCAGGTTATCATAATTTACAAACTCGCTTAGACAACATTTATTATTATTATTATTATTATTATCTTCATTTTACCAGGGGGTACAAACGTATTTAGCACAATGAAGGTCTGATTTATGTTTAACAATGCACACTTTCTTTTTAGTTTGTGTCTTCGCTGAATACACCAATCACCGTCACTACATAATCGTAGTGTTGGCACCAGATTAGTTTCTCTTTGTATAGTTTTGTATCACAAACATAATATTTTTTTCTGTTATTGTTTCCAGGTGATGCTGTGGTTTCAGTAGTTGTGTTGTGAATTGAGAAATATCAGTTACATTCTCCCTGGTAATATTGGGTAAATGGGGTAATATCGGGTGACTTCAATTTAAATGTTGACCCCAAGTGGGCGTGATAAACCTTGGCGAAACAATGTTGTCACTTTTTCGACATGAATGTTATGTGTTGGGTTTAGGGTGTTTTCGTATAATTGTGTAATATTTATTTACTCCAAGTCTCAAAGAAACGAATTTGCCAAAAAGCCAATACACCAACTGTTCATACACAAATATCAATGTTTTGTATTCCTGTAAATATCCTTGTACCGCTGTAAATATAGATTTTCCCGGACGATATCGCAAAATGTGCACATTCATTTGTAAAAGATGCATTCAATTTCGAGCTGATTTTCAGAACGACGTATGTCCGAGTCTCATTTTCGCAAAAACGAGCATTCAATTTTATTCTGTTTAATTCAAATAAATGAATGTGCTTAGCGTTTCATTTAAACAATTACAAACACACGATTGGGCTTTCGGTTTGACGTATGCGTGGCCAAATATTAAGAATGTGCACTCTATTTCGCAGCAAATCGATTTATTAATGTGTCACGGCCTGAATTGAATATTCTTTTTCATTTGTTATAATTTAAATTCGCATATTCTGCATTCAATTTCAAAAAGTATATATGGCTATACAATTCACGATACAACTTGGATTAAATCATTAATAAATCAATGTATTGTGGGACTAATTGATCAATAATATGTTGGCTCTTTAACTTAAATGTATTTTCAACCCTAACCATCCCAAATCTTTCAAAATCCTCTTTGCAAATTGCAGGATTTTGAAGGAATGAGGTCACTTGGAAGTTGATGCATCCGATGAATTTGCAGGATTTAATGCGTTTAGGGGTTTGCCACTGGGGATAATGCAGGATACAGGTCATAAGGCCTAATGCTGGATGAATTTGCAGGATTGGGGTTACTTAGGAATTTATCTAAATGAGGATTTTGGAGGATTGAGGTTATTTTGTTTTTGTAAATGACTTCTCTATCATTTTATCAGTTCAATTGTCTATCCATCAATAAACTGTCCACCAAGACATGAATGGTTGATGTCCAGTATATTTTCTACATCTAAGTAGTCAGCGTCGTCAGCCTCAAAGGCATCGATAAGACGATTTCGATCAACATCCGAGACTCGTCTGTATTCTGTACTCGACTCGGAAATTTTAGGGGGCATAAGGTAACATCAAGCTATATGATGCGGTCGGGGCAAATGCTGAGAAAATACAGATTTTTGTTCTTCAACTTAGGGGTTTATATAGCATTTATTTGGTAGTTTCAAAGACGAGACCACCTGGTTTAATTCCCCATATGTTGCTTGTGATAACACATAAAAATGGATTCCATTGCTTGACCAGTCGTTAATGCGTAGAAAATCGGCTGCACATTTAGCGAAATTGATTGTTGATAAATTAAAAGAAAAACAAGATTGCGGGTGTGCATTCAAATTCGCGCGAAAAAGAATTATCAATGTACTAAATTCAGTGCACATTCGGGAAATCGTGTGATGATTTCTTACGACTGGATGCACCATTATCATTCGTTATGCACACACTTCTGTGAATATAACATAGTTAACATGATAGCACATTTCTAGAACATTCACCCTCAACGCTATTCAGTAACTTAACACAGTTTTTAGCCCAGTAAAACCCTCGTGACGTTCAGTTTCTGATGCGTCGATCTACGAGATGAAATGTGATATTGCCCTGAAGAATAAGAAAACAAAACGAACGGCGCCCCATAGTCTTCCGTAGAATCCTTGCAGTTCCGAGATGTTTCCCCAGGGACCTGGGAATGGTACCCAGAGCTCGCACAACAACTGGAATGGCCTTCTTCACCTTGACTACAATAATGACTTGACTGCAAAAACGAATTATCAATTGTTAAATAGAAAACGGGAATGTGAGCGTTCATACTATTTCGCACGGAAACGAATGCACCAGTTACAGGGGGGGGCGGAGGGGGGGCCCTTCGAGGCTGTGATTGCGAAACGCTGTGGAACCGTCCATTCTCAAAATAGGGGGGAACAATTTTCTCACTCGAAAAATAAAGAGTTTTTGGCATCCAATCTTAACATCTTGTCTTTTGTAGTTGTACAAGGTTGTTATTTACCTTAATGTTTATCATCCAATGACAAAAATTGTATTGAAAATGAAAAAAGCAGTCGAAAAAATAAAGCGTTGACGTACCGTTGATGCGCGTGGAGATTGTGCACAAATACTCAAACGACGTTAACAAATACCTCCCCTAAAAAGGGCAATAATAATCGATAAATTGTGAAAAATCGTGCTTTGACCCCACTCATTTTTTTCCATGGATACGTTAAAAAAGGATGTAGCAGTGATATACTGAATTTTTAAAAAAATCTGCCTGTGACCCCCTTGCGTTTTATCGTGTTGTTTTCGAACGAAAATGGCAGAAAATGACATCGCCCCAAACAAAATCCGTGTAGATCGTGCCTGTGTACCTGGCTTTGCGGACGTTGCATGAATCACTAAATGTGGAGAGCGATACACGGAGCAAATTTGTACGTGTTTCAACGGTGCGCTTCGCGGTAGCGATCTATACGTATTTACTGTGTGAGATGTGTGGCTCATGAGCGTGGAAGAACGAATGAGATACATTTCAACGTTGGTGGCGCACTTTCTTGGGCCCCCCCCCCCTCCGCCCCCCCCCTGCACCAGTTACAAACTTATGTGCACATTTTGCGATATCGTCCGGGAAAACCTATTATTATGCTTGTATTTTTGTGTAAATGTTGTATTTATATGTATTATTGTTAGTTGTCAGTTTACGGTTTTGTTGATGACTTTTAATGTAATTGTTATCCAATTGTACTTATTGATGTATGCAGGGCCCCAATAGAAACCAGTTTTAAACGTTTGGGCACACTCTGTGTAAAGAAATGTAATAAATGAATGCAGTTATAAAATCATCAACCATTGTTAGCATCAACCTTTCCGACATTATCAAGCAAATAACCCAAATTCCGGTACCCAAAATTTGAGTAAAATTTTTACCCAGGCAATGTTTTGTTCAGGTGCATGGATGTGTAGAGTAACTAATATATTGTCTTTTTTATGTTCTGGTGGTCAATTACCTTTGAGCAAAATCGAATTTGTATCCAATTATGATAAATAGAGGCTCTCCTTGTTATTTTTGTTTTAAGAATTCATTCAAAATCACCAACTCTTACATTCAATTTCGTCCGAGACAAACAATCGCACGCTTTTTGCACACAAAACTTTTAAAGTTATTTACCATTTAACGTTTGGTCACATTGGCTCGAGAATATTCGTCAATACAAATCTAAAGCTGTTCAAAGATCGAATTCGTCTGATGTCAACCAATTTAAAACTTACAAAAGTAAATGAATTAGTCTGGTGTGTACTTGACCCAATTGCACACCAGACTAATTTAGTTAGCATAGGCCTATCAGTTTCAAATTGAAGACGAATTTAATCTGTGAATACTGCCTTTCGGCAACAGCTTAAACAAATTTGATCTGTAATGACGAATACATTTAAGCTAATGTTTGAATAGAGTGACCAAGCGTTGATAATGAATGATAAATTACTAAATTGGTTTGGTAAAAGCGTGTGATTTTTTTGACTCGGCAAAAATTGAATGTGAGAGTTGGTAAATTTGAATGAACAATATTTTTATTAAAATTGTATTGATTTGTCTTATTTACCTCCAGAAAGGATTATAAATACATTTGTTATACCTCTGTCTTTAATACTGTTTTTATTGGTATAAAACTATCACGTGTTCGGTGTATAACAACGCATATCTTGCATATGTGCCATCGTGCAGTGTGTGTACGTGATATCACACGGCTGTTAGGTCAAAGGTGATAGTAAATAATGATGTGTGCATGCGTCTATGGTAAAGTGCCCCTATATTCATCCATTGTCGCTAATTGTTTTGCTAAATGTACCCTTAGGGAGACAGTTTAGTATACGTTTTACGGTACTGAGGGGGCATTAACATTAGGGAGACATTTAGATGTCTCCCTAAGGTTCTAACTTCATAAAGGAGAAACATTTTAACTTTGTTAACAGTCTAGATCGATAGAGTAGGGTCCAAAATGCATAAATACCAAATTTCGCGGGAAAAGAATTAGTGAAAAACGGGTTAGGCTAGAGTAAAGTAAAGAATGAATAAAAACAGTTTTCAGTGTAAATTTAAGATCTTAAATTTGCTTCTCAACCAGTTCGCGCCGGGATTATTTTAACATCACCGAGCCGAGGGGCGGGATTATTTTTATCAAATTCGATCCGAAGCCGGCTCAGGCCGATAGTGCCGGGAAGCACACCCACTCATTTCCGGCCTTGCTCGCTGCTGACAGACATTTCTGAACTTGAACTTGGCGTATTTAAGCATCATCCGTTTTGAATTTGGAGAAAAACTTTGCTTTTATATACGTCATCCGGCGCGAACTGGTTAACAGTTTTAACACAAGAAATTATTAATAATATTGTTACAGTTCAAACATTGCCATTTACAAAACTAAAGACATGTAGTTTCAGAAATCTTTTATACATCACACATTTTACATGTAAAATCAAACTTACTACTGTGACCGGATACAACTACAGTAGTTCAGTTAATATTCAGTTCAGTTCTGTTCAGTACGTAGGTGATCCTGAAATTATTGATGAATAACATTATAATACATGATAATACTAAATTCACCTAAAACTACAATAAACACCCTTAAATCCAATACAATCCAATAACCTGTATTCAAGCAAAAACTGCTAAACTCTAGAACATGTTGACATTAGTTTAGAAACATTGATTAATTCCAGCAATAAAGCTTAATTTCGCCACTTAAAAACCTGGAAACACTTATTTTAATCGACATTCAAGATTTGACCTTTTACCGTAGTGTTCTACAAGTCCTAGTACAACACCACCTGAGCAAATAATCTCAAAATGTTAGCAAAATACATTGAATTATCATTCGTTATGCACACACTTCTGTGAATATAACATAGTTAACATGATAGCACATTTCTAGAACATTCACCCTCAACGCTATTCAGTAACTTAACACAGTTTTTAGCCCAGTAAAACCCCCGTGACGTTCAGTTTCTGATGCGTCGATCTACGAGATGAAATGTGATATTGCCCTGAAGAATAAGAAAACAAACCGAACGGCGCCCCATAGTCTTCCGTAGAATCCTTGCAGTTCCGAGATGTTTCCCCAGGGACCTGGGAATGGTACCCAGAGCTCGCACAACAACTGGAATGGCCTTCTTCACCTTGACTACAATAATGACTTGACTGCAAAAACGAATTATCAATTGTTAAATAGAAAACGGGAATGTGAGCGTTCATACTATTTCGCACGGAAACGAATGCACCAGTTACAGGGGGGGGGCGGAGGGGGGGCCCTTCGAGGCTGTGATTGCGAAACGCTGTGGAACCGTCTATTCTCAAAATAGGGGGGAACAATTTTCTCACTCGAAAAATAAAGAGTTTTTGGCATCCAATCTTAACATCTTGTCTTTTGTAGTTGTACAAGGTTGTTATTTACCTTAATGTTTATCATCCAATGACAAAAATTGTATTGAAAATGAAAAAAGCAGTCGAAAAAATAAAGCGTTGACGTACCGTTGATGCGCGTGGAGATTGTGCACAAATACTCAAACGACGTTAACAAATACCTCCCCTAAAAAGGGCAATAATAATCAATAAATTGTGAAAAATCGTGCTTTGACCCCACTCATTTTTTTCCATGGATACGTTAAAAAAGGATGTAGCAGTGATATACTGAATTTTTAAAAAAATCTGCCTGTGACCCCCTTGCGTTTTATCGTGTTGTTTTCGAACGAAAATGGCAGAAAATGACATCGCCCCAAACAAAATCCGTGTAGATCGTGCCTGTGTACCTGGCTTTGCGGACGTTGCATGAATCACTAAATGTGGAGAGCGATACACGGAGCAAATTTGTACGTGTTTCAACGGTGCGCTTCGCGGTAGCGATCTATACGTATTTACTGTGTGAGATGTGTGGCTCATGAGCGTGGAAGAACGAATGAGATACATTTCAACGTTGGTGGCGCACTTTCTTGGGCCCCCCCCCCCCCCCTCCGCCCCCCCCCCCCCCCCCCCCCTGCACCAGTTACAAACTTATGTGCACATTTTGCGATATCGTCCGGGAAAACCTATTATTATGCTTGTATTTTTGTGTAAATGTTGTATTTATGTGTATTATTGTTAGTTGTCAGTTTACGGTTTTGTTGATGACTTTTAATGTAATTGTTATCCAATTGTACTTATTGATGTATGCAGGGCCCCAATAGAAACCAGTTTTAAACGTTTGGGCACACTCTGTGTAAAGAAATGTAATAAATGAATGCAGTTATAAAATCATCAACCATTGTTAGCATCAACCTTTCCGACATTATCAAGCAAATAACCCAAATTCCGGTACCCAAAATTTGAGTAAAATTTTTACCCAGGCAATGTTTTGTTCAGGTGCATGGATGTGTAGAGTAACTAATATATTGTCTTTTTTATGTTCTGGTGGTCAATTACCTTTGAGCAAAATCGAATTTGTATCCAATTATGATAAATAGAGGCTCTCCTTGTTATTTTTGTTTTAAGAATTCATTCAAAATCACCAACTCTTACATTCAATTTCGTCCGAGACAAACAATCGCACGCTTTTTGCACACAAAACTTTTAAAGTTATTTACCATTTAACGTTTGGTCACATTGGCTCGAGAATATTCGTCAATACAAATCTAAAGCTGTTCAAAGATCGAATTCGTCTGATGTCAACCAATTTAAAACTTACAAAAGTAAATGAATTAGTCTGGTGTGTACTTGACCCAATTGCACACCAGACTAATTTAGTTAGCATAGGCCTATCAGTTTCAAATTGAAGACGAATTTAATCTGTGAATACTGCCTTTCGGCAACAGCTTAAACAAATTTGATCTGTAATGACGAATACATTTAAGCTAATGTTTGAATAGAGTGACCAAGCGTTGATAATGAATGATAAATTACTAAATTGGTTTGGTAAAAGCGTGTGATTTTTTTGACTCGGCAAAAATTGAATGTGACAGTTGGTAAATTTGAATGAACAATATTTTTATTAAAATTGTATTGATTTGTCTTATTTACCTCCAGAAAGGATTATAAATACATTTGTTATACCTCTGTCTTTAATACTGTTTTTATTGGTATAAAACTATCACGTGTTCGGTGTATAACAACGCATATCTTGCATATGTGCCATCGTGCAGTGTGTGTACGTGATATCACACGGCTGTTAGGTCAAAGGTGACAGTAAATAATGATGTGTGCATGCGTCTATGGTAAAGTGCCCCTATATTCATCCATTGTCGCTAATTGTTTTGCTAAATGTACCCTTAGGGAGACAGTTTAGTATACGTTTTACGGTACTGAGGGGGCATTAACATTAGGGAGACATTTAGATGTCTCCCTAAGGTTCTAACTTCATAAAGGAGAAACATTTTAACTTTGTTAACAGTCTAGATCGATAGAGTAGGGTCCAAAATGCATAAATACCAAATTTCGTGGGAAAAGAATTAGTGAAAAACGGGTTAGGCTAGAGTCAAGTAAAGAATGAATAAAAACAGTTTTCAGTGTAAATTTAAGATCTTAAATTTGCTTCTCAACCAGTTCGCGCCGGGATTATTTTAACATCACCGAGCCGAGGGGCGGGATTATTTTTATCAAACTCGATCCGAAGCCGGCTCAGGCCGATAGTGCCGGGAAGCACACCCACTCATTTCCGGCCTTGCTCGCTGCTGACAGACATTTCTGAACTTGAACTTGGCGTATTTAAGCATCATCCGTTTTGAATTTGGAGAAAAACTTTGCTTTTATATACGTCATCCGGCGCGAACTGGTTAACAGTTTTAACACAAGAAATTATTAATAATATTGTTACAGTTCAAACATTGCCATTTAGAAAACTAAAGACATGTAGTTTCAGAAATCTTTTATACATCACACATTTTATATGTAAAATCAAACTTACTACTGTGACCGGATACAACTACAGTAGTTCAGTTAATATTCAGTTCAGTTCTGTTCAGTACGTAGGTGATCCTGAAATTATTGATGAATAACATTATAATACATGATAATACTAAATTCACCTAAAACTACAATAAACACCCTTAAATCCAATACAATCCAATAACCTGTATTCAAGCAAAAACTGCTAAACTCTAGAACATGTTGACATTAGTTTAGAAACATTGATTAATTCCAGCAATAAAGCTTAATTTCGCCACTTAAAAACCTGGAAACACTTATTTTAATCGACATTCAAGATTTGACCTTTTACCGTAGCGTTCTACAAGTCCTAGTACAACACCACCTGAGCAAATAATCTCAAAATGTTAGCAAAATACATTGAATTATCATTCGTTATGCACACACTTCTTTGAATATAACATAGTTAACATGATAGCACATTTCTAGAACATTCACCCTCAACGCTATTCAGTAACTTAACACAGTTTTTAGCCCAGTAAAACCCTCGTGACGTTCAGTTTCTGATGCGTCGATCTACGAGATGAAATGTGATATTGCCCTGAAGAATAAGAAAACAAACCGAACGGCGCCCCATAGTCTTCCGTAGAATCCTTGCAGTTCCGAGATGTTTCCCCAGGGACCTGGGAATGGTACCCAGAGCTCGCACAACAACTGGAATGGCCTTCTTCACCTTGACTACAATAATGACTTGACTGCAAAAACGAATTATCAATTGTTAAATAGAAAACGGGAATGTGAGCGTTCATACTATTTCGCACGGAAACGAATGCACCAGTTACAAACTTATGTGCACATTTTGCGATATCGTCCGGGAAAACCTATTATTATGCTTGTATTTTTGTGTAAATGTTGTATTTATATGTATTATTGTTAGTTGTCAGTTTACGGTTTTGTTGATGACTTTTAATGTAATTGTTATCCAATTGTACTTATTGATGTATGCAGGGCCCAATAGAAACCAGTTTTAAACGTTTGGGCACACTCTGTGTAAAGAAATGTAATAAATGAATGCAGTTATAAAATCATCAACCATTGTTAGCATCAACCTTTCCGACATTATCAAGCAAATAACCCAAATTCCGGTACCCAAAATTTGAGTAAAATTTTTACCCAGGCAATGTTTTGTTCAGGTGCATGAATGTGTAGAGTAACTAATATATTGTCTTTTTTATGTTCTGGTGGTCAATTACCTTTGAGCAAAATCGAATTTGTATCCAATTATGATAAATAGAGGCTCTCCTTGTTATTTTTGTTTTAAGAATTCATTCAAAATCACCAACTCTTACATTCAATTTCGTCCGAGACAAACAATCGCACGCTTTTTGCACACAAAACTTTTAAAGTTATTTACCATTTAACGTTTGGTCACATTGGCTCGAGAATATTCGTCAATACAAATCTAAAGCTGTTCAAAGATCGAATTCGTCTGATGTCAACCAATTTAAAACTTACAAAAGTAAATGAATTAGTCTGGTGTGTACTTGACCCAATTGCACACCAGACTAATTTAGTTAGCATAGGCCTATCAGTTTCAAATTGAAGACGAATTTAATCTGTGAATACTGCCTTTCGGCAACAGCTTAAACAAATTTGATCTGTAATGACGAATACATTTAAGCTAATGTTTGAATAGAGTGACCAAGCGTTGATAATGAATGATAAATTACTAAATTGGTTTGGTAAAAGCGTGTGATTTTTTTGACTCGGCAAAAATTGAATGTGAGAGTTGGTAAATTTGAATGAACAATATTTTTATTAAAATTGTATTGATTTGTCTTATTTACCTCCAGAAAGGATTATAAATACATTTGTTATACCTCTGTCTTTAATACTGTTTTTATTGGTATAAAACTATCACGTGTTCGGTGTATAACAACGCATATCTTGCATATGTGCCATCGTGCAGTGTGTGTACGTGATATCACACGGCTGTTAGGTCAAAGGTGATAGTAAATAATGATGTGTGCATGCGTCTATGGTAAAGTGCCCCTATATTCATCCATTGTCGCTAATTGTTTTGCTAAATGTACCCTTAGGGAGACAGTTTAGTATACGTTTTACGGTACTGAGGGGGCATTAACATTAGGGAGACATTTAGATGTCTCCCTAAGGTTCTAACTTCATAAAGGAGAAACATTTTAACTTTGTTAACAGTCTAGATCGATAGAGTAGGGTCCAAAATGCATAAATACCAAATTTCGCGGGAAAAGAATTAGTGAAAAACGGGTTAGGCTAGAGTAAAGTAAAGAATGAATAAAAACAGTTTTCAGTGTAAATTTAAGATCTTAAATTTGCTTCTCAACCAGTTCGCGCCGGGATTATTTTAACATCACCGAGCCGAGGGGCGGGATTATTTTTATCAAATTCGATCCGAAGCCGGCTCAGGCCGATAGTGCCGGGAAGCACACCCACTCATTTCCGGCCTTGCTCGCTGCTGACAGACATTTCTGAACTTGAACTTGGCGTATTTAAGCATCATCCGTTTTGAATTTGGAGAAAAACTTTGCTTTTATATACGTCATCCGGCGCGAACTGATTAACAGTTTTAACACAAGAAATTATTAATAATATTGTTACAGTTCAAACATTGCCATTTACAAAACTAAAGACATGTAGTTTCAGAAATCTTTTATACATCACACATTTTATATGTAAAATCAAACTTACTACTGTGACCGGATACAACTACAGTAGTTCAGTTAATATTCAGTTCAGTTCTGTTCAGTACGTAGGTGATCCTGAAATTATTGATGAATAACATTATAATACATGATAATACTAAATTCACCTAAAACTACAATAAACACCCTTAAATCCAATACAATCCAATAACC
The DNA here is from genome assembly GCA_037893245.1 of Crossaster papposus. NCBI lineage: Eukaryota > Metazoa > Echinodermata > Asteroidea > Velatida > Solasteridae > Crossaster > Crossaster papposus. The sequence goes on from JBAIAA010000029.1 coordinate 662,065, forward strand.
TGTATTCAAGCAAAAACTGCTAAACTCTAGAACATGTTGACATTAGTTTAGAAACATTGATTAATTCCAGCAATAAAGCTTAATTTCGCCACTTAAAAACCTGGAAACACTTATTTTAATCGACATTCAAGATTTGACCTTTTACCGTAGTGTTCTACAAGTCCTAGTACAACACCACCTGAGCAAATAATCTCAAAATGTTAGCAAAATACATTGAATTATCATTCGTTATGCACACACTTCTGTGAATATAACATAGTTAACATGATAGCACATTTCTAGAACATTCACCCTCAACGCTATTCAGTAACTTAACACAGTTTTTAGCCCAGTAAAACCCTCGTGACGTTCAGTTTCTGATGCGTCGATCTACGAGATGAAATGTGATATTGCCCTGAAGAATAAGAAAACAAACCGAACGGCGCCCCATAGTCTTCCGTAGAATCCTTGCAGTTCCGAGATGTTTCCCCAGGGACCTGGGAATGGTACCCAGAGCTCGCACAACAACTGGAATGGCCTTCTTCACCTTGACTACAATAATGATACTGATCAGAATACACAAATGTTGGGGGAATTGTACGGTGTTGCATGAAACCAGTATATAGCCGACATGTTCCCCGTTCATCTATTGCGAACAAAATGCGGTCTAATTAAATATGGTAAAATAAATGTAGTTCAAAGGAACCACTTTTGTTGTCTAACACTTGTCGGACTTGATCGGTCCCTGGGATCGCTACTCCACATCGATGTGGATGGTTAGGTAGTCAGCACGCCCGACGGTGACATCATATGTAATGTCAAAATTAAAACCAAAAATAAAATAACAATTTGAAATATGAGAAGCGTTAGTCCGTAAATTCGGGGTCCAACAGCGTGATCTGTTTGTGTCCTGGTTACACTTGATCTTGTATACAGGGTGGCCCTTACAAAACAACAAACAAGCATACTTCCACTGCACCGAGGCAAAAACTGTGTATACCAATAGATGGAGAATCTTACTTGGATAAAATGTATACCATAATAATAATGTGCGGTGGTCATATAGCACTTCATCACCAAAGTCTCAAAGCGCTTAACATTATTACCCCGGTCATTGGGCCCATGAAGCATTCTAAATACCATCTCAGCTCCCTAGTTTACAACTCGATGTTGCCATTTCGACGCAAAGCAGCCAAATCAACCACAATAACCATCTCTGCCTTTACAGGTACTCATTTACTTCTTGTTGAAGAGAAGCAAAGAGCCCAAGGTGTGCCCAATGGCACGCACATAATAGTCCCAGGCAGGACTCGAACCCACAACCTGTAGCTTTACCTACGTAATTTAACATGAAATGGTTTAGTTATTACTGTTGCGAACGGACCACTGACTTTACCTCATAGAATAGGGTCTAGAGCTAAAACTATAGTTTTAGCATACAAGCCCACATCCAGATATCTTGGTATAATTTGTATGTTAGAAAGATTCTTCATCCATTGGTTTAAGTAGTCCGGGCATCAACGTAGTGGGAGTATATGTGTCCGTTGCGATATGTTTGTCCGGTTTGGGGGGCCAAAAAGAGTCAAGTGGCATTCAAATTGACTTTAAACTTTAGTGTTTGTTTTGCAGTCACTGTTTTATATAATCACTATTTGAGATAGGAGGCATCAAATAATTTGCTTTGAATTAAAACAAAATCTTATGTCAGGTGTAAACAGGGATATGATTTTTGTGTCAATTGGGCGCGAGCATTTTTCAAGTCTATTCGCACATAAGATTGTACAAGAAGAAAACATTGAAGGACACTCGAAACAGCTCTGTGTTTGTCCACAAACACATGTTTATTTTGTAAATGTTTATTTTGTATTTACCCTGGGTGATCCATTCAGTGAGAAAAACTCACTGATCTTCCATAGATCCCAGCTATGTATTATTGTTAAAAATATACATTTATATAATATAATTATTGAAAATTTATTTAAATTAACTGAACTGTTTAAGCTGTTTGACAAAGTGATTACAACTTGTTCAATGAAGATATTTCAAATGTTGTGGAAAATCAATTGCAAGTAAAAAGCATTTACTGCTATTTTAGCCAGTAAATGCTAAACAGTAAAACTTTATTTTATTCATACAAATTGAAGCATTTGCTTTTCCTTAATGCTTTTACTTTGAAGTAAATGCTTTTACTTTTTGCTTGTACTTCATAGCATTTGCTAGTTTTTATTCATACGACCCAATTAACTCGCAAATAAATTATTAAAGTAAAAGTAAAAACAAACAAAAGCAAAAACCAATGAAGAAAAACCCAAAGAGAGCACCTCCATTAAAATCTAAATGTAGGCCCAGATCGCCAAAAACAAAGAACAAACGAGTATGATCGACAGAGATTTAAATAAAATGTTTTTTAACATTTAAAAAACCTTTAATATCCTATGATAAGAAGAACAACAAAAATATTTAAAAAAAAAGAAGTACCAAACAAAACAATTAACTACATAATATAACTACGTATAATGTACGCAAATTGAATGTTCACACACAATATACTATTTTCATCAATATACAATAACAAAAATAGCAGTTTTTTCAACTTTGACATGAGCTAGGAAGCAAAACCAAAAAATCTATATCTTTAATTTGGTAATAATAAACAAATGTTGGGGTATAATTTGAAACCAAAGTCAGCTCAAGGTCGTGCGATCCACAAGGTCAAACTTAAGGTCAAAGTAAAGGTCTGAAGGTCATTGTAAGTCAAATTGCTTTGGACATAACAAAATAATGCCAACATTCGATTATTTATGATGTTAGCTTTTCAATGAAATCAAAATCAGCAAATTTGGTCAACAAGTTAGTGAGGTGTGGTCTTTTCAATATTGGTGGCCACGCCCATTTTGGCTAGAATAACAGGGGCCAATTTCATGAAACGTGTAAGCACCAACATTTGCTCAGCATGAACATTCTTCCTTGGAGAAAAACAGGGTAACAAATCAACATTTCTGTTGATGTTTATTGTTTGTGACTAGTATTCAGCTGGTTTTGGCTTTGAATGAAAAGCACATGGAGTTTAGGCCGATAACGTGTTTTTACTGAGCAAGACCTTTTTCGTGCTAAGCAAATTTGTGTGCTTACATGTTTTATGAAAGTGGCCCCAGGTGGTAGCACGAAAACCACTAGTCGGATTTCGCTGAAACAAACAAAATGTCACCCAAAATAACTCTATAAAACAAAAAAATATAAAACCCTATAAAAGTATTGAATTTTTGTACAAAACTAGAAACTTGAACGGCCTTTTCCTCAACATTTCACTTTTGCGACATGTTGATAAATGCAAACTTTAAACAGCCATAACTTGTTTTATCCGATTGAAGTGCAAAAAAAACCAGCATTGCAAGGAGAATTTCATCCTCTTCTCTATTACCTGAGAACCCTTATTGCAACCTCTGCCCAGTTCCATCTCATTTTGCCAGAACCCCTCACAAATAATCAAATGCTGAAGGATTGTTTAGCTCGGTACATTTGGCGCCTCGTGTACCTATTAAAATCAATAATCGGCGAGCGGTTTTGACATCAAACAGGTGTAATTCGTTTATCTAATTCATCACCGAACAGGTAATTGACATATTGATAATTTGTCACATCTGGTTAGATCAGCCAAAACCACTCTACTGGAATAACGGCATCAGTGTATCATTCAAGCGCGCTTGATTTAGTTCAATAATCGCACGCTGAATTGACCATCAATCCTAGCATGTACATTGACATAAAATGAATTTTTTTCTCAATTTTCATTATTCTTGATTTTGTTTAAAGGTAAATGTAGGATACACCATTTGCAGATATTGAAAATCTTTACTACAAAGTTCTTAAGAAATATCTTACTTATTTGAAAGTGAATAATGATTGTAGGCATCCAGCAAAATGATTGCGCTAGATATCCTGTAAATAGATTTGTGTATTTAAACAAATTTATGATCGCCAGACGGCGATCGCGAAAAAAAAAGGAACAACATAAGAACCACTGCCGTACACCAGTTTAAAACGAACTCTGTTTTTCTTGCTTTTCTAAGTATCCATGATTGTAAAACTTTGGACAGGTCAGACAAAATACAACCCCCAAATCCACTCATTCCTGATAATTCAAGCAATTACCAATGGTGTATCCTACCTTTACATCCACCTATTCCTGATAATTCAAGCAATTACTAATGGTGTATCCTACCTTTACATCCAACCATTCCTGATAATTCAAGCAATTACCAATGATGTATCCTACCTTTACATCAACCCATTCATGATAATTCAAGCAGTTACCAATGGTGTATCCTACATTACCTTTACATCCAACCATTCCTGATAATTCAAGCAATTCCCAATGGTGTGTCCTACCTTTAAAGGTTTTGATGTGTTTACGGTACAGTAGCTGACCTGTAAATAAATAATGTTTCAAACTGTAAACCCCCGTGTGTTCTTTGCACTTGCAAATTTGAAATTCTCTTCCAAAGTGTCTTGGAAATGTCCATAATTCTTGAAAGCCACCATTTCAAAAACCTTTAATCTGCTAATAGATGTGCCATGTAAATGGCCATCTACGTAATTATCCTATGCCAAGGACAGTCAGTTACACGATTAATACCATCACAAAGAAGGCTACGTTAGCCAACTCCACCAGACATAACATATATTACATTTCGTCACCGTTTTCACGAAGAGACAAATTGAGCCTTTCACGGTCTGAACAAACTTTCGAGAAAATCGCTTGTAAAGTTCGTCCTTTTTTTCATTTGGCAATTTGAAACATATATATCCATAGAATATACAAGATTAAGGTATCATGGGAAAGAAGAGATTTCAATCTTCTTAAATATAGCAAACGTTAAGAAAAATAGGTGATTAGTTTTGCAGAATTAATCAATTAATATAATTGTCTCTTCGTGAAAACGAAAAAACGGTACATTAGCAAATTCGCCCGTGGCTGTGAGAGTCAGAATGTATACATGTACATTTCCCCATTGCGCCGCAAATTTGTCTCTTCGTTGAAGTCAACGCTATTTCGAATTTGCCTCTTCGTGACAACGCAAAAGGGCACTTGCGGACCAATTCGCCCATTCTTTAATTAGGTTAATTAGGATTTTAATGATTTTTTGGATGTATAACTTTACCAGGTTGTAGAAATTGCAATATTTAATCGTTTTCATCAACATTTCGATAAATAGACGATTTTTCATGAAGTTCGCCTCTTCGTGAAAACGGTGACGATTTGTTCAAGCACTTAGCGCAAGAAACTGCTTGGGCAAAATACAATTATTTTACACAGCCTGACGTCAGAAACTCTAATTAAATTAAACCGTGAAAATTATATTTCAAACACAGACGTTTTTGCTTTTTAGAATAGCGATGGGGCGGAATTGGAGCTGTATTTTTGCACGCAGAGTTAAAGTGGGTGACTAACCTCAACCAAACAATCGTGTAACTTAATATTCACGCCACACAAATCTTTTAATCTATTAGGAAATAATTCAAGGAGTGCATTTCTCAAAGTATCAATTTATTCGCAGATTTCTGAGCTTTTATTGGAAACTTTGCTTGTCATACAAAACCCTGTTTTTTCCGCAGTATCAACAATGTTAAGGCGAAAACATGGTTTTGTATATCAGACTCTGTTTCTGGTGGACCTAATCTGGGTCCCAGACCAAATAGTTCTGAATATTTCTGATGAATTATAAGGCTGGCAGCCGCCAATGACACATGACCAAAACTGAAATTGTCCGAGGTTTTCCGAGTACTTTTCCGATTACATTCTAGTGACGGTCGGGTATCATCGTTAATTTTCGCGTGTTTTACCTTTTTTGTTTTACTATTTTGGTTTCTGCTAAAAAAAGTTAAACGTAAATTTTATTATATTTTGTTTTAATGTTTGGACTATTTGGGTCGGTTCGGGTCGGGTCCCGAAAAGTGGAAAAATAAGAAAGAAACAAGTAATGACAAAAGCTATTTTAAAACTTTGTTAAACCAATTCACCAATTCCGAATCTCAAATTCAAGAAGGCCTTGTGATGCTTTTTTGTTTTCTTTAATAGAATCGCTCAACAAAATAATTGTACAGTTGACAATGAACATTATTGGATCCCCCGGCATTTGTGGACGGGGCATTGTCCGACTGTCTTACCTCTGTTGTTTGTACTCTAACGTTTTCAGATGATCGGTATAGGATTTGTACACGAGTTGAGATCGTGGACGTTGTGTCAATTGCGGACCCATTGTTTGCTTCCCAATTCTTTTGTCCGACGACCACGATTGCCGGTCAATACAAACGCATGTAAACACCTTCCTTGATGGACCCCCCCCCCCCCCCCCCCCTCCCCCCATTGTCCTTCCGTTATCCTTGTTTTTTTCCCTTTTTTTTCGGATGACCTCCATATAATTTGTACACGATTTGCAATCGTGGACCTTTGTCTTATCGTGGACCCATTGTTTGCCCCAAATTCTTTTATCCGACGTCCACACTCATCAAGTCACACGTAGTCAGACAGAGAGAGATTCCTGAAATTATATACAGTAAGATATACCTACATTAAATTCGTCTCAGCTGTTGCCGAATGGTAGCAGCCTGAGATTGAATTTGTCTGATATTAATCAATTTGAAACGTGTGTTGGGTATTATTAGTTTGGTGTGTGCGCATAAGCAATGTCCTTGTGAGTAAGCATATACCAAGTTACATAAACACTTTCTTTTATTTGACAAAAATCTTACCGAGTTGTAGAGACATTTTTGTGTCCCCATACAATTTGTGGGTCTCCAGTAAAGAGGTCTAGAATTAGATTAGGGTACAATGAAATATAATGGAGAAGAAGACAAATTATGGTGATGTTGAGATTTTAGATTCCCAACTGCGTGATCTCCAGCTACATTCTGATGCCTGTTGTGCCTCAGAAACATTCAATCCATTGATATGAACCCAACAGTGAGACCATTTTCATTTGCTTTAATTACTATTGGCTTCTCAGTGATTGGGAATTCGGAGGCGAAGCCGAAGACGAAGCAAAGGTTTCAAAAAGGCCCTATAATATGTGGTAACAACCAAAGGTGTCACCGCTGCAATGCTAGAGGTGTGCATTTACGAGTGTGCATTTACGGGTAGTTTGGGAACCAGGTACCCAATTAGAAAAAAAACATGGGTATCCGGATACCCGTTAAAGAAATCCACAATTTAAATATAACAATAGTGCCACACCAGTGAGTTACTACAGCAAGATAGAATTGTTTAGTGAGCTTTCGTTTAAGGTGTAAACTGCAAATTCGCAAGCGTCATCAATTTGAAATATATTTAATTTGTGTATAAAGCCTGGTTTCATTTAGAACATTCCCGTCAATTCGCTTTTATCGTCTGACGGATACGGATGTTGTTTGTAAAGTTGGCTATCGATTCCATAATCGGGAATCGATTCCTGACATCAACGGTCAGGTACTCGAGTACCCGCTTCCGATGCACAACCCTACGCAATACTTGTACGTATTTTCCAATTGCAGGGGTATATACCGTGCCAACAATCACCATGAGCATTATTCCCCTCATTTTAAACCGACCAACTACTGGAATGATGGCCAAAAATGTTTTTAGAATTTATGATTGTACTCGTGGAATGCTTTCCTCTTAACCTTTGCTTTGCGCCACACTAAAAAAAAACCACTATTCAGTCACTATATGCTTTAGAAAATGTTATTGAAGTAGAGATATGTAAGTAGAATCACCAAATTAAACTTTTCAAAAAAATAAAATAAAATATATACCCAAATATGGGAATAAACATATTACACGGTAGGGGTTAACGATTTATGCAAATTATACATATTTCCACCACTTGGATTTTTAAAGACGTTTAGTATGTCATTCAAGGGACCTTTGTAGAAGTGCACTGTGGTGAAAAGCAATTTGTTGCAAATTGTTTGAAGTCAACAAAACAAAATTAAGTATTTTGCCTGGACTACTACCTTTCCCCCCGAGGATGGTTAGGGGTAATTATCATAAATGGGCTGCTCTAGACACGATTATTCAGTAGTTATGACAATGACGCTAATACATTGTTATTGCTCATTCAACTAGTTACACATTAAAATTAAAGCACTTTGAAAAAACGGCTTCAGATGTCGACCTCTCACAGTAGCTTAGTAGATAATGGGTTAAGCCCCGGTCGATCTTCACGATGTTGCATCACGACTGCGCCAGGAGAACGAAAAGTATATGCAAATCGTGACCAATCTCTCCAACATCCGTTTGACATCTCTGTTAGTCTCTGACACTCGTGTGTGTTGAATCGGCATACCTTCACGAAAGTTTTGAGCATGTTCAAAACTTTTTTTAATAATTTATTTATTGTAATCTTTAAAGAGGGTAGTCCTTTTCAGTTAACAAACTGCTTTCCAAAGGAGCCCCCTAATTATAAGAATTACTGATCACTATACCAATTCATAAATACATTATTTTAAACAATTTAAAATATTAGGGCCTAGGCCTATTTAAAAATTGATAGATTAAGAAACACATAGAAATAAAAATGATACAAACATGTAAAGAGTTTAAACCGGTTGAATAATTTAGGAAGATTTATTGGACTTTTAAACAATACAGATGATGTACAAAGTACATATACAGATACATGCTTGGGTCTAATCATGCTACCATGCAGAAGATATAGCCACACAGTACATGCATAGTCAAACTCGGGAAGTGCTGCATTAACCATCAAAATAAAAACACACAACAACCTCCAAGGCCCAAGCATGTAATAAAACAAATAAAAATCAGGACAGATGCAAATAGACTACATAAATATATTCAAGTTAAGTTGAAATAAGTTTTGTTTTAGGTTCAGTTGGAAGGTCGTCAAGGATGGAGACTGTTTTAGTATAAGGGGTTCATAATAAAACAACCTTTCGTAGGGTTGCCACGAGTTTTGACATTCGCTTCGCTCCTTTTACTGTCGCTACACCCTCCAAATAGTCGTAAGGCTGTCCACATGGCATCGCGCATACATTTGTGATATTCGTCTGCAGTCGCGGCACTTCCGAACGCCGATTTTATTACGAATGACTGAGATAACAAAGCGATTGAGTACGATAATAAAGGTAGTGCTAAGTTTCTTTGTAATCCCTGGCAATCGGCGGCAATCTCCTCAGCGCAGTAGCGCCACTGCTTTGCGCTCGTGTATAATCGGAGCAAATCGCTGCAAACTTCCTTTGAATCGGCGGCCGCGGCAAGGGAAATCGAGATTTGTAAACATCGCTTACCACCGTCTTGAGCAGTCGCTGCACTCTCGCTAACCATCTCTTAGCCGTCGCTGTGTGTCTCTTTGTTGTCTTGTCGGGACGCCAAGCGCATGCCGATTTCTCATCAGCATCACAATCAGTCGTGAGAGAAACAAATTCGTGGACAGTCCCTTATACTTCCTGTCAGTCGTGATGCAACAACGTGAAGGTGTGACCGGGGCTCATTTTTTTCTTCCCAAACGTAACTGGCAGACCATGAAATATTCAGTAGTTCGGATGAGAAGTTATGCTTATTCATCGGAATAAAACATGACGTCACAGCATTGTTGTTATTTAGTTAACTAGTTACATTAAATTACTTTAATAAATACCTAGGAGAGTTGAAGGCTTCTGATTGGCCGAGACTCGATCACGTGCCGGTCATTATATGTAGTAACATCATGGATTTTTCAAGGGCCGTTTTCTAAACCCCGGCTTTGGGCTGCACTCTGGCCACATTACAGACGTTTTCCTAGTTCCGGATCGCAAAAAATATTCAGGCTGTTTTCGGCAAGTCTAATCCTCGAAATTTAAATGAAATAGGTTTAGTAGTTTACCTTGAGTGATGGAGAAACTACAGTTTTTGTTTCGATATTTATGCTCTTCTTTATTTGAAAATACGACGTCAAATATACCGACATCCCTTTTTCTAGTTGTGGATCAGTTTAACCAATTCCGGATCGAGTAAAAAACTGCTTCGTACATGAACAATTATCACGCTAGAACCAACCCGAATCAAGCCTATATTTCTGATAAAGTATTCATTAATTTATATAAATACAGTTTAAAATAAATGTCAAATACTTTAACTTCCAATAAAGTTTAAAAAAAAGACTTGCAAGGAAATGCTTTGAAATGTTTTGTCCGTGTACGTGTGTTGCGCGCGGCAACGATCCGATAAACTTTGTCCCACCGACGTGGAGGAATAAACTCCATGGTCCATTAGAACACGTCATATGAAATCGCTTGCGCGCGTGCTGTTGATGCATGTATTTTACGGGCGATCCGGAACTATGAACAAAAGAACGTTCAGTCTTTGGCAGATTTGAGACTTTTACTTCGACTTATTTTTACTTATGTATCAAGAAGCTTGTATGTTTCTTTTCAAAATGCACTTCATCTAAACAAATAGTATTGGAGACCAAGCCATAACAAGGTAGGTTTTTATTTGAAGCGATCTGGAACTAGAAAAAATCCGGAACTAGGAAAACAACTGTACCACTGCTAAACTACATGAACGAAGCCAAAATACGAAAACGAAGTTGCGTTTGTAAAACGGCCTAAAAGAAGCCGCGAAGTCGCGAAATTCGGAGTATTTTCACCATTTTTCTCGTTAAAAAGGTATTTATTAAAGGTAATAACAGTGCGAGAACCCGGTTATTACTGCGTGGTAATGACCGGGTTGGGGGATGACCGCTGGTAGTGGACCTCGCCTTCGGCTCGATCCATTACCAGCGGTCATCCCCCAACCCGGTCATTACCACGCAGTAACAACCGGGTTCTTGCACTGTTATTACCTATTTAAAGAACAGCTGTTGTCGAGCTGCTATACGTAGTGTAGTAGATAGTGGGATGGGCTGTAGATCAAAGATTCCTGGTTCGAATCCTGCTGTAGGTCACCTCGTTTTTCCCTAGTCAAATTGATTTAAGGGAAAAAGGTATTTTTTTATTTAAGGGAAAAAAGAGACCTAGTATGTGTTGTACAGTGAGCAATGCAAATACTGAATAATTCATGAAATCTGCCAGTTAGGTTTGGGAAAAAAATATTCGCTACCGGGGCTTTATATAGATCGTACGACTGCTAATTGTTCATTGACTATCTTTTTGGTCTTTCAAGTTTATTGTCGGAGTGAGATTAATTTCAGAGAAGGTAAGGATCTCAGAACCTAAGTGTCTTCCACTCAGTGTGGTCTGGATACGCCCAGTTATGATAATTGCCTGTCACCATCCTAGGAGAAAAAACAAATAAGCGGCCCGGAATCCACAAATAAAACCACGCGTTGACCAGCCTCTCTCACATACTTTATAAACAACATCGCCTAAAATATGAAACAAAACCCGAAATACCTTCAAACTGGCGCCGGTCTGAAGCTAGTCTCCACCCACTGTGTTCAATCATTATTGTATATACACCTAAAATGTGTTATTACATATATTTAAAATTGTGAAGTTTTTCAGTTTTTCAGCAATATTCTTATTTATAATCTACACCTTTGAAATCTTATATATGCCCAAATTCATGAGCTGAAGTAAGTCGGTACCACGCATTTCAGGAAATAGGATCATTTTTAGCGATAATCCTATGGTATAATTCTCTCACCGACAGACGAAAACGGGTGTCTTTTGTAATATAATGTTTATTTACTGTTTTCCTAAACTGGGAATTAAATATTTTCGTCCTTTTTTTTTCACCGACAGACAAAAACACCGCTCGCCAACAATGAGACGCACCACACCGGCATATATGTTCTGTGATCCCGTCCTTTTGCCGTTAATTGAAGCCAAGCATGCGAGCATGCACCGCGGTAGACAGGGAGGGGAGCGAGGAAGGGGGCGTAGCAGACACACAAAGTTACTTAATAAAGTCTTCTAATGATCCTTGACCCTCGAAACATGGGTACAGACACCTTACTTGTGCGATTATGTCAATATTGGCCGACATTATTATGTATACAAATGAATTTTTGATAATACATGTACTCCTATCCAACGGACACATGTCACTTCGATAATTTATTGAGAGTTTTATTGTGATCTTTGACCCTCAAAACATGGGTCTAGACACCTTCTTTATTCAGTTAACTGCAATATTGGCTGAGATATAGTGAAAAATAGATTTGTTGATAATGGCGGCACTAATTTGCATACAAATTATACGTGGGACAATTTTTTAATTTTTTAACATAGCAAATCGTTTTCAACGCATTTTTTCTGACCTAGAAACACCAATTAGAAATTGATTTCCGAGGGTGCACGGAACCCCCTCCTTCCCACTAAACTATTATGTCAACGCAGGAAGAATAATCTGCATTGGAATACACAATCTGAGTGCAGTAACGCTTCTCAGATTCAAATGTTTGGGGATATAAAAGTGATATCATTTTCTATAACTGCAGTACTTCGAAGTGAAAAGTTTCTAAAAATGCACTATACTATCCAAAGCTGCTGTACTTAAGTAAGTTTTTATTGCCATTAATTTTTGGAGTAATTACCAAACGTATACGATCCCTTTAAGAAGCCTAATACAAATGCTCATCAAAACACTAGTGGTGATTTATGAGAAGTTCGCCGTGTAATTGAACTGCATAGTGATTTTCCAGCGTCTGAACTGGCAGTTGAAATTGCCCACGCTGAACTGTCATGGTAGTCCAGGGAAAATACCTAATTTTGTTTTGTTGACCTCACACAAATTGCAACCCAAAAAAAATCACCAAAGTGCACTCCAAGGTCCTTTGAATGACATACTAAAAGTCTCTAAAAATCCAAGTGGTGGAAATATGTCTAATTTACATAAATCGTTAATCCCTGCCGTGTAATATGTTTATTCCCATATTTTGGTATATACTTTTAATTACATTTTTCAAAAGTTTATTTTGGTGATTCTACTTACACATCCTTATTTTAATAACATTTTCTAAAGCATGTAAGTGACTGAATATTTATGAAAATATAGTAATGGTCCAAAATGACTTACCTTGTCTCCAGATATCTTAAAGTAGTCAGTATTGACGAGCTGCAAATTCACCAAGTTGCTTACTGGCACAGTTATCATATTAAAACCTTATTGAAAATCATATGAACAATGATAACATTGTGATATTTAGCCCAGCAAACAAACAAAATGAGGAAAAACTATGTGTCCATAAATTCGGCTAAAAGATAGGTGAAGGGTTGCCGAAGGTGAGAGACTTGAACAAGATCAAGGAAACCCCCAAAATTAAGGATGTTTGTTGCTTATAATTAGCATGTCTACGTTTAAATGTATTTTGGGGATTTCCTTGAACTTCCCATGTTAGACAACTCTTTAACTACTTTTTCGCCCAATTTATGAACACACCATTTTCCCCAGTTTTTGTTTGCTGGGCCAAATATCACAATGTTATCATTGTTCATATGATTTTCCATAAGGTTTCAATATGATAACTGTGCCAGTAAGCAACTTAGTGAATTTGAAGCTCACCAATACCGACTACTTGATGATGTGCTATTTCGAATTCGCCTCTTCGTGAAAACGCAAAAGGGCACTTGAGGACCAATTTGCCCATTCGTTAATTAGGTTAATTAGGATTTTAATGATTTTTTTGATGTATAACTTCACCAGGTTGTAGAAATATTTAATCGTTTTCATCAAAAAAATTAATTTCGATAAATAGACGATTTTTCATGAAGTTTGCCTCTTCGTGAAAACGGTGACGATTTATGGGTTCATGAAGTTGTCATTTTGGATAATTACTATGTTCACATAATTATTCAGTCACTCATATGCTTTAGAAAATGTTATTGGAGAAAGGATATGTAAGAAGAATCACCAAAATTAGAAATAATATACCCAAATATGGGAATAAATATATTACGCGGCAGGGATTAACGATTTGTGCAAATTAGTCATATTTCCACCACTTGAATTTTAAGAGACTTTAATATGTCATTGTGAGGACCTTTTAGAAATGCATTGTGGTGAGAAAAAAAAATGGTTGCAATTTGTGTGAGGTCAAAACTTATTTTCCCTGGACTATGGTGCATGGGCGCAGATTATGCTTACATTTCTGATTATGCTTGCATTTCTGATTATGCTGGCTACTGATTGGCCCTACTCTGGCCAATCGTTGCCGAGATCGCACAAACTGATTGGCATATCGTCACACAGGCTGACCGTGTTAACGTCCAGGGGCCAATTTCATAAAACATGTAAGCATACAAATTTGCTAAGCACAACAACAGTTTTACTCAGAAAAAACAGGGGCAAATTTTCTAAAACATGTAAGCACAATAATTTGCTTAGCACAACAAAGTCTTGCTAAGTAAAAACAGGTTATCGAACAAAACTTCACATGCTTTTCATTCGAAACAAAAAAACGGCTGAATACCAGTCACTAACAATGTACATCACCAGAAAGTTTGGTTTGTAACCCTGTGGGTTTTTTTAAGGAACAATTTTCATGCTAAGCAAATGTTGGTGCTTACACGTTTTATGAAATTTGCCCCAGGTTACCAGCCAAAGTGCTTTCAATGCTAAGCAAAAAACAGCTGAATATCAGTCAAAAACAATTATTATAAACATCACCTGAAAATTGGATTTGCAACCCTCCAAAGAAGAATTTTCTTGCTAAGCAAATTGGTTGTGCATACATGTTTTATGAAATTCGTGCACCGCGTATAATATATTTTATCGCCTGTTTGCGATAAAATTGAATAATCCCGATGAGGGTTATTCCAATAAAATAAACTGCAAATAGATTAGCTTCAACTTTGCCACGTTTAGCTACTAACACCGACCCGCATTATTATTGTACACCCTAACAAATATTATTATATACAATTATCATACAAATATGGAGTTTTACGATTCAGTAATAGTCATTTTTTGGTACACAATTATTCATGTGCTGTACTAGTATCACGAAATTTAAGAAATTAGTCATAATTTTTCGCCAATTGCGGGTAGGTAAAAGATTAAAGACGTGTGTTGTTTTAATCTTACGTACTATATACTAAGGGAATAACTGTGTGTTCGGTCGGTTTTAATCACTCTGTTTAATACCGCTTGGAGTCTGGGTGCTGATAATTACCCGAGCCGAAGGCGAGGGTAATTATCAGCACCCAGACTCCAAGCGGTATTAAACAGAGTGATTAATACCGACCGAACACACATTTATTCCCATTCATAAATACCTTTTTTGTAAAATTCAGCCATAAAAGCCCCGAAAATCACGGAAAATTGTCGCAAGTAAATTTCGGTGTTTCGCCATTCTGTGCGTGTCAAATGACATGTTTCCGCCTCTGTCGCTCTACACAATACATGCAATAAAGCGTATTTACTAGGAACCAGACTATTACTGCTATTGGCAACCTCGTTTTCAGCGTGTCAAGCTCTACGCGCCCAACACCACCCTACTATTGAAGACGAAAAACGGTTGGAAATAAAGTGAACCTTGGGGACGGGTATAATGCGACATCGCGTGACGTATTTTGCTGCCAGCTAGTTTTAAACACTTCCAGCCATGTCTTTATCGTCCGTTTAATACCGGCCACGTGACGGGCTCTCGACCAATAGGAATGCCTAAACTGTCCCAGGTATTTATGAATGCTTATTAAAGGTATATACAAGTAATATGAAACATTTGCAAGAATAAAATAACGAATAAATTTATATTAATTACTTAACTGCAAGTGAATAATAGTCTGAAACATCTGGTGTGCTGTCATATTTGTAGAAAGTGGAATTTTAGGTGTGTCAATTTCCAACGATGGTCGATCGACCATCATTGGAAATGTTTTTGTTCAATACTTTTCTTTTTTAATATAGGTTTATCAAATTATGTCAACACTTATATCACACATATTCCGTAATGATTACACTTTAATGTTGTCCCCGATCATCGCTGAGCTCAATTTTCAATTTCAATGTAAAAAACGGTTACCAATGGATTTCGTTTAAGGTCAAGTTTAATACAAAATTGTAGCATTCTGATTCGTGCAATAATCGTGAAATTCTTCTGATGGGGCGATCGACGTTAAATTAAAAAAAGCTAATTCGTGTTTTGTGTTTCGTTCAATTTGACGGTGTTGTCATTCCGTTTCGTTCCGTTTATTCCGAAACTTTACGGTTAGGAAATGAATTACAATGATCAAAGCGTTATTACAAAAAGACAGAAAACGAATTTGCTTTTTTGATTAATATCGCCCGATGAGACGGATTTCACGAACTTAGCGTAAATCATAATGCTAACAAAATTGAATTATACTGCACCTTAACTTAAATCTATTGGTAAACCTTTGAAATTGAAATTTAGAACTGAGCGTGGTAATGATTTGAAACCCAATTTAAATCCCGATATAGGGATTTTGAATGACATATTATTAAAAAGACTATTGGAAAACCTATACAAACCCCAATTTACCAAATTTAGTAAGACCACATTTTGTTTAGCCAGGTCGTCTACACCTCTGACCTATCATTTACCCGACTTATATAAGCCTATTTGTTTGAAGTAGGGTTAGACGACCATGCAGACTTACTTGAAAAGTAGAATTGTGTTGTTTTTTTCTCCAGCATCTACGAACATAACAATTAGAGCAGGTCATTGTAACAATATCTACTATAAACTATACCACCACCAGTACAGCAACAAAAACAGTTAGGGGTGAGAGGTGCCAAATGATTGATATTCAAATAAAAAGATGTGTTCAGAGTGAATGGTGTCTAATATTTATCAGGACAACCGTGCACACAAATAAAAACGTGAACATTACACCTTTATAACCACACGTTCACAAATGGTTCACTTTGCTACATTAAAATGTGAAGTTCACTAATATCTTCAAAGTATCCGACCTGTTTTGGGGGTCTTTGTTTCTGAGATGCGATGGTTGCTGTAGCAAAGCATCACTGGGGATGTGACGACCCGGCGTTAACGTCCATGGTCGCTAGGGAGTTTTCGGCGTTGACCTTGTTGTCGTTGCAACAACGGCAGAACATCTTCTTGGCGTGTTTCTTGAAGTGGTCGTACTTAAAAGCGTAGATGAAGGGGTTCACGCACATGTTGCACATCACCATCACGGTCACCACTTTGTGCGTGGTGCTCGTGAAGTCGTAGTCTCGGCCCAGGTTGAAGAGAAGAAACGTGAACTCCGTTGGAGTCCAGCAGATCACATAAGACATGAAGACGAGGCAGAGAGTTGCCGTCACGTTCTTTTTTGCCTGCTGGAACGTCTTGTTGGCCTTCCCGTTGCCACGCCCTTTTAGCACAAGGATGATACTGACATAGGAGAACGTCATGATGGCCAGAGGGATGAGAAACTCGCAGAGGAACAGCACAACCCCCATAATTCTCTGCAGGACAACGCTGGGCCAAAGAGGATAACACACACCCTCTGCGTAGTGCTGGATGGACGGCCAGTAGGCTTGGTATGTTAACCCGATGAGCCACACGAGGGCCATGCCGAATTTAGCCATTCGCTTGGTGAAGAGATTCCTGTGCTTTACCGGGTGGCATATGGCCAGGTATCGCTCCAGAGACACGAAGACCAGGTTCACAGTCGAGGCTATGAACAGCGACCACATGAAATATTCGGAAACCCACAGTCGACAGACGACTTCGCCCCAAACTGTGACGTCATCAGAGGGGGCGACATGTCCGAATCGTATGGCCAGGAACAGAACAGAGTTTCCCAAGTCGATCAGCGATTGGTTGAGAATCAAGAGATTGGTGATCGAGCCGAAGGACTTACGTTTGGCAATAAACACAAAACATACCAGTCCGTTACCCAGGATTCCCGAGCCGCCAATAAATCCGTACAGTATCCATAGAAACGTTTCCCATCCGGTTGAAGGCGTGACGTCACTCCGCACTGTACTATTTGCATATTCCACAGTTTGGGTAAATTCGGTAGCAATTAAAGTCTCCATGATACCAAAATCCGTGCTAGCCATGTTTTTTTGATGGTTTCCAAAACTTCTCCAATGTCACCACGTGGCTCTTAACCTTCCCATGGTTTGACAGTACAAATATATACAAATGTCTCGGAGTCCAGTCGTTTGCATGAGTATGCGGAACACCATTCTGCACACAGCTTCAATGTACAAACTGCATGCACAAAAATACACAGTGTACCGTTGTGCTGCTGAACGACTGATCCACGAAGTGACTTCGGCATGTGACGGTTAATGTAGTTGTACCAGTGGTATACAAATCGTAGTTTTAACTCCAGTCGTAAACTACAGCACTCTCTCCCTAAACGTCTACGATTTAACAACGGCGGTTCTTTTCAACGGTTGATTTATTAAGTCCAAGTTGAAACGCGTCTTCGACATTATAGGTCGAGCAACGGTACTCGCGTGTTTGTAGCGTATGTACGCGTGTGGCGAATTTGGAAATGGTAAACCAGTAGTTCCCGCGTTTCGTATACACGGCTATATGTGCACCACACTATTCTGCTAGCGTATGTCACGTTGAATTTGTTTTGCCAGTGGGTGATTAGGCACACACCGCTTCGTCGTTATGCAAGATGCGATCATAACCATGCGGTGTTGCCAACGCATCGTCCTTCAGCGCGGCGACTCTTCAAACTCGTCTTTCTTAAATGTCCCGAGTGCAGTTTAATTGCAATTAAGAGACCGTCTCGCTTCTTAAATACACACGAACAAACAAAGCAATTCAAGGCCTCGTTCCATTTTAAATTACAAACTCCTGTGAATATTGGTCCGTCTAATGACACCAGAATTGTCGGCCAGCGTTGCGGGAGAAAGTTGCACCGTGTAGAGCGCGCGATTTCCCCGCCTGGTGATTAAATTTTGCTCGCTAGGTTTGATTATCAGCGTGCGGACGCCGGCGACCACAGGAATCAAACCTTTGAATCAGGAATAGTGCAGTTCACCAGCGGCTTATATAAATTATCGGTTCGATACGATACTCAAATAATATATGTGATTAAATTCAAGCTTTGTTTGTCGATGTGCTGCCGACGTCTGGACGAAGTGATAACCGGTATTGTCAGTGTAGCGAATTCGTCATCTATAGTTTCCCAGCACTCTTTGCAGACGTCAATCTTTAATACTTTGCACAAGCGTAAAATAATATATATAACTACCAGTAACAATAGTTAATGGCTATTTCTTATGCAAACTAGCACGTCACCGCAGTTGCATCAAAAATACACGTCTTCACAAATTGCCCAAAATGGCAGTTCCTACTCGCAAAACTGCACTCGTTGAAGTCGATCAATTCGAATCAAGACTCAAAACCTAAGAGATATAGATTTATAGCTAAACACCATCACACCGCATGCCGCTCTTGCCGAAAGAACCGTACTTGACAAGGCGACGGCTTCGCTCTGAATGCATCCGCGTTGCGGCGCCCACAGCAACGTCCGTGCACCAAATAGTGCTTGATACAGACAACATGTGGTGCCGTGACGTACTGCGCATAGACGCAGCGTTGCAGCTCTGCGCATTTGTACTCATCGCATGCGTGTCGTTGCCACCGTTTGCCAACTGCGCGAACAATGGTTAATTGGGGCAATAGCTTACTCTAGGTGGCGCTGTTTATTTAAATCAGCCTTGCCGGTGAGGTCGCTGATGACGCATTGAACCGGACGCGGTGAGCCGATCATTGATCGTCGAACAACCGTCGAACCCTTTTCCAAGGCTATAGTTGTTTGTATGGGTTTATTGGTAAGCTTAATTGCGGAGGTTTAATTTACATTATGAACAAAGTATCACAAACCACGCGGTCATCGACTTGGATTCTGAAACCTTATCACACATTGATGCATATGAATTTCTTGTGTTCACTTAAGCTCAAACCAGCTGTACGTGTACGTGCGGGCCCGTTTCCGATAAAAATCCGCGTAAAATTTACCTTTTTCTGACGTTTCGAGTCGTAGTTTGATAACCATGAGGTATTTTACACCGGGGCGAACGGTTCTGTATGGTTTAACTCTTTGTCGTTCTCGTGGTTTATATTAATAATTTTTTTCTTGAAAATAATCACCGTACTTTTGGCTTTAAAAATGTGAGCTTTTCATTATTTTACTGTGTAAACGCAGTAACTGAGCGCTCTCGCGTCGACTCTTTTGACTCTAACTCCAGACGGGAGTATCGAATTGTATGGGGGCGAACGGAATCGAATAGCTTAGACCCTCCTTAGACCCCGTTTTGATTGGTTGGAAAAAAACACCGTACTTTTCACAAAGAAAAAAGTGGCCAATGACAACTTTCGATCGATATGACATGTACCATGCATTGCTCACCACGCGTTTCGCGATTTTGGACTCGGCTCATAAGCAGGTTTTACAGCACAGATTTTTTTTTCGATTTTACTGTTAGTTAGACGTTTAAAAACTGTCCACTTGTACATCAGTTATCTGGTATAACAACTGTGTTGTTTTGATGAGTTAATTTCATTTTAAAATAAAACAAATTTGGACCTGAATACTGTGCACTTCACGGCAGTTGCAGAAATTTGTGATGGAAAGCACGCGCACTTGCTTATTGGGTTGTACCATTTTGTATGTGGGGAGTATTATGCATGTACTGTACACTTATACATTGGACTAAAATTCAACAAAGTCAACCACTTCCAAGTTGTCTACATACATCAGAACTGTTTTATTTATTTATAAGTCTTGTCTGAATTAATCGAGTGTTGTTTAGAAAATAAAAGATTTCACTGAACCCCGTTTCTTGCTTGCAGCTAATTATGCTTGCCAACGTTCAAACGTGGTTAGTTTTACCCATTTTGTGAATGGAGTGTGTCGGACCACATTTCAGGGTCGAACGCACAGCTACACAGGGCTAGCGTTAATCCAATTTAATAGCCCTGGACCTCTGTGGCACTCTCGACGTGCCAGATTTAAACTGTGAAATTAAGTGAACAAAAATGGGGGTAACAAATTCATATGTGTTGCACATGCAGTCGATATGTATTAACTACAATACCCTGTCATCATATACGATTCAATAATATTGGCATTGGGTATACGGACTGATTAATCTAAAATGTGGCGATCCCACTGTTATTGTGTGACAGGGAAGCATCTCTCTGGATAACGAGATTAAAAAATGGTCTGTGGATACCATCGTTCACTTGGGTTACCGTCAGGGTTTTGGGCTTAATGAACACTGGGGACGGAATCGCCCAATTGGGCTACAAAACGCGTTTTAAACGAAATTGTGTTCACCGATAAGAGTATTTATAGGTAGAATACGCCATTGGTAACTACTTGAATTAGCAGGAGTGGGTGGATGTAAAGGTAGGATACACCATTGGTAATTGCTTGAATTGTCAGGAATGGGTGGATGTAAAGGTAGGATACACCATTGGTAATTGCTTGAATTATCAGGAATGGGTGGATGTCAAGGTTGGATACACCATTGGTAACTGCTTGAATTATCATGAATGAGTGAGTGGATTGATGGGGTTGTATTTTAAGGTAACCTGTCTGAAGTTTTTAGACGCTGAGAAAAGCAAGAAAAACAGCATTCGTTTTCAACTGGCGTCAGTGGTTCTTATGTTGTTCTTGTTTTTCGAGCGATCGCCGCTTGGCGATCGTGATTTTCTTTTATAAAATTAAATTTTGGGAACAATTACAGGATATATAGCACAATGCTTTTGCTTGATGTCTAGAATCATAAATGATTATTTACTTCTAAATAAGTGAGACATTTCTTAATAATTCGGTAGTACAAATGGTCGATATCTGCAAATGGTGTATACTACCTTTAAACATTGGATTGAAAATATTCGTCATTACAGATCAAATTCGTCAAGTTGTTGCTTAGACGAATTTGATCTTTAAAGGTAGTATACACCATTGGTAGATTTAGGGGATTGTAGTTTATAGTAGATATCGTTTAACTGAGCTGTCCGAAGTTTTACTTCACTTCACTTCACTTCACTTTATTTTCCACATAAACAATTGAGACAACCAACAAAGGGTTTGTATACATAATATGTGGATGGGGATCCCTAAAAAGCAAAGCTTGTCGAGTAGAGATCCCCAATCATGGATGCCGAGAAAAGCACGAAAAACAGCGGTTTGTTACAACCGGCGTCGAGCAGTTATTAGCTGTTTCGGTTTTTCACCCCAACAGCTTTTGTTTTCGTTAAAGTTTTTTCACCGAAACAGCTTTTGTTTTCGTTAAAGTTTTTTTTTTTTCCACTTTCAGTGTTTTTACCCATAGGATTTACACACGTTTGTTCTGCCAATACACTTTGGTAAATCCAATCGACTTGAGACTTGGTATACACTTTGACCTCCACCCACAGATGGTCCTTGAAGAAATTTGGCTCGATTGCGTCATTCAAGGTCACGTGACGTCACGTTAAAGGTTTAATTTTCCCCATAGGTTTTGTACACGTTTTTCTTCAGACTATTGACTTTGGCACTTCAGTAAATCCGACCGACTTGAAACTTGGCATACACATAGGCCACCATCCACAGATGACCCTAGAAGAAATTCGGCACGATTACGTCATTCAAGGTCACGGGGCGTCACGTTAAAGTTTCTATTTTTTTCCCATAGGTTTTGTACACGTTTTTCTTTAGACTATTGCCTTTGACACTTTAGTAAATCTGATCGACTTGAGACTTGGCACACACAAAAGACCTACAGCACATATTGAAAGTAAATTTAGACACTCGAAACAGCTCTGTGTTTGTCCACAAACACATGTCTAGTTGTTATGTTATCTTTGGTTTTTTGCGATCGCCGTCCGGCGATCGCGAATTTTATAAAATTATAAAATTATAAAATTATATTTTTCGGAATAATTACAGGATATCTAGCGCAATCATTTTGCTGGATGCCTAGAATCAACATTTACTTTCAAATGAGTAAGATATTTCTTAATAATTCGGTAGTAAATGTTTTTGATATCTGCAAATGGTGTATCCTACCTTTAAGGCGTATATTTTTGACCCGGGGCCAATTTCATAAAACATGTAAGCACACAAAATTGCTTAGCACAAATAAAGTCTTGCTCGGTAAAAACAGGTTACCAGCCAAAGCTCCATGTGCTTTTTTGGCTAAGAAAAAGCCAGCTGAATACCAGTCATAATTATAAACCAGTTGAATAAACATCAACTGAAAATTTGGTTTGTAACCCGTTTTTGCGAAGAAAGAATGTTCATGCTGTTCATACTGTTTATTCGAATGGGCAAGTTTCCTCCAGGCTTTTGTTGTTGAATAACAATCAAAGAAGATGCTACTAGTTACTGTATATACGCGATAATTCAAATTGAACGCGACGGATAATTGAGATCGATGTCACTCTACTGGGGATCGATGTCACTCTACTGGGGATCGATGTCACTCTACTGGGGATCGATGTCAATCTACTGGGGATCGATGTCACTCTACTGGGGATCGATGTCACTCTACTGGGGATCGATGTCACTATACTGGGGATCGATGTCACTCTACTGGGGATCGATGTTACTATACTGGGGATCGATGTCACTATACTGGGGAGCGATGTTACTCTACTGAGGATCGATGTCAATCTACTGGGGATCGATGTCACTATACTGGGGATCGATGTCGCTGTACTGGGGATCGATGTCACTGTACTGGGGATCGATGTCACTCTACTGGGGATCGATATCACTCTACTGGGGATCGATGTCACTCTACTGAGGATCGATGGCACTATACTGGGGATCGATGTCACTGTACTGGGGATCGATGTCACTGTACTGGGGATCGATGTCACTGTACTGGGGATCGATGTCACTCTACTGGGAATCGGTGTCGCTCTACTGGGGATTGATGTCGGTCTACTGGGGATCGACGTCACTCTACTGAGGATCGATGTCACTCTACTGGGGATCGATGTCGCTCTACTGGGGATCGATGTCACTCTACTGGGGATCGATGTCACTCTACTGGGGATCGATGTCGCTCTACTGGGCATCGATGTCACTGTACTGGGGATCGATGTCACTCTTAACGGGGCACCAGCCAACCAAGTCGTGTCCCCCTCTTCACCTTGTAGCTGACCGACAGTTGAGTTGTTACTGATTGGCGCCTGGCCAGACCTCGGGCGTCGGGTTTAGGTAAGCGGTCTTACACCACCACCACGAGACAATCTATGATAACGCATTTCGAGTCCCGGCATTTACTGGAGAACTCATCCATTCACGGGTTCAATCGCCTCGTGTGCACATCAAGTAATGCGTGTTCTATTGTTAAAGGATGGATTCTACCCGGTCTGAGCATTACATTAATTTGAACGCTTCCGCCATAAGCATGAAGACCTCGAACGTGCAACTTTTAAACAATAAATACAGTGTGTCTACAAAAATTCTAACAAATTATAAGGGAATGCCACACTTAAAATGTGTAGCCAACATAGATATAATATTATGTTTGAATGATAC
Source organism: Crossaster papposus (assembly GCA_037893245.1). Lineage (NCBI taxonomy): Eukaryota > Metazoa > Echinodermata > Asteroidea > Velatida > Solasteridae > Crossaster > Crossaster papposus. The sequence continues at coordinate 686,452 of JBAIAA010000029.1, forward strand.
ACATTTCCACTTTAAAACGAAACATCAAACAATTTGATACTGTTTGACAGAGTTATGAGTAATTTTCTAAGAGATGTCAAATTGACCATGTATACATTAAGTATAGGAACAAAGGAAATAAACAATAACATAATCTCCACAGGGATTCAAACTAAATGTGTGGAATTCTCAATTCAAGAAATGGTGATACAGTATCGAGCACGAGTTTCTAGACTCTTCTGGGTGGAGATGATCGATTGCATCAAAGTGTCGTGCTCAAGGACACACATCCTAAACCCTCTTAAACCATTGTATGTTTGCTAACGACTTACAAGAACATCTATAAAATAATATCTGAATTTGTCCATCTTAATGTTGAGCAAATACCTCGAGTTATATGTAGAAGCGAAGGAAGTCTCATCGTGTTTGCTTTTATGATTAGTTTTCGTTTCTTCCCGGCGCTTAAGGAATATACGTCGTCTACAGTTTCCATGTAAGAGCCTTTCTCAGTGATGGGTATTGCAGTTTCCTGTTGTCATAGTAACCATGATCGCCGTCTTAAACCCTCAAGTGCTGTAACATCTTCAATTCAAGTGGCCACAAACATCTAAGAGTACTAGGCAATGAGTTGGCTTGGCGACGATATCAAGTGATGAGAGCAAACCATCGTTTCAAGGGAATATACAACATTTGCAAACATTAACAAAAAAATAGCGAATTATTATAAAATACCTAATACCGAACTGTTATTGAATGACAGAAAACATCTTGTAAAATTATCGCTCCAGGGACCTTATTCACAAAGCATCCGCACGCTTTAACGGATCCGTTAAGCCTCCGTTATGGTTTGCGCCATATTCACGAAGTATCCGCATAATAGCGAAACCGCAGAACACGTCCGTAAAAGGGCAATTGTTTTGAGGGAACTCCAGCGTTCCCGTAATAGCTTACGGATCTCCGCATAGCGCTAAAATGAAATGGCTGCAGTGTTTGTGGTTCTGCTGGAGAAGGAAAACAGGAGTACTCTTCGCCGCCAGCGAGTATTTCGTGATAGGTTACAGCCACTGGAAATTTACGACGATGTTGAACTCATAAATAGGTATCGAATGCCAAGGCATGTTATTTTGGAGGTGAAAGATTTAATCCGTGATCAAGTTGAACATCCGACACAGAGGTCGCATGCAATACCCACCACGCAGATCATAACAGCCCTCCGATTTTTCGCCGAAGTTTCTTTCCAATTAACAAATGGAGATTTAAGTGGAATTAGTCAGCCGTCTAACTTCTCGAATTGTTACCCGGGTCGCAACTCTCCTTAAAAGAATTTTGCCACAAATAATTCGATTTCCGAGGAACATATATTGCCAGTCATGAATCTGATCAAAGAAGGTTTCTACGATGAACGTCATCGTCGGATTCCCAACGTTTTGGGATGCCTTGATGGATCACTTGTCGAGATTAAATGTCATGCATGTTCATATACATATGTAGACATATAACTACCACGCTATAAATGTCTAGGGGGTTTGCGACCACCAGAAGAAGTTCACCAATATTGCTGCCAAGTTGCCAGGCTCGACCTATGATTCGTTTATGTGGACTCACTCAAGCCTCAACCACCAACTAGCCAATGGTCTTGCAAACGATGGTCACCTTCTAGGCGATTCTGCGTATCCCCTTCGATCATGGCTGCCAACACCAGTACCACAACCTGATGATGATGATGCAGAACGTCGACACAATAGGCCTATTCATCACCGAAGAACCCGACAGAACATCGAAGAAACTTTTTAATATGGCAGATGGAAAATGAGGTGACAGTGCCTGTGTGAAAGGTAATTCTGTCCCCCCTGGTAAATGTGTCCCCCCGGACAGACTTACCAGGCCGTGACCCGGTAAATCTGTCCGGGGGGACACATTTACCTAGGTATTTCTGTCCCCCTCCAGGTAATTCTGTCTCCCTGCCCAACGTTAAACGTGTCCCCCTGGTAAAATTGTCCCGTGCAACGTCACAAGTCTAGCACCCACTACACGCAACAACCAGTGTAGTACAGGTTCACCCCTTCATGGTGCATCATTTGTGGCAGACTGTAGGATGTGTAGCGTACTACAAATTACAGGTGGTCAAAAGAGATTCCACATTCGTGCTAAGTATACAGAATTTGTACGCGTGCGAGAAGTCTGAAAATACTGATTACCGCTAATTTCCCTTTCGCGCAGAAACGTAGATCGGTTGATTTAGTTAATACAGTTATTTATATTTTTATTTTTATTTTGATGAATCGATAAGGGAACAGAAGTCCAAATAATAAATACCATGTGGGCTTTTCATTGAAATAACATCAAAATAACCACTTATGTGTGGAACACTGGGGGACAAAATTACCTAGAGAGGGGACAGAATAAGCTGGAGGGGGACGGAATTAACGGCTCTAGGGGGACACTTTTACCTAGGTAATTTTGTCCCCCCGGACAATTTTACCGGGGGACAGAATTACCGTCCACACCTGCATAGCGAAGGTAGGTGTTTACGGTGTCAATATAGAAGGCCTACAAGTGTATGTGAACTCTGCCATCCAGGAGCCATCGCATCTTTCTGGATGCAACTTGTGAAATGGTGCTGTCATCCAGAAAGTAGCATTGTCTCTTGACAGATTTTCAAGTACTTTAGAATTCACTGACAACCACCTTCTATAATGCACAATACAAAATAATGTGATCGACGTCAGTGAAAGTATCGTAACAAATAATAAGGCTCATGGTTATTAACTATTGCACGAAAATGTGTTTGTGATGACTGTAAATATCGGCGCTCTTCAGAGAGGGAGCTGCCATTTTTATTTCACAGTAAATGACCTACTTCAAATCCGTTTTTTATCTTCGTTTGTGCTTGCCATCTTGTCTTCTTTGATGTCAATCTTGCTTTTTAAAAGTATTGTGAACAGTGTAGTGACTTTTTTGTCGGAATTTGTGGTGTTTTTTCTGATGTACTTTTGCCGTTTTAATGTTTTGGACTACACGCATGCGACATACATGTAACACACAGCTGCATGCTACATGGAATAACACTGTCGACAATGGATGCTGTAAGTACTTTATGTGCAATACTTGTTGCGCTCTCCACGTTTCATCATTTGCACTACTGTGAACAACTGACACTGCTCTCAGTCTCTACTCGAGCTTCAAATAATGCACCCATTAGCGCTGCCCCATGCAGAACTGTGACCTCAGAAAATGGTAGTCGGAATATACGGAAGGCCAAGTTTTCTTTCGTAAAGTGGACTAAGCGTGGCCAAACTGCTTTGTTAATTCCTGGTCATGGCCCCGACCCCCCTTTTAATATCACTATCTACATGGACATTTCATTGAATCCTGGACCATCATCTGGAAACTGTGTTACACGACAAGCTTATTCTCATAAATTACTGCCGCACCTCCAAGTACATTCAAGATGGATGTGACTCAGTCAGCACATGTACATTCAGTTACACTCGACACCAACTCTATAGCATGCGGATTTCATCCATGTGTCGTATTGAGACGGAACAGCTTCAAGTTCTTAAAACCAACGGTCTTCTGCGCTTCCGTGGCAAACGAGCTGGGGGTAAGCGGCAACGGATACCTGTGTTGATTCAGCATATGCAACATCATCAATAGTCTAGCCCTAGACCCTTGTGTTATTTCGGCCCCCACCATGCACGCGCGCAGATTCGTTAACGCTGTCTCTTTTTCAAATCCCGGCTTCGTGTGCGTTCTGGTCTCACGCATGCGTAGTTTACAAAATGCGGCTGGATCCATGTTCGCACTGGAGCCGACGTTTGACAAACGTACATGATTTTGGATTCCCCAATGGGTCTAGCACTAGTTGGCAATCAATTGTTAACTTTAACCTTAGTTTTCGACGAATCTCCCTCGCTTTTCCGAGGGATCCAATCAGCGACCGAGTTTGAGCCTCATCATGAATTATTCATTATACACAAATATAAGATACTGTGTGTGTGTACACAAGACAGTGTACATGTACAATGTACATGTACATGTATGTGATGGTGACTGTATGCACGTGCATTGCGCGAAATGTGCATACTTTTAATAGCATTGTACATGTACGTGTGTCCGATCTTCCGGGGCATGGCAGTGCAAGCTAGCTACAGCCGGCCACCGGTACCGTACCGCGGGTCTGCCCGCTGCAGCATCGCTATGTTATGGTGCTTCAGCGCGGTGCGTTTTTTTGTATTCCAGTGTATCGAACGTACAGTACGTCAGTATTAGCCTCAAATCTAGTGAGGTCGTGCTTCATTTTGGCAAACAGTTAATTACCTGCAAAAACTACCTTTCCCTGAAATAAAAGGGGAAATTTATGGTGGCTCTGCATGAAGGGACATAAAAGTCGTGAATTTGTTTGCGAGTAGTTGTGAAACTATTCGCGACTTGTCGTGAATTTATTCGCGACTGGTTGTTAATATTTTTGCGACTAGTCGTATAATTCGTGATTATTAGTGAATATTTTCGCTACTAGTCGCGAATTTTTTTCGCGACTATTGAAAATATTGACGACTATTCGCGAAAAAATATTTACGATTAGTAGCAAAAAATATGTCGTAAAAAATTCAGGACTCAAATTTGCGACTTGTCGTTAATTTATTTGCGACTGGTCGTAAATATTTTTGCAAATAGTCGCAAATAATTTCACAACTAGTCGTGACAAAATTCGCGACAAGTCGCAAATTTGTCGCGAAAATGTTCACGACTTTTGATATCCCTCAGGGCCACCATATAAATTAGTAGCCCCAGTCCCACTGAAGCCGGATATGCTACGGATCGCCCCGGATCGCCCCGGATGACCTCGGATGAAACTACGTTTGATCCGGGGTGGTCCGGGAAGGCAATCAAAAACAAAGTGACATGTTCCCCGATCCTACTACGGTTCTGTTTGACTACGGTTCTGCCACGAATGGGCCCGGATCACCCCGGTTCAAGCCTGTTTTTCCCCCATGACCCCGGATGGTCACGGATTCACTACGGTTCCGCCACGGTTTCACTACGGATGCGCCACGGTTCATCCCGGATGTGCCACGGTTCACCCCGGATGACCCCGGATACACTACGGTTCATCCCGGTTCATCCGGGAAATACCGTGGTGACACCGTAGTGAATCCGTGGTGATCCGTAGTGGAACCGTAGTGGAACCAACTCCCGTTTCATCCCGGATAAACACGGTTACACTACGGTTACGCTACGGTTTATCCCGGATACACTAGGGATCATCACGATCGCACTACGGTTTCACTACGGTTCTTCGCCGCCCCCCTCTCCCTTCCCGGATGGCCCCGGATCACTCCGGATGCTAGATGCTGATCCAGGGTGACGCTCGACTTCCCGGACTCACTACGGATGTCCCCGGATGGTCCCGGATGCATGGCCCCGGATAGTCCCGGATAGTCCCGGATTATCACGGTTTGACTAAGGTTCCACTCCGGATGACCCCGGATATGAATCCGGGTTGATCCGTAGCGTATCCGGCTTTCGGTGGGACTGGGGCTTTGGAGGTTTTCACCATAGAGCAAAGTTGTTTCAATTCACCCGCAGTCACAAATAAATGCCGGGGCAGCTATGATTTGCTGTGTCAATTAATGTATGTAAAGTACATGTACATGTACATGTACTGTATGGTGCGAAATACGGTACCTCTGGAGACGTGAACACAATGGGGACAAAGGGTGATTTATATTTAGGTCTCCATTAGGAATTTCACGAATTAGATTTTTGGATTGTACTTAAATTACTCAAAAGCTAGGGTTAGGATGTGGGTTAGTGTTTGGGTTAGGGTATAATATAGGGTATTATTGGTTGGAAATTTCAACCCAGGAAAATAATTGTGGTTAAAATGGGAGCATTTTGAAAAAAGTGCTCGACTTTCTAACCATTTTGTACACGAGAACATGTCATGTTCGGTAAGGGAAGCCATGTCTCCGTCCACAGTGATACAAAAATGCGAATACATGTACAGTATAGTACATGCACATCACGCCGGCCGGGTCAATCGCGGCGTGTAACGTTTTGCGTAACCCTCGCACGAATTTGCCTATAACCGTCCATCATTATCACGTGATATGAATAATGCATATATTACAATAGTCTGACCACGCCCCCTGTGTGCCAACTTGTCCAAGACCTTCGAGTGAGTCCACTGAGTTCGCGGGTGCGATTCGTCTGTAGAGGGCGCCCTCTATAACATCGGTGGTTTGTGTCAGTGATCGCGGAATAAACAACACGAAGGTCTTGGAACCAAGACTACATCATCAACGTCACACTCATGGATACACACCCTTAGAACGGAATCGAACCTTGGTTAGTGTGCCTCAATCTGTGAGTCACAGCAACGATTCTCCTTTGAAGTTCTGCACCCTTAACATTCGATCAGCTAGGAATAAATCTGCTGCCTTCAATGACTATGTCACTACAGTTGGTGCTGATATTTTTGCTCTCACCGAAACCTGGTTGAAAGATATCGACACAGCTCATAAAATTGAACTGACACCGCCTGGGTTCAAGCTTTTTGATCATCCACGCAGTCAACGCGTCGGTGGTGGAACTGCTTTACTTCTAAGAGACTCCATGCAAGCCACAACAGTCTCTGCCAATGAATTCAATTCCTTTGAGTTGTCTGAATGGATTGTTGAGTGCAGCTCTCATCGACTGCGACTTGTGATCGTATACAGACCTCCATACTCCCCAAATCATCGAGTAACGACAGCAACATTTTTTGAAGAATTTGCTACATACCTGGATACCATTATATTATCCCCGGAACCCTTGTTAATTACTGGAGATTTCAACATCAAGGTGGACGTCAATAGTGACCGTGACGCTCTTCGTTTTGCTGAGCTGCTGGAGTCTATGGGTCTTCAACAGCATGTTGATAAACCAACTCATCAGCATGGCCACACACTTGATTTAATTGTTACGCGCCAGTTGGATGCTATCGTCAATAGCCCACCTGTACCAGATCATCTGATTTCAGATCACTTTTCGGTGATTTGTGACTTGTCATTCGCTAAACCACCTCTTCCTGTTAAAGAAACATCTTACAGGAAAATCAAAGCTATCGACCGGGAGTTGTTGAGAACTGAACTTGCTGCCACTGAGATATGCCGCAACCCCCCACAGCATCTGAATGAGTTGGTGAACAGCTACAATACGACTTTAAACCTTGCCTTGGATCGCCATGCTCCTCAGCTTGTCAAAACGATCACTGTCCGGCCCCTTGTGCCATGGTACAATAGTGACATCAAGGCTGCGAAAAGACTGAAGAGGCAAGCTGAACGGAAATGGAAACGTACTGGAAATCCTTCTGACTTGAATACCTACAGGACTCGGAGAAATGTCACTAATCAATTAATGAATGAGGCAAGGCGATTGTTTTACTCCGGTTTGATTGAGGATAGTTCTTCGGACCCCGGGAAGCTATTCAAGGTCACTAAGAAGTTATTAAAACAAAATATTGATGCTCCCCTCCCCCCATTTGTACACAAGTCTGAGCTCGCTAATGAGATGGGGCGCTTCTTTGTCTCAAAGATCGACAAAATTCATGCGAAGCTTGATGGCCAAGCATCTAGTACAGCTCCGCAGGCCGACATTACTCCACCTATTGTCAGCGGATTAGACTGCTTCCTGCCACTGACTGAAATGGAGGTGAGGAAACTCATTACAAACTCTGCTCGCAAATCATGTTCGCTTGACCCCATGCCTACATCTGTCGTTGTGGATTGTGTGGATGTATTGTTACCAGTTATCACCAGGATTATCAATACTTCACTGACATCTGGAATGTTTCCCACAGACTGGAAAGAGTCGATTGTTACTCCACTCTTAAAAAAAGGACAACCTCGACACAAGAATGCTTGGGAATTACCGTCCTGTTTGTAACCTCTCATTTATTTCTAAATTAATAGAGAGGGCGGTTTTTAACCAGGTCCATGACCACCTGACTGTAAATGATTTGTACCCCCCTCTCCAGTCAGCATACAGGAAAAACCACAGTACTGAAACAACACTTATTAAGTTAAATAATGACATTCTGTTACAAATGAATTCACAGCATGTAGTTCTTCTTATCTTACTTGATCTTAGTGCTGCATTCGATACTGTGGATCATACCATTTTGTTAAATCGCATGAAGATTACATTTGGGATCACTGGCCTAGCCTTAGACTGGTTTACATCATACTTAGCTGGCAGGAGTCAACGTATACAGATACAGGGTGCCAAGTCAGACAAGTTCAATATTACGTGCGGCGTTCCCCAGGAATCCTGTCTTGGACAATTGTTATTTGTTATGTACTCCTCAAAGTTGTTTGATGTTATTCAAACTCACTTACCTGATGCTCTCTGTTATGCAGATGATACACAATTGTATTTGTCATTTAAACCTGGTAGTGTTGTTAATCAAGATGAAGCAATTTTAGCCATGGTAAACTGCATTAAAGATATTAGGACTTGGATGTTTCATGACAGACTTTTGTTAAATAATAACAAAACTGAGTGCATTGTTCTTGGTACAAAGCAGCAGCTGTCTAAAATTAATATCCCTGACATTTTAATAGGTGATACCAATATTGTCCCAGTTAGTCATGTGAGAAATCTAGGTTCATGGTTCGACTCAAATATGTCTATGAGTACTCACATCAACAAAGTCTGCTCCGCTGGATTCTATCATCTTCATAACATAAAACGTATTAGAAAGTTTTTATCAACTAGATCACTAACTATTTTAATCCATGCCTTTATTACCAGTCGTTTGGATTATTGTAATGGCTTACTCTATGGATTGCCGGATCGTCAATTGTCTAAGTTACAGAGGATTCAAAATGCCGCAGCAAGGCTGGTTACGAATTCGCATCGAAGGTGTCACATTACTCCCATTCTTAGCTCATTGCATTGGCTTCCTGTCAAGTTTCGTATTGATTTTAAGATTTTACTGCTAGTTTTTAAGTGTTTACACGGTTTAGCACCAAATTATTTACAGGAACAAATTACCATCCGTAATCGACAGCGTTACAGTCTTAGGTCTGCAAGTGAATTTGTATTAGATTATCCCAAGGGTAAAATGATGTCTACCTTAGGAGATCGTGCTTTTGTCTCAGCAGCTCCTAGTTTATGGAATGCATTGCCCTTAAACATCAGGATTGAACATTCATTGTGTTATTTTAAAACTAAACTTAAAACTTTCCTTTTTAAGCAAGCATTTAGTGATTCTTAATTTCTGCCTGTGCATCTGACTTCGGTGGGGTGGGGGGAGGGGGGCTGACACTGTTTGGGGTACAGTGTATTGGCTTTTGGTTTAATTCGTGTGGTATGTGGTTTAGATGTTTGTGCTGTGTGGTTTTTACTTTCATGTCTATGTACATGGCTTTTACTTACATTGCTAATTGTTGTAATTGATTTAATTATCTGTTTACTTTTTACCTATTTTTAAAATATGTAACACTGTTTGGGGTATTGGCTTTTGGTTTGATTTATGTGGTATGTGCTTTAGATGTTTGTGCTGTGTGGCTTTTACTTACATTGCTAATTGTTGTAATTGATTTAATCATCTGTTTACTTTCACTTATTCTTAAATATGTAATGCGCTCTCGAACAGGCTGGTCCTGGAGAGAGCGCAATAAAAATGCAATAATTATTATTAATTATTATTATTAAATTCGTTTGGATTTAATTATCTGTTTACTTTTTACCTATTTTTAAAATATGTAACACTGTTTGGGGTATTGGCTTTTGGTTTGATTTATGTGGTATGTGCTTTAGATGTTTGTGCTGTGTGGCTTTTACTTATATTTCTAATTTGTGTAATTGATTTAATCATCTGTTTACTTTCACTTATTCTTAAATATGTAATGCGCTCTCGAACAGGCTGGTCCTGGAGAGAGCGCAATAAAAATGCAATAATTATTATTAATTATTATTATTAAATTCGTTTGGATGCCGGATTGTGTTAATCGAAGACTGTTTCCGATAGTGTAAGATGTACACCACTCTCGAACAAAACTGCCTTTGAAATCTGTTTGACAATTGGCCATGGTATAATAGTTTAGGTAAAATATGAGTTGCTCCGCGTTGGCAAGAAATCAATTGATGTGGTTTTGCTAATAATTTGTTGTTCATTATACCGCCCTTCCCGTAAAATGCTGTTTATCATCAGATTATGTTTTTGGTGATTTAAGTCAACTTCTTAATTTCACATGTTTTTTAACCCCCAAAAAGAATAGATTGGTATGATGCCTTTCACACGAAATCGTTCCTTAGTTTGAGAAAATAACCAGTGCACTGTGGAAATACATCTTTTTTTTCGCATAGAATTTGAAAGGTAGGCCGCAATCAGCTACCATATGTATTTTGGATTCATAACAATTCGACTACATTTATATTTTACGCTCTTATAAATTGTTACATAATCACGCAGGCGCTTCATTCACCCGTACAGCTCGTTGGACGACACCCTCATTATTAGCGGAACTCCGCTATTTTACCGATACCTAACGGAACATTTCGTGAATACGGCGTAGCGCAATTCTAACGTATTCGTTAGGCCATCCGCAAAGGCTGTTACGGACCCGGTAATAGCGGATGCTTCGTGAATAAGGTCCCAGGTGTGCCGCCACTTTCATGAAAAGTGGTATTTTTTATATCAATCTCCAACGCTGGTCGGCCGACCAGAGTTTGGAAAAGACTAGCTTTTTTTTGAAATACCCCTAATTTACTATATTTATTCAGTTAGCAATCGATATGAACGAGTAGCGCAATTTTTTGTTACACGCTAGTCTGGCCATTTCTGTGATAAATACCATGGAAACGACTGATATTAGAGTCTAGCAGTTTTTGACTGGCGCTGTGGCGCGAGCTTTGATCAGCATAACACCAGTGCAGTCTAGCCAAGCCTCGAGCGATTCCCAGGGTAGACTTGACCCAAGTCGGACTTACCATGGAGTTAAGACTTGCTTTCGTCAATATCCGGCCGAATAATAATGTGCATGTTTTGTTGTGTTGGCCTTAGATATAGGGCGCCCTCATCTGGCTGTCGTTCCGCGATCGGCATCAACGTGATGGCATATCATCATGTCAGTGCAATAAATACGACTTGACGGATCGGCCAATCAAACCCCCCGCGGTGATATGTAGTTATTCATATTTGCATATGCATCACATGATTATGCGCGATGTATGCGAAATAAGTCCGCCAATCGGAGTACGGACTAGCTAGACCGCTAACGGACTATGGAGGAATAGTAGGCAGTACTGTCACTAGATGCCTTTTTCAAATTCAATAGCTGCGTCCATACTTCGTTTATTTAGTTAGAGAACGGTATATTGCAAATTTAACGGCCGGGAAAGGTACACGATAGCTGAACTATATAAACCGTTTGTATATGTACACATAATGACACTATGTACATTTACATTGTGAATAATTGTGTACATTGTACGTCACAATGTCCACGTACATCACGCAACTGGGTCAAAGTTCTTAATATTACAGATATATGCTAATTTATACAATTCTGCAATTTGATTGGATGCTACCGTTTGCGGTAGATGAGCTCGTTGGTTGTGTACAAACGTGTGGCAGATCCGTCAAGTCGGGATTTCTGAACCACACATGAGCGGGGGCGGCGCATGAGGGCGCGCTAATAATGAGCGTGGACTTGACGCGTGGCGCACAATGTGGATGACCATGAGCAATGTTACCACAGAATCCCGACTTGGGTCAAGTCTATTCCAAGGGGCGTACAATTGCTCGCCATTGAAGTTTGAGTTGTCTTGACGACTACGTGTCTCTGACTATGAGAGGTACTGAGGCGACCACGACCACGACCACGATCGATGCAATTGATCTGATGATCATAAACTGCAGTCGCCATTGTCATGGCGTGTGAAAACTAGACAGACTCGAAAAAGGTGCAGTCACGTCAGTGCATTCATGGAAAGCTTGGCAAACAAGGCTCCACTCAAGACACGATGTATTGTGTCAAATTGTCAAATTAGAGTATGTGCTGGCAGACTACTATGTCACTGTATAGTGTATACAAGTGAGGCGCATTTCCCATATGACAATCAGTCACACCTCACGCACAGGGTCTGAATCGTACAACTAAACAGATTCGAATAAGTCCTACATTGCCAGAAGATGCATGGAACAAGGCTTCACTTATCAAGACTCGATATATTTTGTCAAACTGTCAAATTAGAGTCTGTGATTGCAGACTACTATGCCACTGTATCACTGACCTCTACCACTGACCTCTACACCTGGACGGACCATTATTCATATTCTGCTGTGCTAACGCTTGAAGTCGGCGCGAACTGGAAGTGCAACATGGCGGACCCAAGACGTCACTTCTGTCAGCCAATGAAATGTCCAGGTGTAAAGGTCAGTGGATTTACTCTGTACATTGTGTATTTATAAACATTATTTCATACGTACCATACCCACTGAACTCTACACCTGGACATTTCATTGGCTCACAGAGTGACGTCGTGGGTCCGCCATGTTGCACTTCCAGTTCGCGCCGACTTGTGTAGAGGTCGGTGCACTGTATACAAACTACATGCGAAGTACATTATACACATGCACATCAATCATGCATGGCAATCATGTATTAGCGAGGAACCAAGTCCACGCGCACGCGTACTGCGTGCATGTATATGTGTAGGCTTTCCCACCAGCGCACTTTTACGAGTATTATGGCGAAACTGGCCAGGCTAGCGTGTAGAAAAAAATTGCGCGAACGGGTACAAGCTAGCTAGACTAGTTTTCTGACCGTACAAATCCCGGACGTATTTACATTGCTTTGTTACATCTTAAGTGGAATCAGGGAACCAGACTACAAAAACATAATTGTTTTTTGTGGTGTTTTTTTCACCCAGCATATAATATAAACTCCCCAATCCTCAAAATCACCAACTCTCACATTCAATATCGTCCGAGAAATAAATGTCACACGCTTTTACCGAATTTATCACCGAGTCATTTATCATTTCATTTCAACGTCTATAAGCTGTTTGCCGAAATGCAGCATTCACTGATCGAATTCTTCTTACATCAATCAATTACAAACTTATGTCAAATAAATTAGTCTGATGTGTGCTTGACGCAAGCGCACAGACTAATTTACACCATTAAGCATTTAAAGAAAGGGGAGTCGAGTAGAGTCATGTATTCAGCTAGAGCCAATTCGAGTCACAAATATTTGAATACTGCACAATAAATAAACACGTTACAGAAACACAAGGTGGAAGTCCACGACATTGTCATTTGTATGCACGTCATTTGTGTGCATGGTTGTATAGCATACACAACACATCACTGAAAATAAGGAACTGGGTCATTGTGTCGAAAACTCGTAGGGAATTAGGCCAAGGGTCTTGAGTATCTACACAATCAGAAATTGTCAAAATTTGTTATCTCGGCTGCGTTCCACCCGCGCTAACAATGAAAACGTTCGACAACGTTCGGTAATGTTCGGTAATTGCTGTTCAGTTGTACATCCAATTGGAAACTGTTCACGTGGTTGGCAAACGTTGGCAGCCGGATGGTGAATTTGAAGGGAAAATGTTAATAACCGGAGAAACAGATATATTTACCAATTTGTTATAAGCTGTAAAAGCATGTTTGAAACAGAGTTCATTCACCCTTCAATCCAGCTTTGTGAACTCAGTTTTACACATGCCTTTCGCGTGAGCATAACTGTGCAACCGTGTGTGTTGATATGCCAGAATGCTTCAATATTGGTGAGTTAGTCTTGCATACGCACTGTGGACCTCCGAACAATATAGGTCCACACGATGCGGGAAGAGGTTACGGTGTGTGGACTTGCACACGTCCACAATCCGTTTTTCAGTTTCCGAAAAAGAGCGCTAGAGGAAAAACGGGTTAGGGTTATATATAGAAAAGATAGAAGGGACAGCTGAGAGGCCCATAATCCTAATTTGAGGGTAAATTTGTTTTGGGGAAGCGAGAAAAATGAGTATTTAGTCAAAGTTTGTTAACTACACGAATACAAAGGAATGTCCACAGTGCGTATGTAAGGTAAAGCTGTGTGTGCATGTCTAGGGATGGTCTATTGATATGCTCATACCATTAAACAAACAACTGTGACCCCCCTCTAAACACAGTTATTCACATAATTATTTCTTCTAGAAACTTTCCACACATACAAACTATTGTATAAACAACAAAATATCAAAATTTCGAAAACGTGAGATAGTTACAAGAAACCTAATTTGCATATTTAATTACCGTGTTAATTAGACCACTAATTGACTTTAATCCAAACACTAACTATATACGCAAATACTACGCACAATCGCGTAGTTTAAGAGTTTGTTTATCATCTGATCGCACCTAAAAAATGGGAATATGTAATGAATGACTTAGGCTTTCTTAATTTTGAACAATCTCAAAATTGACGACCCCTTCATATTTGGACTTTGGACGGGCATATCTCCGAATCACATCGTGCGACTTTACTCTCGGAAATACGGCATTAAATAAATAGGTTTAGGTTACGATCAAAGTTAAGGTTAAGATTGGAAACCTGAACCTCGGGTTTTTGCCACTAACGCGATATCGATTTATGTGACAACATAATCAGAAAAGTTATGTTGTGTCAAAGCAAATTGATCCACGATTCGTTTTCATCCCTTTAGTATTTTTCCCTTGCACCACACTAGACTGCTTCGCCTGCTGATTAGCGCACAGGTGTTTTTGTTAATTGAATCACAACACCTCACAGGTGGATAATTAGGCGGGGATTTAGGCTGTTGTTTACGTGGGCGCGTAGCAACCATAGGCACGGTTAATTAGATGGTAACTCAATACAATGCAATTAACTGTCAATCTGATATCAACATTTCCTTCAAGCTTTTGTCAACACGTTTGAACCCGGGGGTAAAGTTCAATATTTTTTTTTTTTTGTTCAAGCCGGCGGGGAAACAAAATTACCAAAATGTTTGAATCGGGGATTGCCGCGTGTAAGAAATACGACCCTAACTCCTTAACGGACCGAACAAAATCGCGCGGTTGCTATTTGGTGCTCACGCGAGATGCATGGGTGTAAGATTAGAACATATATCCGTTGCTATGCTCAACCGAACCTCATCCTTTTTTGCAATCTTTTGCGTGTTTTGTTTAAGATGTTTATTGTTTATTAAGTTTATTATGTTTATTAAGTAAGTTTTCTCACAAACACGTTTTGTGAAACTCATGACTTTCTGGAGCGCTGTAAAATGTATTTATCGCCAAATCCCCAAATGTAATGTACCATTGGAAAGCTCTCTTGTTCGATCATTTGAAAATACAAATATCTCAATTTTAAATTTTTCCGACTTTACTCTCATTGTGGTGACAGGTCACTTTTGTTATGCGAGTGTCTTGGTACCAAACACTGACTAGTCTAGTCACAGACTCCCGTGTTTTAATTTACCCAACTGTTATATTCGATTGAGCGGAACTTAAGGTCAACAAATATAATTTTATAATAGTCATGATAAATTCTCAGTATTTTAGATTATGTGGTAAATTGGACTACTTTCTTTTCTTTCAAAAAAAACCCATGTATTTTGAAACATTATTATCAGAACAAATTTAAACAGAATTCAGGTTGTGCCCGACTACTCAAACAGTGGTCGGGTTGTAGCCGACCACTCAATGAAAGCACAATAATTTAGAACCAAATCAAATTACTACAAAAATGTTACACGATAAAGCGGAATAAGTCGGATGTCGGCCCCGGTCAAAAAATGAGTTTTCATGTAGTTTTCATGAGGGCATCTGTACGTTAAAAAAATTTAAAAAACATGTTGATACAATGTTTTGTTGTAGAGTTATGTAAATTTGTTTAAATACTTACGAAGAACACAGTTCTGATTAAAACATTTGTGGGATTCCCCGACATCCGACTCATTCCGCTTGATCGTGTCACAAATGAGATATTGTTTCAAAATTTATTAACAGCATCTTTTGAAACGTCCATTTAAAGGTAGTATACACCATTGGTAATTGCTTGAATTATAATGAATAAGTTGATATGGGGGCTTGTATTTTATAGTAAATATCGTTTTACTAACCTGTACGAAGTTTCACAATCATGGATGCCGAGAAAAGCTCGAAAAACAGCGTTTGTTTTCAACCGGCGTCGAGCAGTTATTCTTATGTTATTTGTGTTTTTTCTCGAATTTTTCTTTATAAAAGTATATTTATTAGAATAATTAAAGGATATCTAGCGCAATCATTTTGCTGGACGCCTAGAATCATTTGTTACTTTCAGATGAGTAAGATATTTTCTTAAAACTTCGGTAGTGTTTTTTTTTTCTTCTCGATATCTGCAAATGGTGTATCCAACCTTTAAGTGCTTACAATTCAACAATCAGTCGGATACGTGCGACAGAAGAAAAAAAACTCAACGCGCCCTTTAGTGTAATATAAAGATTATATGTCTACATTTACCTAATGTTGAATTATATTTAAGCCATTACTGAGCGCGAGCTGTATCGACTAAGTCTCGATTCTAAACACAACCAATTAATAATTGGATTTTAAGAACTTTGAAAGCGCTAATGAATTTTCTACCGTGATCAAAATATACATATCCGTAATGATGTTTACATTGTTCTATGGGAGCGTGATTGGTGGATATATACCAGTTTCCTAAACAAAATCTAATTTATGCACGCATGCGCATAAATAGGCCGGGAGGCAAGAAGTGAAATTGGCCCATTGGAAATGTACAGGAGTCCAACGTTGCCGTTTTCTCTCAATTTCTCCAGGATTTGTTTATTTGTCTTCGGAACAGTCAAAAATTATACTAGGTACTACTTTCTTGTCAATTTGTTTTTGTTTAGGTACAAAATCAAAACTATAAAATATGATTTTGTCCGGTGCGCACGAGGTCGGGGAAATTCAGCAGGGCTCCTTTCCCCACGAGTCAAAGAAAATACGATAACTTTTAGGGGTACCATACACCATATTGCGGGCAGAATCGCACGATATCACGGCAGGAATCACAGCTTGCGTTGGCACAACACGATGTGATTCACGCCGCGATTCAAGGCCCGCGAGTCTGCTCGCAATGTGATGTATGGTACCCCGAAGAAGTCACAGTGTTTTCCTTGAGGCCTGGTGATTTCCCTTGACCTTTGTGCGCTTGGGACAAATAGTTTTGTTTAAGTATCTATTTTGCACAAATATACGTGAATTATTCTGTATTTATTAGAAAACTAGTCGGTTGGTCTTACGTAGATTCTATACAATTCATTACATCTTTCGTCTAAAATGTTAAATGTTTAAAGATTCCACAAATAACTGCCCATTGAATATCGCAAGACTAGAAAGATGGCGCACAGTTTAGATAGACTTTAACGACAGCTGGACTAGCAGTTTCATTAACACGCATTCATAAATACCTGGGACAGTTTAGGCATTCCTATTGGTCGAGAGCCCGTCACGTGGCCGGTTTTAAACGGACGATAAAGACATGGCTAGAAGTGTTTAAAACCAGTTGGCAACAAAAGTAGCCCCTGCACATGGACAACTCAATGGACATCCTTCTCCGGGCACTTCACTGCTGCGCAGACCATTGTTCTTATCTATTTTGAACCATTCGGGTGCAAAATCCTGTTTTCCTCCAACTATGACGAATTTAAGAAAAAAAGTCTTCCACTTTTTAAAAAAATTCCATAAGTCGTGCACAAACGCGGTCGCGTCACGTTCGTTCTTTTCCCTTTGAAAAAAACACGCGCGCGTACGCCATTTAGACGCGGAGGCCTATCTAGTCTATATAATGGAGATCAATGGTAAATACGCTTTATTGCATGTATTGTGACGTAGAGCGACAGAGGCGGAAACATGTCATTTGACAGTGGCCCGTGAACATGGATAGGGGAAAACACACAGAATGGCGAAACACCGAAATTTACTTGCGACAATTTGCCGTGATTTTCGGGGCTTTTTTGGCTGAATTTTACAAAAAAGGTATTTATGAATGGGAATAAATGTGTGTTCGGTCGGTATTAATCACTCTGTTTAATACCGCCTGGAGTCTGGGTGCTGATAATTACCCTCGCCTTCGGCTCGGGTAATTATCAGCACCCAGACTCCAAGCGGTATTAAACAGAGTGGTTAAAACCTCCCGAACACACATTTATTCCCTTAATAAACATTGATGTATTCAGGGGCCAATTTCATAGAGCTGCTTAAGCACAACATTTTGCTTAAGCAACCCTTGCTTGGTAAATCAGGTTAGGAGCCAACAATCCATGTGATTGTTTTGCTAAGCTAACAACAGCTAAATGTCAATCACCAATAATATACATCACATGGAGTTGTGGCTGGTAAGCTGGTTTTATTAAGCAAGAATGTTTTGTGCTTAAGCAATTTGTATGCTGGAGCAGCTCTTTTGAATTGGCCCCATAATTAGTGTAAACATTAGATTCAAGATGTATAGTGTCGTGGCCAGGCGGTTGAGAACTCGGTTTTCTGTTCCGCAGAGCGTGAGTTCGAGTCCCGGTGTCGACACGTGTTTTCTTAAGCAAGGCAATTAAACCACTGTTGCTTCGTCCTTCGGATGGGACGTAAAGCTGGAGGTCCCGTGTGTTGTGTAATGCACGTAAAATAACCTAGTAACACTCATCGCTAAGAAGAGGGGTTTTGCCCCGGTGTTCCTGGCAGCGCCTCGGAATAGGCAACTAGATCGATTGGCGCTTTACAAATGCAGATTGGATTTGATTCTATGTAATTACATACTGCATTAGTATTGCACATACCATGAGACCTAATTAAGGTAGTATACAGTTCCCCTTTTAGCATCTGTAGGCCTATATTTTATTCAAATTTCAAATGGCACCGTTAACAGTTTGGAATTATTGAGCAACCACAATTGTTTTGACGTGGTTTTTTATTTATGTGAGACTTTGTTTTCAAAAGTCGTCCAGTCTTGTAAGTCCGTGCGTCCGTCCGGTTGTCGGGTCAAAGTGCAGAATGAAGATACGGTGTGTGTTTTGTCTTCGTCGTGTTTATGTTTCCACAGGGTAACGAATAAAGGGGCATTTTCTAACGGCCCTAAAAGTCGCACAACTTTCTGAAAGTTACCAGCTTTCTCTTTTCTATAACGGATCATTAAAAATCATACTGCGCTTTAGCACATTTGGTTTTGCACTGAGTAAACCATTTACTCCATACAGTTTTTGTTATCTGTTCGTGGTCTTGGTGGCATGGTTGGCAAGTTTGTAGAAGCACTCGTCTTTCACCAATGGGGCCCAGGTTCGATTCCCTGCTCGGATAATGTGAGTAGAGTTGTTCGCTGGTTTTCTCCTGTGCCACGAGGGGGTTTCTCCGGGTCCACCGGTTTCGCTTTCCGTGGCTGTGCTCATCGGTCAGATGGTCGTATGGCAGCTGTCAAAGGCGGCTTCACGTGCCATCGGCTCGACCACGTGTACCGCGTCCTTCGCAATTCAGCATCCCAGCTGCGAGTAAGGATGAATAGCCTCCCCGAGTATTATTGGTAAGATTAAGTCTCTGCCATCTTAGCGGGTGAGGCTCGGTCCCTCTTGTTCCGACGCAGCGTGGGTCCGAGCCGTGACGTCGACAGCATTGGAATCGCCGACCCTGTTCCGACGCAGAAATATCCTCTTCAATTCGATCTGGAAACGTTCATACTTGAAGGTGTATATGATCGGATTGACGCACATGTTACCGAGCACTAAGGCGGTGAAAATCCGATGTAAGGTGCTCTCGAAGTCGTAATCGCCTCCCAGATTGTACATGATGTAAGCTATCTCAGTCGGCGTCCAGCACACGCTGTAGGATAGGAACACCACGCAGAGGGTAATCGTTACGTTGCGTTTGGCACGGTGGAACGTATGGGCGTGTGCCGTGCAGTTGCTCTTCTTGCGAAGCATGTTGACGATGTTTGCGTAGCTGAATGACATGATGGAGAGGGGGGTCAGGTACTCGCAGCAGAAGAAGAACACACCGCCGATTTTCTGGATGGTGGGGCTTGGCCAGATCGGGTAGCATCCGTCGTGGGAGAACGTGTGTAAGACAGCCCAATAAGACTGATATAGGAAGCCCACGATCCAGACGAACACGCGGCCGATGTTGGCGCGGCGAGAAGAGTTGGCAGATGGCGAAGTATCTCTCCAGAGACACGAAGAGGAGATTGACCGTCGATGCCACAAATAGAGACCAAATGATGTACTCAGAGAACCAGATCCTACAGGCAAGCTCGCCCCAGATGTCGTGGTTTTGGGTGGACAGTTGGGGGCCGAATCGCAGAATGAGATTGAGTCGACTAAATCGATCATGGACTGGTTCAAAATGAGGAGATTAGTGGAGGATCCGAACACCTTACGTCTCATCAAGAACACAGTACACACCAAGGTGTTGCCTAGAATACCAAGACATCCGATGATACCATAGATGACACTCAAAGCGTCAGAACTCCCCGGATTGGTTGGCATGGGAGATGCTGATTGCTTGGTAGTTTCCATGGCAACTGGTGCTTCCAACGAAGAAATGGTGTTCTCCATTGCGTGAACTGTTCAAAGTAGTGTGATCGAAGATTACGTTGATTGTGAAACGGTACCAAAATCAGTTTTAACAAGATGAAAGTTGCCACTTGGAAATTTTAGTCACAATCACCTTAGCAGTACACTATTCGTGTGTTAGTGGCGTTGCCCGAACACACTGACACCATGCGCGTTTCGTTACTTGGCAAATTATAAACCTGATAGGAAATGACTTGCGTTGGTTGACGCGGTGCCTTTTGAGCGATTTTCCCAGCTTGTAATAGATCGCGTGACGAAGCACATGTCACAAGGGATACACAGCGATGACCTCTCGTGCGTTAGACCGGCGCTTCAAAGCGCCGTCTCGATCGAAGTGACAGCCGTCGAACAAAGCGGTGCACTCAGCAGCTGTGAACGGCGTTACGGTGAATTATCTGAGTCTAGTCTCCACTCCAGCATCGTTTAATTGGTGATTAGTCGATAATTTAACTATTAGTCGTGGATCCTGTCTCTCGTGGCGCGAGTTTTATCTGATAATAAAACCGCCAAATGTGACGATGCGCGTGAATATACGCCTACTTCATCTTCAGTTTCCCAAGTTGAGTGATTAGGAGAGAGTATCGACTATTTGAACTCGACGTAATCTCATCTTAAGAATCGATTCAGAAGCGCCATTAGCCGTTTGCGACTGTTTCTCGTTCGTCCTTTGGCGACCCAGCCCTGGCTTCGTTTGAAGGACTTGTGTTTATTCTAAACAGCGGAGTTTGTGCCACTTCGTGACAGACTTAGCCGTGGGATTATTCGGGTCAAGTATCGCTCAAGTAGGCGAGTCGATCTAGACGACTGTGAACGGTCGATTTATGTCAGATCTTCTTTGCAAGTTTGCAAGTGACAATTAAACGATGGCCTTTACTCTTAATAAGTAATATATTGTGTTGGAGTAGCTGCTAAACACTCATAGATACGGTGCACCCCGCGAATTAAGTCACCCGAAAAGTACAGCCGGTTTTCTTTCTTAAGGCCCGGTCACACCGCCAGAACTTTGCTGGAGCGTTCCTGGAGCGGTGAAAAAAATTCATCACCGCTCGTAACCGTTCACCACCGTTTAACAGAAGTTGGCCCCCGTTAAGGCAACGCCGTATACGCTCGGCCACCGCTGATGGTCCCTCCTACCGCTCCGAAAGTTTTGAGCTGCACAAAATATTGCGAGCGGTGAGGAGCGGGCAATTTTCCGCTCCGGCAAAGTTCACCACCGCTCCAACAACGCCCAGTCAAAGTTTGGCACCGCTAGACGCAAGTTCGTGGACGCTTTGGTCCGCTAGGCCAACGCAGAAATCTTGAACGCTGGACCACCGCTGCTTCGCCAGCTTTGCCCGGGCGGTGATTAAACGTTGCACAAACTTTGGTGGAGCGGTTGTAAGCGTTTTACGAGCGGACACGGGATTGCTGGAACGGTGTCGGGCGTTGAAGCAGCGATCCATTGCGGTGATGAACTTTTGTTTGGCGTTGGTATGGAGGTTTCACCGCTAAACCAACGCTCGCTACCGCTCCCTACCGTTAAACCAACGCTAAAGCAACGCCGGCTTCAGCGGTGCACCGCTAAGGCAACGCCCGTGTTTTCGATTTGTTTCCCATTTTGTGCGCGGTGACGAGCGTTGTCGAAATTCGGCCCCCTCTCCCTACCGTTCAAGGAACGCTCCAACAAAGTTCGGGCGGTGTGACCGGGCCTTAACCAGTTCGCGCCGGATGACGTATATAAACGCAATTTTTTTTCCAGATTCAAAACGGATGACGCATAAACACGCCAAGTTCAAGTTCGGAAATGTATGTCAGCAGCGGGCAAGGCCGGAAATGCGTGGGTGTGCTTCCCGGCACTATCAGCCTGAACACGCTTCGGATTGAGTTTCGTTAAAAATAATCCGCCCGTGGGCTCGGCGATGTTAAAATAATCCCGGCGCGAACTGGTTAAGTGACTCTCACACTCTGCCGTGTAGGCCTACCGTGTGCCACCGTGCGCGAAAATGTCTGCGGACGGTGGAGAACGGCGAGGGCACACGGTGGTTCGTTATCAAAGCGGGCAACACGTTAATAGGGCGTTGGCGCTTATTTACACCCGGTGGGACCCGGCGAAAGTTTTGGGCATGTTCAAAACTTTGGCCGGCTGGCACCGGCCGCAAGTAAGCGACAAGAGGACGTTATGAAAACGGTCACACTGTATGAACACGTTCACAACACGCTCATAACCCGTTACAGAACGGTGATGAACGGGCAAAAAAAAATCCACCGTCTGCAACGGGTTGTAAGCGGGTTGTGAACGTGTCATGAACGTGTTGATACCGTGCCACCGTCTTCATAACGTATTCATACTGTTGCGGTCAGAGATTTACACATATTAGGCCCTCTTAACTTATTTAATCTGTATTTAATAAGCTTAGGATTAGGCACAGCTTGAGCCTGCAGTCCACCTGGGATTAGCATACCTTTTCGGTACACAATTGGCTTAACATATTTGTTGTACTTAGTGGTCTTAATCCCTGTATAATGTATTGTATTTTGGAGTCTGACGAGCATATAAGGCCGGGTTCGACTCCCTTTTTTGACACACACTAAACTACCACCACGGGGTCAGCCGGAGGCTGTTTGTTTGATGTGTCACCCCGCCGTTTTGGATGCCAAAACCAAAACCTTTCGCCAGTCAAGTCAAGTCAAGTCAAGTCAAGTCAAGACAAGACGATGCCAAGTCAGTCAGGCTTCCCTCGCTAGCACTGTCTAGTGGTCTTCTTCGATGGTCTGTGTTGCTCGGACCATGCCCTTACCGGTGTTCTCCGAGGCTCCGTAGATGGCTTTGGGCCAGACCGGCCCCCAGCACTCCGTAGATGGCTTGGGCCAGACCGGCTCATTGCACTCCGTAGATGGCTTGGGCCAGACTAGCTCATTGCACTCCGTACACCAGCGGGACTGTCGTGTTCATAGACGTTCGTCCCCGGACTTCTGGCCACGCCCACACAAAACCCGACCCGGCTCGTCATTAAACTGGTATCGAGTTTTATAATTGTATTAAATAATTCAATTGTAATCACCTGGGTATAATTTATATTGTAATTATTAAATTCATTGTTCAAATCTAATTGCTGGTTTTCACTTTTGTTGTTTATTACTTTGTTTCTGCCGTGCCCTAGCTCAGTTTGTTTTAATTCGGGCGATTCACAATGCAGTGCGCCACCAAGCGTTCGACTCAAATGAGCCACTTTTAAACTTTACGGTCGACTTCTTCCGTATATCATACTGTAGTGAAATATCTATTCTTCATTGTTTACGCGAGGTTTAACACAAACGAAAATGTATCCGGCAGCGTCGTTAATTAAAACCTTGTTATTTGCAGAAAAAATTAAAAACTGTAATCGTGCGCGTCCAAAAAGACGTAAAAACTGATGAGTTCATGCAAAATTAATACCGTTTTTGAAACCGATGCCGACCTTTTCCCATGATGCACTGCGGGTATAGCAGGATTTGCGCCTCCAACGGCAGCTTCTAGGTATTGTGAATCGCTCGAATTGATATGGCGCACGTAACAGAATTGGGGGCTTGTCCGGGAAATGAACAAAATTCAGCCCAAAGCCGATACAAAATTAGTTAATTTCATCTAAAACTTATCCAGCAATTAGATTTTCATCATGGCTAAGTTTGACATTCATGAGTTCATGGAAAGTCCATCAGAGGACATGGTGTTTAGTCTAAAACGTCCCGAGTTGTTTGAACTAGCCAAACACTACAAAATTTCGGTATTAGCCAGTATGAAGAAGGCAGACCTAAGGGCCGTTATTATTGAACATCTTGTTGATGAAGAAATTCTAGATGAATCCGCAGCTAGTCATTCTGAAAACGGTGATAAAGCCGAAGTTGCTATTAAATTGAAACAGTTAGAGGTTGAAAAACTTAAACTTGAAATTCAATTGGCTGAACTAAAACAGTCGGGTGACCACGTCGCACCCGCTAAAAAGTTTGACCCAACCAAATACATTAGGTTAGTGCCTCCATTTCAGGAAAAAGAAGTGGACAAATACTTTCTTCATTTTGAGAAGGTTGCCGACAGGTTATAATGGCCTAAAGAAATGCGCACTTTGCTTTTACAGAGTGTATTGGTTGGAAAAGCTCAAGAAGTTTATTCAACTTTGCCATTAGATCAATGTACTGATTATGATGTAGTTAAAGCTGCTATTTTAAAGGCATACGAGCTTGTTCCAGAGGCCTACCGGCAACAATTCCGCGATAGAAAGAAACTAGAGCAGGAAACATACGTTGAGTTTGCAAATGACAAAAAGATAAAGTTTGACCGTTGGTGTAGATCTCGAGAAATTGAGCAGGATTACAAAAAGTTGAGACAACTTGTACTTCTTGAAGACTTTAAGAATAGTATGCCTTATGCTGTTAAGGTCCATTTAGAGGAGCAACGTGTTATAGAATTGGATAAGGCAGCTGTTTTGGCTGATGACTTTGTTTTGACCCACAAAACATATTTTTTGAAGGGGAATGGTGGAGTTTTCACAAGAACAATGCACGGAATTCTCAGAGTCACAAGTCGTATTACAATACCGGACTAAAGCCGACAGATCAGAGTTTGAAAGAGTCTAGGTCCGCCAAGGATTTTAGTAACACTAGGGCTACTTTTGACTCCAGTAAGATCATTGTGTGTGCATACTGTAAAAAGAAAGGCCATACTAAGTCTAACTGCTTTCTTTTGCAACGACAAAATGCAGAGAATACAAGCTCTAAACCTGTCGCATTTACCAGTAAAACACGTGTACGCTTGAGTAACAAGTTTAATAAAACAGGGTCTCTGTCTGACATTTAGAGAGGAATGTTTACCCTTTGTAACTAAAGGATTAGTGTCGCTCGATGAGCATTCGGATTCGCCTACTTACCCAGTAACTATTCTGAGGGATACAGCATCCACTCAGTCTTTGTTGTTACAAGGAGAAATCCCTTTGGCCGAGGGTTCTTCGTTAGATACCAGTGTGTGTATTACGGGTATAGGTAATGAATCTTTTGATGTACCTCTCCATCATGTATACCTAAAGTCAGATTTGGTTACAGGACCCATCACAGTGGGTATTGCTTCCACTTTGCCTGTAGGGCTTAAAGGTATAACGCTACTTTTAGGCAATGAAGTTGCTGGTTCGAAGGTAGTCGTTGAACCTTGTATGACTTGTTCACCTAGCTCTGAAAACAACACAACATTATTAGAGGAAGAATTTCCTGGGATTTTTCCCGCTTGTGTTACAACTAGGGCCATGAGTAAGGCTAAAAATGAACCTGTTCATACTGATGACGTAGACTTTGGTATTGCTGATAGCTTTATGGCTAGTCTACCTGATGAGACCTTTAGGGTTTCTGATAAAGAATCTTTGAATTCTATGGATGAGAAAAACACTAAACCGCTTCATAGCGAAGACTCGGCTTTGTTGAGCGAGCTCGGTGTATATTCTGACATAATTTTGAGTAGGGAACAACTAATATCTGAGCAAAATAAGGACAAAACGCTAGCCAGTTTAATCCTAAAAGCACTTACAGAGGTAGAGGCACGTACAGTACCTGTATGCTTCTTTATGAAGTCGGGTGTACTTGTGCGTAAATGGCGACCACCAGATGTGCCTGCTGACAATGAATGGAAAGTGTTATATCAGATTGTAGTTCCTACAGCTTACCGCTTACACATATTGAATCTAGCTCATGATATCCCCATGGCCGGGCACCTGGGTGTCACTAAAACATGTGACCGAATATTACAGCATTTTTTCTGGCCTGGAATCCGACAGACTGTTGCAGAATACTGTCGCACATGCCACACATGTCAGATGGTAGGGAAACCTAATCAGAAACCCACTCGAGTTCCCTTGCAACCTATACCGGCTTTCGATGAGCCATTCAGTAAGGTTATAATAGATTGTGTTGGGCCTTTGCCTAAAACAAAGTCTGGCCATGAGTATATGTTGACAATTATGTGTGCCTCAACGCGGTACGCTGAAGCTATTCCGCTTCGATCCATTAAGGCCAAACCAGTCGGTGAAGCATTAAGGGGATTTTTCACTCGTTTTGGATTACCAAAAAAAGTACAAAGTGACCAAGGTACTAATTTCACTTCCAAGTTATTTCAGGAGCAATTGTATGCTTTAGGCATTACACAGATTACGTCAAGTGCGTATCACCCACAAAGTCAGGGTGCGCTTGAACGCTTTCATCAGACACTAAAGTCGATGATCCGTACTTACTGTATGGATCATCAACGAGACTGGGATGAAGGAATACCTTTGTTACTTTTTGCAGTAAGAGAAGTAGTACAAGAGTCATTAGGCTTCAGCCCTTTTGAACTAGTTTTTGGTCGTACTGTTAGGGGACCGTTGAAGCTAGTAAAGGAGAAATGGTTATCTGAACAAACGGATGAAAGTGTCCTCAGTTACGTAACTAAGTTAAAGGACCGTTTAAAAGGTGCATGTGAACTAGCTCAAACTAGTATGAAAGAGGCTCAGCAAGATATGAAAACTTGGTATGATAAGAAATCCAAAGATCGTACATTTAAGCCAGGTGATAAGGTCCTTGTATTATTGCCAGTCTCGGGTAAACCATTGAGTGCCCGTTATTGTGGACCGTACACAATTGAGTCTAGGGTTGGTAATTTTGATTATGTAATCTGTACTCCAGATAGGCGTAAATCAAAACGAGTGTGCCACATCAATATGTTGAAGCAATATCATGAACGTATAAATGACAAATCTGTGAAACCTGAAAAAACAGTATGTACTAGTTCAGAAAACAAGGAAGTAGAGAATACCACTGAAAATGTCGAGGGTGAAGATTTCACTGTGCCAGGAACTTTCCGGTTGAAAAACTCGGAGGTTCTTTCACATTTAGACGATAAGTTAAGTCACTTGACGTCAGACCAAAAGTCTGACGCATCACGGTTATTACGTGACTTTTCACATTTATTTCCTGACGTTCCCGGTAAAACGGATGTCATATCTCATGATATTGATGTAGGCGATGCTTCCCCTATCAAACAACATCCGTATAGGGTAGGACCAGTAAAACAGACACATTTGGACGAGGAGATTGATTACATGAAAGCAAATGGTATCATTGAAGAAAGTGAGAGTAATTGGTCGTCACCGTGTATTTTGGTACCCAAACCGGATTCCACCTATAGGTTTTGCACAGATTTCAGAAAAGTAAACTCGGTGACGAAATCTGATACTTTTCCGTTACCAAGGGTTGACGATTGTATTGATCATATCGGAAAAGCTAAATTCGTTAGCACATTTGATTTACTCAAGGGCTATTGGCAAGTCCCATTGACTCCTCGTGCAAAAGAAGTGTCTGCTTTTGTAACCCCTCGAGGATTGTATCAATACACAGTTCTTCCTTTTGGATTGAAAAACGCGCCTGCCTCTTTTCAAAGATTAATGAATAATGTAATAAAGGGCATGTCAAACGTAGAAGTGTACATAGATGATATTGTGGTGTATAACGATAGTTGGACAGAGCACATGGAAAGTATCCGTGCTCTTTTTGATAGGTTAACAGAAGCTAAGTTAACGGTAAACCTGACAAAAAGTCAAATAGGTAAAGGAAAAGTTAAGTTCTTGGGTTATGTTATTGGTCACGGTCAAGTAGAACCGGTCAAAGCCAAAGTTGAAGCCGTGGTTAATTGTCCACAGCCGACAAGCAAGAAAGATGTCATGCGTTTTCTCGGCATGGCCGGGTACTATCGAAAGTTTTGTAAAAACTTTTCCGATGTTGTTGTTCCGCTGACAAATTTACTCAGCAAGAAAACAAAATTTATTTGGTCAAATGAGTGTAAGGAAGCATTCGAGTCAGTCAAAACTATGCTGGCAAAAGAGCCAATTTTGATGGCACCAGATTTTTGTAAACCGTTTAAGTTAGCAGTAGACGCAAGCGACGTCGGTGTTGGTTCTGTGTTAATGCAAGAAGATGAACAAAACATTGAACACCCTGTTTGCTATTTTTCGAAGAAACTGAAGAAGCATCAGGTTAATTATTCAACCATAGAGAAAGAATGTCTGGCGTTGATATTATCATTGCAACATTTTGAAGTTTATTTATGTATAACAGTCAAGCCAACAGTAGTCTTCACTGACCATAATCCACTGAAGTTCATTGGTAGAATGAAAAACCATAACAGAAGGCTAATGAGATGGAGTTTGTTTCTCCAGGATTTTGATATAGAAATTCGTTCAGTGAAGGGCAAAGACAACGTAGTTGCCGACTGTCTATCTAGAAACATGTAAAGGAATACATTCTACCAATAGTGCAAAGATTGTAATTATCTTGATTTTAACTGGTGACCATAAAAGTGTTTTGTATTGTATTAATAATTCATTTTTGATACACTTAAAAACCCACTCAAAAGAAAGTTCCTCATTTTATTTGAAACTTTTATTTAAGGGGGGAGGACTGTTGCGGTCAGAGATTTACACATATTAGGCCCTCTTAACTTATTTAATCTGTATTTAATAAGCTTAGGATTAGGCACAGCTTGAGCCTGCAGTCCACCTGGGATTAGCATACCTTTTCGGTACACAATTGGCTTAACATATTTGTTGTACTTAGTGGTCTTAATCCCTGTATAATGTATTGTATTTTGGAGTCTGGCGAGCATATAAGGCCGGGTTCGACTCCCTTCTTTGACACACACTAAACTACCACCACGGGGTCAGCCGGAGGCTTCGTTCACTTCTCCTTCGTTGCTGTTTGATGTGTCACCCCGCCGTTTTGGATGCCAAAACCAAAACCTTTCGCCAGTCAAGTCAAGTCAAGTCAAGTCAAGTCAAGTCAAGACAAGTCAAGACAAGACGATGCCAAGTCAGTCAGGCTTCCCTCGCTAGCACTGTCTAGTGGTCTTCTTCGATGGTCTGTGTTGCTCGGACCATGCCCTTACCGGTGTCCTCCGAGGCTCCGTAGATGGCTTTGGGCCAGACCGGCCCCCAGCACTCCGTAGATGGCTTGGGCCAGACCGGCTCATTGCACTCCGTAGATGGCTTGGGCCAGACTAGCTCATTGCACTCCGTACACCAGCGGGACTGTCGTGTTCATAGACGTTCGTCCCCGGACTTCTGGCCACGCCCACACAAAACCCGACCCGGCTCGTCATTAAACTGGTATC
The DNA here is from genome assembly GCA_037893245.1 of Crossaster papposus. Lineage (NCBI taxonomy): Eukaryota > Metazoa > Echinodermata > Asteroidea > Velatida > Solasteridae > Crossaster > Crossaster papposus. The sequence goes on from JBAIAA010000029.1 coordinate 716,171, forward strand.
GAGTTTTATAATTGTATTAAATAATTCAATTGTAATCACCTGGGTATAATTTATATTGTAATTATTAAATTCATTGTTCAAATCTAATTGCTGGTTTTCACTTTTGTTGTTTATTACTTTGTTTCTGCCGTGCCCTAGCTCAGTTTGTTTTAATTGATATGGCGCACGTAACAATACCGTCCTCATTACAGTGTTCATACCGGACTGCCAACGGGTGTTTCCAAAGCGGTACCGCCTGATTCTGACGGCGCCGCCTCCCTAACGCATGGGTAACATCCTGTTAACGCTTTGACGTTCCCATAACGTCCTATAACGGGTCCATAACGTGTCCTTACCTTCACAGTAGCGTCATAATGCAGTAAATATGTGGTCAAAAGATGAGGAGAAGTGTCGTGGAGTTTCCTTGAAGAAAAATGGAGAGCGGACTGACCGTTGCCGTTCAAATCGGGGTATTTATGGCAGTCGTGTCATGACGTCAGCAGTCCGGGGACTCGCTCACAGGACGCTCCGAGCGGTGAGGGGACGCTAAGTGACTGGTAGGTGGCTGCTACAAACCCGGTGCACACGTTCGAGACCCGGTATGGGCCCGGTATGGAAACGGCCAAAATTTTCAACAAAAGTCAATCTGGGCGGTGAAGACGGTAGAAGCACGTTCAACACCCGGTATGCGCCCGGTGAGAACGGTCAGAAGATGGCAACGAAACGGTGAAAAGATTAATTTTATGAATTTTTTTTTGCGGCCGGGGACAAGTTCGCTCAAAACCCAACGTTCTGGACTCTGTTGTTTTTTAATAGCCCGGCAGGTGGGCGGTAGGCCTACACGGCAGAGTGTGAGAGCTCCATTAAGCGACAATATAGTGTTTGTAACCAGCAAAAGGTCTGTCGCCAATTAACTCACGGTTTCACGCCTTAATATTATCGGCTGTTTTGTCAGAGGAAAGTTTCGTAATTGACTTGTAGTTGGTGCCGAGCTGCTCCTCAATTATTAACGTGGAGTTCGTGTCATCAATATTCTCACGAGCCTGTCAACAAAACAGACAAAGATTTGAACAAGAATATCAGACTCAATTGAGCTCTGACGTTTTATACTATAAATCAAATGTTGATGTTTGCCGTGCTTGGTATCGAAAAAGTTCACAGTTGTTGTCATGCAAAAGAACAGTAATTGTTCGGGTCAACGGAATACAACTTAAGAGTAGGATACACCATTTGCCAAAAAACTTAACTACTGAATTATTATGAAATACCTGACTTGACTGTATGTGAATAACAGTCTTAACCATCCTGATAAATCACAGCATCGGGTTGGGCTGTGGTTTTCAAGAAATGTGGAATTGTGTATCAATTTCCAACGATTGCCGCCCGGCAATCGTTGGAAATACCTACTTTCCCCGGATGCGATTTTTTTTCCTAAACCTTTCGGGCAGATTTCATGAATTATTCAGTATTGCCTTGATCACTGTGCAACACTTAGGTTCTAGGTCTTTTTTTCCCCTTAAATTTAAAATACTCAAGATATCAATTTGACTAGGAAAAACGAGGTGACCTTACAGCAGGATTCAAACCAGGGATCCTTGATCCATAGCCCATCCCACTATCCACTACACACGTATAGCAGCTTGACAACAGCTGTTTTTTAAAATGATTTAATGTAACTAGTTAACTAAATAACAACATTGCTATGACGTCATGTTTTATTCCGTTGAATAAACATAACTTCTCATCCAAACTACTGAATAATTCATGAAATCTGCCCGAAAGGTTCAGGAAAATAATTCGCCGCCCGGCAGTCGTTGGAAATACTGACTACTTTTAAACACTGTCCCTGGATGGGTGCTAATCAATGAACACTGGTTTCCTAACCTGACAATTGGCAATGGTGTCCATAAATATCTATGTTTCGTCTGAATGACGCCAGGGAACTAGAGAGCGAAAACAGCATTGCCGTTCTTTGTTTTTCCAGCATTTCTGAACAAAAAAACTAAACAAAATAGGTAAGTATCACAATACTATAAATATAAACCCTAACCTGTTCATTTTAGACAATTAAGGCAAAAACAAATGTTTTATTATACCTACAGGTGTATATTACCTTTTATACCTTTAAGTCCCCCTATTTTTTTGTCTAATTAAACAACTACTCTGCACTTTTCAGTCAAATACATACCAATCATTAGCGAAACTCATTATTATTCTAGCCATATTATATTGCTTTGAAAATAAAAACGATTAATTTTATAGACCACATTGATTATTTATGTCAAAACTGGTGCTAAAAACAGTGGCCCTTTTTTGTAATTAAATGAGAAAGTAGGCCAACACGTGTTTTTTTCAACAATAAATGTAAACATTATATTGTTAACTGAACTTGTATTCTTCACATAGTGTTTATACAGAGAGTCAAAAGTTCCCATTTGCAAGTTGTGTCCAAACAATGCATTTCCCAAAAATAAATAAAAAAATGTCAAGCACCTTTTTACATAAAGTACTTAATTTTGTATATCAAATCATTTGTTCATGGATACGACGATCGAGTCCAAATTTATAAAGGAAATTACATGTAGGTCTAAAAATGGCGGCCATTCTGAAAAATTCAAGATGGCTGCCATCCATTTGTAATACACCATAAACTATTTACGAACGAGTAATAAACGAACGAGTAATAACTAAATTTGTTTGGTGAAAGCAGGTGAATGTGAGAGTTGGTGAATTTGAATGAACAAAGCACAGATAACATCAGAATAACTGCTCGGCGGAGTTTGAAAACAAACGCTGTTTTTAGTGCTTTTCTCGGCATTCATGATTGTAAAACTTCGGACAGGTCAGTTAAACGACATTTACTATAAAATACAACCCCCCAAAAACTACATATTCATGATAATTCAAGCAATTACTAATGGTGTATCCTACCTTTAAATGACACAATACAAACAGTTTTGGGTATTTCAACCCCCTGGCGAGACCACCAATGCCAAATCTAGCTTACTGGAAATGTCGTTAACTGCTCGTTAAACTCGACGGACGTTAGAAAGAAACTCGATAATAATGGTTCGTGTAAAAGGGCAAAATGAACCGTCACCAGTGACGGATGTCGGGTTGGTTTATGTTAGCTGTAGCTAAACAGTCCGGATCGGATACACATCGAGAAGGTAAACATTACTGACATTTACTCAAAACATTGTAATTAATGTGACGTTTCGTCCCGTTAGTCGACATTGTGTCAATAATCATCGTGATACATTTTTGGATTCATACATTCGCATTTGTGTATCACTGTGGAGACATGGTTTTGTTTCTCGTGTACAAAATGGTTTGACAGTCGAGCACGTTTTTCAAAATGCTCCTATTTTAACCACTATTATTTTTCAGGGTTGAAATTTCGACCCAATATACCCTATATTATACCCTCACCCAAACACACACCCTAACCCACATCCTAACCCTAATTTTTGAGTAATTTGAGTAAAATCAAAAAATCTATTTCGTGAAATTCGTAGTGGAGACCTATTTATCTATAGAAATTACCCGCTGGAGACCTTTACACTCTCATTTTCCCCATTGTGTTCACGTCTCCAGAGGGTACCTTATTTCCCACCAATGTGTCGCGCCTGCCAATAAGTATAATTTTACCTTATTGTATGACCAACCCAAACTCTACCCAACGCAGGTGCGAGTGTATTTAAAAGAGAATTTAATCGAACGTCGCCGGATATTTGAGACTAATCAAATTTGTTCTGGAAAGCAATAAGCCGTTTCGCTATTCAAAATGCGCATGCATACAACGTTAAAACATTGACTTTCGTTGGGTTTTTGTTTAATGCGAATCGCCCATCGCAAGACCAAAGGTCACTCGAGGTGTTGGCTACAGAGGAAAGTGTGGAAGAACCAGCCACTCACACTAAAACAAGGCATTCTGATCTATTCACAGTATGAATAGGGTTGGGATGGGTAACTATAGTCCACAGCAAGGCATTAATAATGCTTTTACCCATATTATGTGTGGAAGTGTCCTAGTCCAGGCTTGGTTCGAACCCACATCCTGCAGAATATAGCCTAATAATGCGCCAATTTCCCTGTAAGTTTTCCGGACCCTTCCGGGGTTGTCCTTTCTCTTGCTAACAATGTTGACTGAATTATTTCTGACTGTACTTTCCCTCAAAAAACGTTCATGTTTGATTTTTATCTCAGCACTCCACGAGAAAAAAAATAATACAAAAATCAGTAGGAAATGAGGAAAAACGAATTTTACTTACGACCTTCGCATCCGGATATTCGTTCTCAGGTCTCCTTGTTCGGTCACGTTTTTTTCCACTTGCGTGAGAACGAAAATGATAACGATGCGAAGATTTACCTACCTACATCAGATGGATTATAGATATTTTTTTCAGGCTCGTTTGGATCACGTTTCAACACAGTTCTTATCAACGACCGTTTTAGATTTGTTTGTAAATGAAAAAAATACAAGTCCTTATCGCGCGACTGTCGCAGGAATAACACAAAACGGTCAATTTACATCTTACTTTAATTCATTTTTTTGTTAGATAACAATATTTCGCTTGACAATGTGACGACCAATATTTTTTTCAGCATGTCATGGAACATAAACACGATCAAAATGATGTGTTTCCCCCAATCGCAATGGTGTGTAATTGGCCGTTAATTTCTCAGCAAACATTAAACATGTGGTCATGCACGCCGGGCAAATTTGTTCACCGCTAATGACATTATGCCAATTTCATTTTTTTTTTTTTTTTTTTGGGGGGGGGGGGGGTTCGGGGGGTGGGGGGGTGGGTATTTAGCAACAAAGGTAGGGTACACTATTTGCAGGTATCTTTAGGCAAACTAGTAATCCGCCCGGGCGAACTAGTAATCCGCCCGGGCGAACTAGTAATCCGCCCGGGCGAACTAGTAATCCGCCCGGGCGAACTAGTAATCCGCCCGGGCGAAATATTAATCCGGAAAACTTGTTTTGGTCATGTCCTCAATACGCTTCCGTAAAAAAGACCGCTGATAAGAATTGTTGAACAAGTGATCAAAATGAGCTTAAATACAATATAGAATCCATCGGATGCAGGTAGGTAAATCGTCACGTCGTTTTCAATTTCGTTCTCATGCAAGTACGCGATGTACAAAAACAAACGTGATCGAATAAGGAGACCTAGGAATTAAAATTTGAATGTGAAGATCGTAAGTAAAATACGTTTTTAAAATTTCTAACTGATTTCTCATATTTTGGTTTTCTTCGTGGAATGCCAATATAAAATTTAAACATGAATGTTTCTCTGGTGAGATTACGCTTTGAAATCATTCAGTCAAAGAGTATAGCAAGAGAAAAGGAAACTCCGTGTTAAATGCCCATAGAAGGGTCACGGAGGGGTCCGGAAGTGAAAACAAATATGGCGTATTTGTAGGCTTTATTTTCCATTGGATGTTGTGTTATTCAGAGGTTACTCATTTGTCTTACATCGTCTCATTACGATGACACATTCTTGTTTTATTATTATTAATTCTTTCTGGTAATGAAACCAAGGATCCCTCAAAAGAACCTAGGCTCTGTAGCTCTTAAGCTTGAACACAAAACATACAGTAAGAAAACAATGAGAAAGTACAGTTTTAGAAGTGACAATCATCCCTATAGAAAAAGCGGGTATATGTAGAAATTATCTTATTGGCTGATCATTTTAACATCAACATGATCAATACAAACCTGCTTCTATAGGGACGATTGTCACTTTTGAAACTGGATCTACGATCATTGAAATGACAATAACTCCGCTCCGCAACATCGTATCTCAACAATCCAGGTGTCAAAATACGCAGAACAAAATTATGCACTGGGTTATTTACTTCGATTAATCCATACTCTTTCTGGACGTTAATTATTGGATAATTGTACTGCCCAAGGGTAGAAAAACTCAAGTGAAAAATCAAAATCATAGTGAAACAACATCAAATTGACCCTTTTATTGACATTATATTAATAGACTAGGAGCAAAGTTGTGAAAGCCCTGTAAATAAGAATTTTGCTCAACACCTACTACATCCAAGGTTTGACTTCACAATATGGAAGAACATACCCTACTGAACACTGCTAGGTAGTATGTGGCTTCAAATTGTGGTATCACTTTTGAGAAAAACTTGGTTTTTGAGGGTACAAAGTTGGCATTGTTCTTAATTTGGCACCAATTGTTAGTAAACAGTCTAGTCATATATTCATATAACAAAACAAAAAATGAAGCATTTTATTTTTTATATATCTTAATATCTTATATAAATTATCACAACTATCATTTAAATATTTTTTACATTTCATTTTTATAAAGTACATACTAAAATGTGAAATAATTTTGAAATAAGAAAAAAGAAAACTTGTACGAGGCTACTTCCCAAGCTACTTCCCGTTTTTTTGTGTGTTTTTTAAATTGTTTTTAAAGGTTATCTTTGAAAGGGGCGTGGCCACGCCCCTTTGTCTCCTTATACCATAATTATTATTTTTTAGCCAATGGGGAACATTTGAGTCATGAACTCATTAAACAGCATCATTTGCATGAACAAAAGTGATGTTTATATGCTTTCATTGTGTCAAACTTATCTTAAATTATTTTTTTTATTATTTTTTATCAAATTAATTTTTTTGTAATATTTTTCGATAGCAGCGCTAAATTTATACCACAATTTGAGTCCACATACTACCTAGAGATGTTCTACTAGGTCTATTCCACCAGATAAAGCAATCGAACCTTAGATGTAGTGAGAGTTGAGCACCCACTTTTTTCTTATAAGCACCAAAACTGGTCCCGAAAACAGCTGACTCAAGTTGTCGGTCAGTTTTCCGGTTCTGGTAAGTTCTTCCATTCAGTTATCACAAGTGTAGAAAGCGCGCGAGTTGAGGGGTCAAAAGGCAAAAGAGGACTATAACGCGCATGCTCTGAATGGGCCATACCAATTGTATATAAAAAGGGGTGCTATATGAATACCGTTCCGACTACAAGAAGTTGTACAAAAATGCCGGTCCAGAAAAGTACTATTACAAAATTACTAAAATCTTACCACACTGTTTTGTGTTGGGACAAAATTCTTCCTGTGTACGTTTTTAATCCACTGCTTTCGGACGTAGGTTGCTTCCTTAACCTTTCGCCATGGAAATCGGTGCAGTGAATAAGGGGCTGTGCACGCACAATCACGGTGTATTTGCGGTGCATGAATCTGGCATAATTCCTTTCACCATTTTTGAAGTTTTTTGCTGTTGTTTGAACATCCAAGAACAGCACAACATCTTCCTGAGTGGCCACTATTTCTAGAGTTCTCCATTGTCTGACCATGGTCTGACTAGGGCAGCCAAAAACCACCCAAACGACAAAGAAGGCTATTCGTGTCCAGTCGACAACACCGTCACCGACCGTATTACGTTCGTTTCATCATAGACATGGAGGTGTTTTTTTCTCCATGTCTATGGTTTAATTATGATGATGATGTTAAAACCGAATGCGAATTGTTATAATCGATTCGCGCGCCAAGACACCGCAGTGATGCTGCCCTCACGTGGTCAAATTTAGTTATTTTAGATCACCGGATTACTGTATATACAATTTTTCAGTTGTGCGTTTGTATCGTTTAATGCAGCAAAAGTTCTCAACTTGACAACTGACATGATTTGTTGTTTACTTTAAAATAACTGTTGAAATTGTACATACACGGAACAGGAAACTTTAGTTTAAATACTATATTTCTCTTTTGAGAGTCGAGACTCCCTTACCACAATATCCAGTGCCAAGTACATGAGTTTACCTACCTCCATGAGTTTACCTACTTCATTTTCACCTTTCAAGTTTTGCCAAGTGCAAAATGGCGCCAAATCACAGTAGTCTGGTTCCCAGACCTGACAATTGTTTTATGCCTAGACGTCTAAATTGTATGTAAGGTAAACACTGGCGACAAAAATAGATCATAAATTTTAAGGCAAGGCGGGACTTGAACCTCCGGAATACCGGAACGACGCTCTACCAACTGAGCTATCTTGCTCTATGTTGGCAGTCTCTCAGATTGTCAGTATTTTTGTTTTGGGGCGCTACTCATAAGTCATAAATACCATAATTTGTACGATACAACCTGGGAAGAAACATTGTGGGGATCACTCATTGAGGATACGACTTTTCATCTTATAATACACAAATAAACCACAAGGGAAACTGACTAGGTATACTCCACTTTCTACTCCTATCAAGAGTCTAGCTAAGCAAGTCCATGATTATTACTACACAGCCAAATGGGTCCACGCCAGTTACTATTGCCACCAAACAGGTAGGTATTAGACTCCCCAGGTACATAGTCCACTTTATACTCCTATCAAGATTCTAGATAGAAGCAAGTCCTTCCTTATTACCACACAGCTAGACAGGTCCATGCCAGTTACTATTGCCACTAAACAGGTAGGTATTAGACTCCCCATGTACATAGTACACTTTATACTCCTTTCAAGATTCTAGATAGAAGCAAGTCCTTGCTTACCACACAGCCAGATGGGTCCACGCCAGTTACTATTGCCACCAAACACTGAGGTAGGTATTAGACTCCCCAGGTACATAGTCTACTTTATACTCCTATCAAGATTCTAGATAGAAGCAGGTCCTTGCTTACCACACAACCAGATAGGCTCACGCCAGTTACTATTGCCACCAAACAGGTAGGTATTAGACTCCCCAGGTACATAGTCCATTTTATAATCCTATCAAGATTCTAGCTAGAAGCAATTCCTTGCTTCCCACACAGCAAGATGAGCCCACGCCAGGGTGGAGTGCCGTGGCATCGTTGTCTGGAGCATTGACTTTGTAATATGTAGGTAAAGCTACAGGTTGGGGGTTCGAGTCCGGCCTGGGACTATGGTACGTGCGCCCTTGGGCAAGGCACTTTGTCACTCATTGCTTCTCTCCACCCAGGAGTAAATGGGTACCTGTGAGGGCAGAGATAGTTATTGTGGTTGAATTTAGCTGCTTTGCGCCGAAATGGCAGCATCGAGCTGTATACTCCCCAGGGAGCGGAGATGACCGGGGTAATAATGTAAAGCGCTTTGATACACCCACATTGTGAGAGTCTAAAGCGCTATATAAGAATTACCTTTTTCCCCCTTTTTTTATACTATTGCCATTACACAGATAGGTATTAGACTCCCCAGGTACATAGTCCACTTTATACTCCTATCAAGATTCTAGCTAGAAGCAAGTCCTTGCTTACCACACAGCCAGATGGGCCCGCGCCAGTTACTATTGCCACCAAACCTTAACTTAAATTACACTTTTGTTTTTGTGTAGGCCTAGTTCTTTTTATTCAGCCAAAGGAAGATCATAATGGCGTCAAGACAGCCTGACGTGACAGTTCAATCTGTGTTGGGAAAGATCAGTCGAGATCATTTTACTAGAGTGCCCCATTTGCACCGACCGTTTCACTGAACCCAAGGTCCTCGACTGTCTGCACATATTCTGTCAGAAATGCCTCAAAGACGTCAGAGTCAACATCCACAAGATCCAACACTGGAGTGTCCTCTCTGCAGACACAAAACCGTACTGAAGGGAGACGTTTCCAATCTGCCAAGTGATTTCAAACTGAGTGCCTTGATGGATGAAATCGACTTCTATGAAAAGCTACTTAATTGAGCGTCAGAGGCCAGAGATCAAATGTCAAGCCTGTGATAAAGAGAATCAGACTGTGTCACGATGCATGGGCTGTGTCACGATGCATGGACTGCGATCATTTTCTCTACAGAGACTGCCAAGCGGCACACGGACAGTTGACTTTAATGAAATCGCATCAAATATACACACTGGCCCAGCTTCAATCGGGAGAGGTGCCTTACAAGAGTAAAATGTGGCAAGCATTCCGATCAAAATCTCAACATTTACTGTGGCACATGAGAGAAGTTGGTGTGCACAACTTGTGCTATTTTACAGCATTAGAAACACTCTCGTGTTGATCTACTCCAAGCTGTCCATAAGTGCCAGCGTGTTGTTGCTAATGTCCCTGAAAGCTGAACAGAACAAAGCACAACTGAAAGCAAACATAAGTGAAGCAAATACAAAATAAAGAAAGCTGAATGCCATGTATGCAGACCTTTCCAAGAAAATCTCCAGTAAGGCTGACAAGGAGGTAGCTAGAATATCACAAAGGAGATCAGAGAAGAGGAAAAGAAACTGACACAAAAGTCAGATGCAATCTTCAAGGACAGAACCAGGACATTGGAAACTGTTCGTGCCACAAACATCAGTCGCTTGACCAATACTGAGAAAAAGCTAAATGAGGTCCGCCAAATTGCTACGAGATTCTAGATTTCAAACTCTTGTACAACCTGAAAGAACTGACCGATGAACCACCTGAGGAAGGACCAGGCAGTTTGTCCTCCATTGTGGATTTTGAGGAAGATATCGGGAGGTCACTTGGCAGGCTGGTGCTGGAAGAAACGCCAATACCCAGCACACTCGGCTCAATTGCCACAGCTGAGGGTTCACAGAGACCTGCAAGATGGGAGCGGAAAAGACAGATGGAGACATTTGGACCAAGAAAAGAAACATTTGTCCTTGTTGATGAAATTAGGTCAAAATATGATTTACTCTTAAAATTTTACAAATCCCTAGAAATTAATTTGTAGGGGGTTAGGCTTGTATTTTTATGAAAATTAGATCAAAATATTATAATTTGTTTGTCAAAATATTACTCAAATGCAGAACTTATAAAACAATCACCCAATAAGAGGACACTTAAAATTCAATCAGTTTGAATCTTTTAATAATTCATTGTCAAGGTTTCCAAGAAAAACATTCATTATATACTTTTCATACATGTGCTTTTTCTAACAGTTCTCAATTTTGCTCTAATATTAGATAGCAAAATATATCTATCAGATGGTTGAACTTAAGTACTCGCACTAGTGCCAACCATAATACACATCAAGTTAAGTTATATGGTATAAAAAATACAAAATCTCTATGATTTTAGAAGATGAAACTAGCTTAAATAGTACTCTATTTGCACTGCTGCTTTGTTCGGGCCCCAGAATCTATACTTGAGTTTTAGATATGGGGAGATTCAAGAGAAGAAACCGGAGCCCGAACAAACCAACGTGGGGAGGCAAGGCGGTACACTGTAAAAAAATTGTATAACTTCACAGTGTTTTTCTGTTGAAAATGTCAATATATAACAGTAGATATTGCTGTTGGAATTTCTTTGCGTATAAGCAAAACTAGTACTGTCTATGCACATTTTACTGAATTTCTCTGTTTGGTTACAGAATGTTCGCTGTTAAATTAAAGTTTTGTACTGGAACAAGAAACATCATCTTTTGAACAAGCATTTTCTTCCGTTATGTTAAGACACATCAACATTACTGTTTTATAACAACACAATTTGCTGTAAATCTACAGCAACGACAACGAAGTATTTATTTACAGAGAATCCAGTGTTCTCCTACACGAATCTCACCACGCAGGAACTGACCGACCAGAAGTGAGGAAACTAGTGTTCACAAAAGTCATGCTAAACCGTGTTGTTATACCACAAAACACACTTTTTTGACCACTTTGTGTAATTATTAAAGCAATTTTGATTTTTAGCAAATAAAGCTGAAGAATTGCATCCCATCTCCTTCCGCGTTGAAATATTAAAATTATTCATTTGAAAGCGTGACTTCATCATTGCGGGAAAAGCTGAATATAAAAGTAACTCACGACCGTGGTTAAAGTGTTTAGTAGGTTATCGTAGCATTTGTACTATATATCTGTATACGTAATACATGTAGTATTGTGTAATGTGTAATAACTAGTTACTTATAATAGGTCTGGTTCCCATTCCCACTTCATTCATCGATGTAAATTGCCGCAATACGCGTAACAGAAAACTGTACTTCAACAGGAGCGTTTGTTTTTGGATAAAACTTGCTGTTATATTAACAAAACAACAACGGGTTAATCACTGTTGCAAAACAGGGGAATCACTGTAGGTGTACAGAACCCAATACAGTAGAATCTCTGTTAATAAACAGAGATAAAACAACAGTAGAAAGCACTGTTAAAAAACAGTAACTTCTGTAATGCCAATTGACAATAGAATGAACCGTTAATTAACATATATTTTTAACAGTGTAGGGTGGTGAAAGAGGGGGGAACAAAAAAAAAAAAAAAAAGTGTAAGTAACAGCTGCTGTCCACTCGAGTCTAGGCCCAGATGTATAGAAGTACACATGTTTTACTTGTACCTACCGTACCGGCTTCACCTCACCGTTCATCCTTGCCTCAACCGGACTTAACACTGACAGTATCTAATCTTGCGCCCTCACGCGCCGCAGTGCAAATAGTACTCTATTTGCACTGCTGCTTTGTTCGGGCCCCAGAATCTATACTTGAGTTTTAGATATGGGGAGATTCTTCGCTCCGAACCGGGACCACGAAGCCTCACCCATTCCCAATATATCTCGCCCCAAATACCACCCATACCTCACCCATACCTCACCCGTACCTCACCCGTACCGCGTCGCCCGTACCGCGTCGCAACGCGTCACACGCACGACGCCGCCTACATGACGCCGTCCGCACAACACCACTCGCACGACGCCACCCGCACGACGCCACACGCACAACGCGACGCCGCCATCCAACCGGTAAAGCCGGGAACTATACGCCTATCTGATGGCGTTTGCCGTAAATGCTATAGCGTATTATTCGACAGACGCGGTGAAATGCGTGCAATGAAAACCAACTTGTATTTGAAAGTCGCCCCTTGTAGACGGGGACGCGCGTAGCCATTTAGACTATCGATGCTAACCAGATCGGCGGAGGCAGGTTCTGAAGGACCGGCACCAGAGTTAGAATATCCGACATTTGCGAGTAGCGCGTTGCAGTTTGACACTGTAGGTGGGCAGAGGGCGGATAGCCCAACATACCGCGGCATCAAAAGCCAAGAGTTATTAGGGCGCGGAATACTACCTAATGAGCGACAGTTCGAACCATCCGGCGCAATTGCGACCTTCAAGATATCTTAAACGTACATGTACATTTTCCATGCTCCGCGGTGCCAAGGAGCGTCAATGACGGGTGTATTATTATGGGGTCTCGTGTCGTCACTCCTCGCTTATAACTCCGCCCTCGCTTTCGGGAACATCTCGATAGACTTGCAGACGCCAAACGAGCACGGGAAGAAAAATAGCGCGGAACTGGGAAATGCGTCCTGAATGAACCTACAAGACCGCCCCCTACCTTTAACGCTGTTCATTTAGTTAATAAATTAATTTTGCAGATGAGCTTCACAAGTCCGCAAATATGCGCAGGACAACAACAAACAGAAGTGCTGCGTGTGGGACTTTTCTCGACGCCGAATTGCATGCATAAAGCGCCCCGTTTCCTCAAATTTCCCCTTGTGGGTCAAAGCCTACCGCAACTGTGTACAGTTAATATCTATTTTATTGTAATTATTGCCATTACCACTTTACTCAGGCACTTTTTCACACACAAACAGATAACAATACAAAGAAAAGGTTGTTTCATTCTGAGGACTGAAGACCACTCATGAGACGTTAATTTACTACAGGAATACAGGGCTACTGGCCCCTGAATGTCCAAGCATGTTCGATTGGATTCATCTATGCGTTGGAAACGGGCAGTGTTGCAGAACGGCTGCACCGATGGACCGTTGCAGACCAGTCGACACGCAATTTTCGCCAAGTTCAGCGGCGACCGTGGAAACAACAACATAGCTTTTCACCATCGAAATGGTTCATAGGGTCTGTGAAGAAAAATATAACTTCGATCAATCATTAAACGTCATTTAGGAAACGGAAAGGGAAAACAAAAGAACATTTCGATTAAAAACAATTTAGGCCAATCTGGTTATTATGGCAACTACTTCACGTGCCGCTATTCCTTTTTTATAATTCTTTTGAGGTCTTTAGGCAAAAGTTCCGATCCCAAAATAAGACTTTTAAGAAGTGGAGTAAAGATGACCACAAAAATAAAAAATAGACAAGGATTGGCCGAAACTTGTTTATGTCACTCATGCAGAGGCCCGTCCTCTGAGCTTAATTAGTTACATTCAAATGTAACCCGCAGGGCCTATCCACTGCGGAACTTCTATTGCCTCTCACGCAGAGGCCCATCCTCTGATCTTAATCGGTTAAATTTAAAATTTAACACGCGGGGCCCGCGTCCACAGCGGAACTGCCCATACTGTGATCTTAATCAGATACATTCAAATTTAACACGCAGGGCCTATCCACTGCGGAACTTCTATTTGCCTCAAATGCAGAGGCCAGGGCCCGTATTCATAAACGTACTTAAGTCAAAGTGTGATACCTATCTACCTACTTATCCCAAGTGTCATGAACAAGTGGTATTCAATAAACAACTTATCCTAAGTATCATGCTTAAAATCACCCCTATATCTAAGACACCTCCCGAGGTGTATTAACTTTGAGTAGGTTAGACCCGTACGACAAAAAATCGTTCATTTGGCTGAAGACCACGGTGCGAAATGAGGAACTGATGAGGAACTGATGAGACGACGTGCAATCCGTCGAGAACGGGTATTTCGAGATAGGGTTCATCCATTAGATGTGTATGATGACGTGAAACTCTATAAACGTTACCGGCTTGACAGGCAGACAATTCTTCAGTTAATTGATGCCCTTAGAGATGAACTAGAGCCTCGAACATTGAGGAATCATGCCCTCCCTTGTGAGCTAAAGGTCTTTGCTGCTCTAAGGTTATATGCCTCGGGGTCATTTCAGCTGGCTGGTGCTGACATGGTGCATGTATCTCAACCAACAATATTGAGGGTAATAACACAGGTAACTCGCGCCCTTCTCCCACTTTTGCCTCGACCAAAAGTAACTGTTAACTGCTGAACATGGATTAATTTGAAACAGAATAGACGTGTTAAATTTAGTATACATGTACCTGTCTTTGATAATCCCTTCCTGTATTTTCTGTAGTCGTCTTTCATCGAGGAACACATGTTTTGCCACTTTTTTTAGATAATCGGAGTCGCTCCTAACGACGGTGGGATTGCGTCTGTTCATAGCCTCAGTTATTCTCTGCCACGCCTCGTGTTTTTTCGGTTCGACAACGTTGAACTAGATTTTCCGCAGATGACATTAAACTCTCCTTCAAACTCTTCACAGAGGCGGAACTTTTCCGCCTCCGTGAAGTTTGGCTTTCGTTTGGACTTCTCCGACGCTGCCATACTGAAGGAACGCACTGAAAGCCCCAGTACGAACCGCTACAGCTTAAAACATAACACACCGGAATGAGTTACGTAAGATTAGTCAACCACTACCAGGTGGCGAGCAGCCAAACCACAGAAAAATAGACAAATTAACAATTGAAATGTTATTTCATACCCTGGGAACAACTAACCTTGAATGTTAGGCATGATACCTAAATTTAGGGATCATACTCAGCTAGGTGTCACACTGAGGCCTTTTATGAATACCAACATAAGTGTCATGACTAGTTAAGTATAATACTTAGGGTTTATTCATGACTAAGTTAAGAATGTTTATGAATACGGGCCCAGTCCTCTGATCTTAACGCTAAACCCTACCTAATGCTGCTTTTGACTAGCAGTAAAAAGTAGTATGCAGAACTCTCACCTACCTGTGTACAATGCCTATAGTAATTTTTAGTATTTGGTACATGTACACCCCTAATTGCACTCGTAGTACTAAGCATTGGGTCCCTAGCCCTCTGCTTGCTGAGTGTTCATGGCCCATGTATACTGCGTGGAGTGTTCTAACCTCTACAGCAAAGATTGTCACATGGGACACGGCAATGGGTCAAGGCTGAACTACTGCATTTTTTGCCAGGTAAGAATTACTGACCTGTATTACCACTATTAGTATTTTGTGGTTGGCAGTATCTGTAATTTGACAGTACGCACCCAATCATCAGTCACGGAGAGACTGTAGAGAAAGGAACCGAGCTACAAAATTTTAAGTAATATTCTGTAGTACTCAGTTCTTTAGCCGGCCCAGAGTAAAGCCTGCCCTAGGGGGTTAGGGTTAATCAGTTAAATTCAAATTTAACACGCAGGGCCTATCCACTGCGGAACTTCCATTTGTCTCAAATACAGAGGCCCGTCCTCTGATCATATCAGTTAAATTCAAAATTTAACACGCAGTGCCTATCCGCTGAGGTACTTCTATTTGTCTCAAATGCAGAGGCCCGTCCTCTGATCTTAATCAGTTAAATTCAAAATTTAACACGCAAGGCATATCCACTGCGAGACAAATTTTGTCTCTCATGTCCCTACATGAGAATAATTTCAGAATAATTAATTAGTTACATTCAAATTTAACACGCGTGGCCTATCTATTGCGGAACTTCTTTTGTCTCTCATGTAGAGGCCCGTCCTCTGATCTTAATCCGATACACGGTCGAATTTAACACACAAGGCCTATCCACAGCGGAACACTTTTGTCTCTCATGCAGAGGCCCGTCCTCTGATCTTAATCAGTTAAATTCAAAATTTAACACGCAGGGCATATCCACTGTGAGACTTATTTTGTCTCATGTCCCTACATGAGAATAATTTCAGAATAATTAATTAGTTACATTCAAATTTAACACGCGTGGCCTATCTATTGCGGAACATCTTTTGTCTCTCATGTATAGGCCCGTCCTCTGATCTTAATCCGATACACGGTCGAATTTAACACACAAAGGCCTAACCACTGCGGAACTACTTTTGTCTCTCATGCAGAGGCCCGTCCTCTGATCTTAATCCGATACATACGAATTTAACACGCAGGGCCTATTCACTGCAGAACTACTTTTGTCTCTCATGTATAGGCCCGTCCTCTGATCTTAATCCGATACACGGTCGAATTTAACACACAAGGCCTATCCACTGCGGAACTACTTTTGTCTCTCATGCAGAGGCCCGTCCTCTGATCTTAATCCGATACATACGAATTTAACACGCAGGGCCTATTCACTGCAGAACTACTTTTGTCTCTCATGCAGAGGCCCGTCCTCTGAATTAATCAGCTACATTAAAATGTAAATGTAGGATACACCATTTGCAGATATGGAGAGAGAAAAACACAACATTTACTACCGCATTGTTAAGAAATATCTTACTCATCTGAAAGTAAATAAAGATCTAGGCGTCCAGCAAATTGATCGCGAAAAAACACAACTAACATAAGAATAACAGCTCGACGCCGGTTGAAAACAAACGCTGTTTTTCGTGCTTTTCTCGGCATTAATGACTGTAAACTTCGGACAGGCCAGTTTAAAGATATTTACTATAAAATACAACCTTCCAAATTCGCCCGTTCATGATAATTCAAGCATTTACCAATAGTGTATACCACCTTTAAGACGCAGGGCCTAATCCACTGCGGAACTTTTTTGTTTGGTCTCAAATGCAGAGGCCCGTCCTCTGATCTTAATCAGATAAATTCAAATTGAAAACGCAGGGCCCTTCCACGGCGGAACTCCTTATGTCTCAAATGCAGAAGCCCGTCCTCTGATCTTAATCAGATACATTCAAATTTAACACGCAGGGCCCGTCCACGCGGAATTTCTATTGCCTCTCACGCGGAGGCCCCACCTCTGATCTAAAAATAAACATGTTATATTAAAAATTCAGCACACAGGGCCTGTCCACTGCGTCACTTTTATGTACTCTTATCCTCTGATGATATCCATGTAAGATAAACATTCATCACGCAGGGCCCGTCCCCTGCGTAACTTTTGTTCTCTCATATCCTCTGATCCTAACAATGTTGGTTTTAAATTCAAGATGCAGGGCCTACCCACTGCGGAATTTATATTCTCTCTTATGATCTTAACATTGTTATATTTAAATTCAACCCACCGGGCCCGTGCACTGCGGAACTTATATTCTATCTTAACCTATGATCTTAACATTGTTAGATTTAAATTTAACACACAGGGCCCATCCACTGCGCAACATTTGTTACCTCTTATTCTGTAATCTTAACAATGTTAGAATTACGTTCCGACACGCATGGCCCATTCACTGCGTTGCTTCTATTCTCTCTTATGCTTAGATCTTAACCATTGCTAGATTTAAGTTCAACACACAGAACCTGACCACTGCATAACTTATATTCTCTCTTATCGTCTGATCGTCTGATCTTAACAATATGTAAGATTTAAATTCAGCACACAGGGCGCGTCTGCTGCGTAACTTATAACTATCTCTCATCCTTTGATCTTAACTACACTAGATTAAAATCCAAAACGCAGGGCCCGTCCGCTGCAAAACCTATTATCTTAACCATGTTAGATTACAATTGAACACACAGGGCCCATCCATGCACTGTTTCACTCTTATGCGGAGGCCCGTCCTCCGACGGATCTTAACCACGCTAGTCTAGCGTAAAATTGTGCATTTTAGTACAACTCGACCGACAGTCGGTCGCGCCTTCTTGCATTATACGTGCCACCAAACATGGCTGTTCAGTATGCCTAAAACCGGAAATCTATTGTCCAATTTAAAACACAAGAGGGCGCTGTCCAATCACAGATTGTTTTGGTTTTGTGCATTATAAGAATATTCATGAGATCATTGTCCCCCTACAAAAACAGACGCAACGAGCCGTCCAGCATGAGGGCTTGTCTTTGGGGCTGTTCTATTGTGATAAAAAGGGTACTGGCTGTACCATTTCATCATAGCTGTACCATTTCATCATACCTGATGCTAAACAACAATGCGCGTCATTTCCACGCGTAAGGCGTTCAAAAGACTGCACTCATAAGCCAGCGAGCACGAAGAAACGTGCCGCGAGGCTGCCGACCGCCTAAGTTCACACGCTGCTCAAGGCGCTACAATTCATTTGAGGGTCCACTCTCCGTTTTGTTTGAATAACAAGGCCCCTTTTGTTTGTTTAGGCCCGTCCTAAAACACGAATGCTGCCAACAAGAATGCATTATAGTTCTGAACCGTCTTGGGTCCGGCCCTGTTCGTCGTCTACCTTAATGATCTGCCTAAGCAAGTTCATTCTACCGTGATGTTCATTCTACGTGACTGTATCATGTACAGGATGATCAGCATACCTGCAGATAACAACATCCTGCAGGAAGACATCTTGTCTATAAAGCAGCAATACATGTCAACAAACTGCAGCTAACCATCTAGCAGCCGTTGACATCCACAAATTTACAATCGACAAGGAAGCTAGTCAACGTTCCACAATCAGACAAACATCGGCCACTTTATTGAAATCTGGACTCCAAGTTTTCAAATGAAAACAGTTTTTAAACTCCGGCCCAATTAAAAACTTGACCACAGATGGCCTTTGACCTCAGAAGTTGAACTTGAAAAACCACTCTCGTATAGTGAGATTTCATCTCCGACCGAAACAAGATTGGAAATGAAAAGCAAGGCAATGACAGCCATACATTATCGGGGTTGTATTATATATAAAAGGGGTTGTATTATATATAAAAGCGGTGACCAAACGACAGTGGCCAAAATCTCGATCGATCAAATAATCAAAACAGCCTTGGTCCTCAAAGAAGTTAATTGCCCACAATAATAATACATGTAGTTGACTTCAATAGAGAACTTCTTTGTAATTGGAACGTATAAGGTTTGCCCAGAGCGGGCCTGATCTCCTATACTTATGCAAAATACGGGATCTTAGCACTGTCCTGGGACGAACCATGGCGATTACG
This sequence comes from Crossaster papposus, assembly GCA_037893245.1. NCBI lineage: Eukaryota > Metazoa > Echinodermata > Asteroidea > Velatida > Solasteridae > Crossaster > Crossaster papposus. The sequence goes on from JBAIAA010000029.1 coordinate 735,855, forward strand.
CAAGCCGGCTTTTCCGTGTCTTAGGTCACAATAGTATTGTGCGGAATGACCTGAAACAAGCCAAGCCCCTTGGTTGTTTGTCCCGGGTTAAACCTCTATGAGCAAGGCTTGAATAAGTTTCTGCTTAAATAGCGCTTAAATTGACTTTCTCCCAAAAAATTGAAAACAGTTGCATGGCATTATTATATACAATCATATTGTACACATGGGTTTGATTTTACATTTGTAATTGGTTTTCTCCCAAAATATTGCAAACGGTTGCATCGCATTATTATATACAAACACATTTTACACATGGGTTTAATTTTACATTTATAATGAAATGCATCTGCCACCGTCGAAGGAGGCACTTATAGCAAGTAAAGACATGCTGACATAACCGGCAGTGTTCTTGGACTCTAATATTAATAATACCAAAAGCTTCAATTTCAATACGGTTGTTTGTTGGTTTTTTTGTTTTTTTGGGGGTTTTTTAACGAGGATTGTTTGCAACAAAAGGGCTACAAAATACTAATATCGTCTTATTGTTTAGAGAGACTTTTCAAGTTTTCATCAACAATTGTTTTATTTTTTTAAAACAGGGACAGAACTACGACTTGTCTGATTTTATGGTCGGTAAGAAATACCCTTTTTTCTTACTAAACAAAGTTGTGCTGAATACTGTGCCGGTTTGGTGACAAGATATGTGATTTAGTTACCTATCTTCAAAATGTGAGGTTCTTTTTTTGTTAGTTACCTTAAAATAATTAGGAACACTCGAAATGTCGTCTATTCCGGAAGCAGGCTAACAAAAATAAGGCCGCGCAAAAAACACATAAATGCCTCATTAAAAGTGTACTGACCTAAAAGGTTAAAACGGTCTAACACCCCGACCAAACCTGCGTTGCTATACTAAACTCAAAGGCAAATCACATGTCAGAACCCCTGCCCCATACCAGAGCAAAGCAAAGGCGCCCAACCAGAACATGTGGCACTCTGACTATCGAAAACAAACATCACATGCAAAACGTGAGCATAAAGCAAAGTAATATAAAAACAGGTACAAGTATGCGTTATAATTCACTTGAATTTTGTCATTGTAAAATAGACACTTTATGAATCTATTTTTTTTTTTTTTTAATATCCCGAAACAGTCGGAGTCACCATGTTGGCCCAACACCACTGCCAAAATGAATATTACTATACTGCGGGTCACTCCTTCGTGCACACAAAACCTCGCATTTTGCGGCTGTGAGCCGTCAACCCGCTTAAGACTTCGCTGCGTACCTCATTATAAAGACAACGCTGAATTCTGACTGGCCATATACGATGCAAGAGCACCCACCAGGCTCTACGATATTTCATTCCCATGGTGTGAATTAGCACCGAAGACCCAACATTTAGATTATACGGGCTTTCCTACAGATATGCAGCGGAAATATATTATTTCAACACAGACTTCCAACTCAACCTAAAATTAGCCGAGTAAAGGTTTATAAAGGTCTCAATTAAACCAGCAAATCAGATCTGTAGAAAAAACACCCCCGAAATAGAGCAATCAACGAAGACCACTGATTACACTAAGAGTACTATACGACATTTGAATGCGGAGAAACAGACCCGTTCAACCGAAAACCAGAAACTAAATAAGCGAAATGATCGGGAACACTCATTTTGGGGACAAAGACAACTAAAGACGGCTGCCCAAACATGTGTGCGTGCTATAGGGCTGCCCCTACACCGTTGTGCATGTTATGTAACTAACTGCGATATACTATACACCTGATTCAATCGCACGGCGAATTCTACGTAAATATGCATTATATGAATTCAATACAAAAGTGAATTTTTAAATGCGATAAGAGATATACCTCTACTGGTGATCAATGTCTTCATCTTTTTTGTTGTTGAAAATTCATTGCTAAAAACGTATATGCAAACATTAAGTAGCCTGAATAACATAACTTCATTTGGACACGATATTAAAACCTGCATTCCTGGCCCTAATTGTTAAACAAATAGGCCAGTCCTTTGTATAGACCATTGTGGCACTCTCACATTCCATTGCCACGCATCAGTGGAGCCACTCCCAACCGTGCAAAATGTTGTCTTCAGTACGAAGACTCTATACCGCTAAGCATAGCAAGCATTCAAACCTATATGCTGGCGCACCCTGGAGACATTTTCTAAACCGTCTGCCGAAGCAAACGCAAAACGTGAGGTAAAAACAAGAATACCTGCACTTCTATAAGAATACAATTGTCTCAGAGCACGGCTCCCTAAACCAAATCGACACGCCCTTTTTCAAGGGGGGCTCCTTCAGTTTTGAGCTGCACCAACAAAATAAATTAAAAAGTGGTTTGATCCTACCTCATTTCTCCATACAATTCAAGAAAGGGTCTTCACACTAGCACAAATGTCCAAACTCACAAACACAAGCGCGATTGACTTTTACAGGGATGGCAAAACCTTCCCAGAAATGACCCCTCTTAAATCCTAGGTTGCTGCCATGCCGCGGTGTAAAACACGGCCCGAGGCTGGCTATCGGTCCGGCCGGGAAGACGTGAACGTCCGGCCATGACGAAACCAGACTTAACACTGACAGTATCTAATCTTGCGCCCTCACGCGCCGCAGTGCAAATAGTTTTAATAAAGAAGTCTAAAGCTAGCAGACAGTGAGAATACCCATATTACACAAATCGTAAACATTGCCTGTAGACCATTACTTTTTTTACACAAAGCAAAATTAAACTGGTTGAATTTGAAGGATTTACAAAGATTCCAAGCAAACACCGATTAAGAGATAACCAGGCAGTGAGAAATGTTGACAATTCGGATCATTTTGCACAGTAGTTAGTTTTCACTGCGCCTTGCAGTTATAAAGAAAAAATTTCCCCAGCACTGGAATGTGCCCTCTCAGAAAACTTGCATGTTTGGGGTCATTGGCGATATCCACAAGGAAGCAATGCATTTTGGTCGCGTTTCCTGATTGTATTTTATAAATTGTGAACTGTCGAATGGGATGGTATCAGACTATTTTGTTCATCATATTCTAGCCTCACTTTTAATATTTTTTGAAATGTAGCTTGAAACATTAAGTTATGTTTTATCACAATTTGTTTAATTATTCATTAGAGAAGACTGGTATTAATTTGTAATTAACTTTAGGTAATTACTATTCGCAAGTTCCAAAAATGAAGATTTTACAACACTTTTAATTTAATATGGCCGACTCGTGAATAAAGTCTATAATTATGACTATCCTTCTTTATAAAGTTTTGATATCGTGTTTATTTATAACAGCAAAGATACTAGATAGGGGACGATAGGACACGGCGGCATAAAAAGTAAAACAGAAAGTACTTCAATTGTTCAGAAGTCACGATCGGGAAGGGCGCTTCGCATAGTAGGAAGGTAAACCGCCGATTTGCTCCATGTACTCAACGTTAAAACAATGTTGCGCAAAGCCGCTAAAATACAATTGGTAGGGCCTAATTGCTTGAATCATGCTTGAATTATCAGGAATGTGTGGATTTAAAGGGAGGATAAACCATTGGCAATTGCTTAAATTATCACGAATGGGTGGATTTTAAGGTGGGATACACCATTGGTAATTGCCTAAATTATCAGGAATTAACTTTTTTTCTCTCCAAGGCCAAGTTCGATATAGTTAAAGATGGACTACAACGGAATAATGATAAAGGCTGTGTTGCTGTTTTTGTTCGAGAAATGTATAATGATTACTAATATATCATTAGTATTCAATAAAACTTGTTCCTTCCTGCAAAAAAAAAAAAAATTGATCGGCGTTCTACGACCCAGAAAAACTCAGTTTCAGCAAAAGCCCTTAACTCATGAATAATTTATACTTTGTGCGTGACGTACTACCCATGACGATTTACTCGGGTCGATTCGTAAAAACTTCATGCCTCTGCATGAAAACGCATACATAATACACACGGAACAACATGGCGTCTTTTGTTTACTCTCGGTTGCTCATGGGTAGTACGTCATCACTTTTTGCTGGTTTACAAGTCCGCTGGTACTATATCGTGGATTTCATTGTGGTTTTCAGTGGATCTTTGCCGGGAACCAGTACAGGGCGGGAAATTTCAAAATCGAAGAATCGAGGTCTAATTTTTTCGGTCAAATTGCAACAAAATTATTTAGAGAAAAACATGACCGTAACAATAAAGTGTTACCTGAACACAACATAAACAAGGTCCGATAATAAATTTAATGTGTGAGTTTTCGTTGTAGTCCATATTTAACTATAGTTTGACTAACTCTGATTGAACTCAGGCTAGTCGACGATGGTTGTACAACAAGTCTATAGTCGACTATTCACGACCAGCCTACCGTGGTTGGTCGCATCGATGGTAACCAATAGCCGCTTTAATAGCACAGTACAGTCAATAGTTCGACTAGAGTCGTTCGCACTTCAACTTCAGTGCGCTTGCCCTAATGACATCACGAACTAACCACCAGTTAACTATAGTTCCTTGATCGAACTTTGCCCTACATTCTGCCTGCATTTTACACCCGTGCAGATTGTGCGTAAACCGAAGCCGCGTTTACCTACCTGTCGTAAGCGGCGCCCTTTTCCATGCCCAAATTTGATGTCGTCGTCATGTTTCACAGGCTAGGTCACTGTACAAAGAGATACACACTGTCCTATCTTCCCCTCTCAAGAATATCTTTGATAACAGTACATGTATCAAGTTAGTTCGACGAAAGCTATATTTACTGATAGGAAATTCATTTTTGTTTAAACAACAGCAAAAATATATAAATTTCTAGCAACCTCAGAAACAAATTACAAATTGTATTAATTTATATTAAATATGCAAAAGGCATAATTTTAAAGGTCCGTTAAAAGTTGCACTTTTCAGTTCACCAACTTTAAATACCACAAAGGTTGTTCACATATAACAACACTATTACCCAATCAGAGAACACTTAAAATTCAATCAGTTTGAATATTTTAACAAGCGATTGTCTAGGTTTTCAAGAAAACATTCATATAGGCCTATACTTTCCCTACATGTGCGAAAACAGTTCTAAATTTTGCTATAATATTAGATAGCAAAATATATATCAGATGGTTGAAGTACTCGCACTAGTGCCAACCATAATATACATAAAGTTAAAACTCTATGGTTTTAGAACATGAAACTAGCTTCAATAGTCATACAAAAGTATAAAAGATAGCAGACATGAGAATACCCATACTACACAAATCGTAGAAATTGCCTGTCGACCACCATTTCTTTTTTTTAAACAAAGAAAAATAAAACTGGTTGAATTTAAAGGATTTAGGAATATTCCAAGCAAAAAAATGATTAGGCCTAAGAGATAACCAGGCAGTGAGAAATGTTGACAATTTGGATCAATAGTTAGTTTTCACTGCGCCTTGCAGTTATAAGGAAAGATTTCCCCTACCACTAAAATGTGCCCTCTCAGAAAACTTTGGCCATTTGCCATGTATTTTATAAATTGTGAACTGTCGAATGGAATGGTATCAGACTATTTTATCATTCTAGCCTTCTAAAATCTTCTCAAATCTCTATGATTTTAGAAGATGAAACTAACTTAAATAGTTATGAAGAAGTCTAAAGCTAGCAGTCGCTGAGAATACCCATAAAAAAAAAACACCCCAAAAAACAACAACAATCGGATTTGGAATTAGGAGCGTCCCGCTGGGGCCCAGTTTGCGCATGCATATTTGCAAAACAGCTGCATGTGCATTAAAAGAACCAAACCAAGATTCCCAAGATTTTTATGTTATCGTGTACCAACTATACTTTGACGTCCGAAGAATCAAGACTAGGTTTAAAAGTAGAATTATACCTATTATACCAAAAAAGTAACCTACCATAGTACTGTTGAAAAGCTTACTTGTTGTAAAGATATTAATGATTCTAAAACTCTTGTGAAATTATTCCAACTGGCATGCTGTCATTTTGAAGAAAATAACTAAATAATGCCATTTCCAAAGATGTGTCGCAGAGGTGCGCTTTTGGACATTTCTGCAAATAGTGCGCGCATGAAGCTACATGAACAGCTACTTGAAGACCTTTTTAAAAGATTTTTACTCGTCCCCAACATTATTGCCTATTTGTATATGTACCCCCACCCTATCTCCCCTTAGGGAAGGATTTAATGATAAAACCCTGACAACCTAATTATGAGATAAACAGCTTTGAAGTTCAGACAATCGTATTATTTCTAACACATCTGTTTCACAAAATGGAGACCAACAAACACGCTTCTGGGTGACGGAATGTGTTCAAATTTGGTGAGATTGTAGATTAATAGTACGTGATTCAGGAAAACACAAAACCTCAAAATGGCAAAATCCACCCCGAAATGACTTCACGAGTACATTGTAATAAAACACATTGTGCGACTTTGTCCGGGTTTCCTTGGAACAGGTCACATTTCCTATCCCGATGCCGCATCGTGTCATTTTAGTATCGCGATTATCGATGCATCGCTGAATCGCTACACCCCTAATTATCCATTGGTGATGCACTATTTGTTAGTTACTACATTATCAGTTGTAACAAGAGGGAATGAAGAGTGGAATTATCTTGGTCACAGCTCTCCCTCTCTTTTTTTGGTTTACTTCTTGACAACTCTCTCAAGGCATGCCGTCACAATGGCTGTCCAACCCGTCTGGTGGCTGCAGAAATTATAAGGTAAAAGGGGCAAAAAAGAAACAATTATTATTAAACTCCAATATACTTTTTTAACTGCAATATTGATGCACTCAAACTTTTGTTCATACTAGCCCCCGACAACAAAAAAGTCCTTTACAAAAGTCTGTTAACCAGTTCGCGCCGGATGACGTATATACACGCAAACTTTTCCAGAGATTCAAAACGGATGACGCATAAACACGTCACAAGCAAGGCCGGAACGGTCTGTCAGCAGCGAGCAAGGCAAGAAATGCGTGGGTGTGCTTCCCGGTACCACCTTGGCTCGGTGAACGTTTCAATAATCCCGGCGCAAACTGGTTAAGTCCTTTAACAAAGTCCCTTCAAAAGGTCCTAAAAATAAAATTGTTTTTCCCCCAAGGCACTTTTAACCCTAACCCTGCCAGACACAGCGCAGCGCATCAAGTAAACAAATCTGGTGCACTTTGATGGATTTAGCTGTCGACAACAGTGTATAAACACTATATAAAGTGTATAAACACTATATAAAGTGTATAACAGTGTATAAACACTATAAGGGCTAATCCCATTGAACAATGCCAGAGATATTTCCTGCTGTGTTCTGTGACCACAGACTCTGAAGCAGTTTGACCTTGAGATCTCGCTGCACTCTGTTGTTCATTTTACCTAGAAGATTTTGTTGCACTCGTTAATACTTGTTTTCACATCTTGACAGAAAATGTTTAAATAGTTATTTGAATTAAGTTTAAATACTTCCATTTGCTTCCTTTTCTGATTTGCTTCTCAGTGATTCGAAAGTCGGGGGCGAAGTCGAAGATGAAGCAAAGGTTAAAAAAAACTACTTTTTATCTCACCTAGCCCCGCAGCCGCGCCCAGTTTCGCCATGGAAATACTCGTAGAACAGGACCAGTTCCTTAAAAGCCGGGTCATCCTTGCAGAGGGGATTGTCAGCGTGGCAGGGCCGGGCACCGCTTTCGTCTGGCAGGAAGATCTTAGACAGACGAGAGGAGATCTCCTTGGCACAGTCCTTGAGACGCATCATGTTGCCGGACCCAGTTGGACACTCCACTTTGAAGGTGGGACCGTGGAAGAAGTCGTAACGCTTCAGGGCCTCGATGATCAGGTAGTTTACTGAAATAGCAGATCAATTGTTATCAGCATTTAACTGTTACCAACAAGCTCAAGCAGAGTTGAGCGAGTAATGTTAAAGAAGTGACTCGATTCGAGCTGAGTCATCAGGTGAATAAGTCGAGTTGAGTCAAAAAGTCGAGTTGAGTCAAGAAGTCAAGAAGTCGAATGAGTCAAGAAGTCAAGAAGTCGAGTTGAGTCAAGCAGTCAAGAAGTCGAGTTGAGTCATCAGGTCAAGAAGTCGAGTTGAGTCATCAGGTCAAGAAGTCGAGTCGAGTCATCAGGTCAAGAAGTCGAGTTGAGTCATCAGGTCAAAAAAGTCGAGGTGAGTCATCATGTCGAAAAAGTCGAGGTGAGTCATCATGTCGAAAAAGTCGAGGTGAGTCATCAGGTCTAGAAGTCAAGTCATCAGGTCAAGAAGTCGAGTTGAGTCATTAGGTGAAGAAATTGAGTTGAGTCGAGTCAAACATTTAGCTTGAGTAAATTCAAGTCACAAATAACACTATATAAACACGAGAGAAACTATTTTGAACCACAAGATGGAAGTTTCGGACAGTGTATATTTGTGTAATGAAGAAAATAATTCAAAAAATAAAAGAGCAGTGATTTTTCTTAATTTCCGATTGATTGATATTTTGAAGAAATCGTATACAAATCTTGAAATAAAAGAGTTTTAAAGTAAATACATTGAACCCCTTTCATTTTTACAACAAACTCTTCAACTTTGAAGGCACTTTTTCAGTATTTTGTTTTTTATAGTATTTTTTATAAAAATAAATACAAACTTTAAAGACGTCCTTTTTTATTGCGACATCAATCCCAAAGAAGTCTGTCTGCTTTGTGTTTCATGGACATTTTCCCTTTTCCTGGTAAGTCTTGTATGAAACTAATAATGTTTATTATTTCCTGCAATGGAACGTCTATTTTCCTTCAGTGGAAGAATAACATTCAACGAGGGTATGTGCCTATGCTCTATAAACATTCCTGCACACATAATCCATACAGTACCCTTCGTCAACCTACGATGTAGGTCAGTGCACATGATAACAAAAGACTATTTTTATTCCATTATTTCCCTAACAAATATTCCCATACGTGTACATGTACCTCTTGCAAAATACCAGACTGCCATCTTTCTCTATGCGGCTAATACACCAGGCTGTAATGTTAAACCGTACCTAGCTTGTGGTTGATTGTGAACCCAATCATTTATTTTATCCATGTACTTGAAGAGAACATTGGGGATACTTCCTTAAAGGTAGGATACACCATTGGTAATTGCTTGAATTATCAGGAACGGGTGGATTTAAAGGTAGAATACACTATTGGTAATTGCTAGAATTATCATGAATGGGTGGATGTAAATGTAGGATTGGTAATTGCTAGAATTATCATGAATGGGTGGATGTAAAGGTAGGATACACCATCGGTAATTGCTTGAATTGTCAGGCAGTGGTTCTAATGTTGTTCTTGGTTTTTTCGCAATCGCCATCTGGCGATCGATAATGATTTTGTTTATACAATTCAATTTTTTGGAACAATTACAGGATATCTAGAGCAATCATTTTGCTGGATGGCTACAATCATTATTTACTTTCAAATAAGCAAGATATTTTCTAATAATTCTGAAGTACAATTTTTTTGATATCTGCAAATAGTGTATAATATAAACTGTATACAAAAATTTCAGAAAATCAAACTGCATTTCAGTAAGTTTTCGTTTCTTATCTTCCCCTGTGTTCCGACACCCCCCGTGTTCCGACACCCCCCGTGTTCCGACACCCCCGTGTTCCGACACCCCCTGTGTTCCGACACCCCCGTGTTCCGACACCCCCTGTGTTCCGACACCCCCTGTGTTCCGACACCCCCCTGTGTTCCGACACCCCCCTGTGTTCCGACACCCCCCTGTGTTCCGACACCCCCCTGTGTTCCGACACCCCCCTGTGTTCCGACACCCCCCTGTGTTCCGACACCCCCCTGTGTTCCGACACCCCCCTGTGTTCCGACACCCTCCCTGTGTTCCGACACCCCCCCCCCCCCCCCCCCCCGTGTTCCGACACCCACCTGTTGCATTAGTGACTCGATCCCATGTGGTAACATACGCGCGTGGATCTGTTTCTAAATTCGCTACCCTGTGGAGACCTGAACACAATGTGGACAATGGGAGTCAAAAGGTCTCCACAGGGTAATTTCTAAAGATAGATAGGTCTCCACAAGAAATTCCACGAAACAGATTTTTGGATTTTGCTCAAATTACTCAAAAACTATTGTTAAGATGTGGGTTAGAGTCCTCGATTGAGATTTGTGTACAAAACCAATGAGAGCTGTTCGAAAAAGTTTGTACAAACAAAGGAAATCATAGAGAGGAACAAAAGAAATCCTCGATTTACACCATAAAATATGCTTGAACATTTCATACATACTGTGGACGAACAATAGACGTCCACATGATGCGGGAAGAGGTTACTGATTGTGGACTTGCACATGTCCACAGTCAGTTTTACCCTTTCTGAAAAAGAGCTTAAGGTTAAAATGATGGGTAAGGGTTTATAGACAAAATAAAGGGGAACACATCAGAGGCCAAGAATCAAATTTTGGGTTTCAAAAAACTTACTACAAGTACAAGCGAGAAAAATGTTTTATTAACTACATGAAGACAAAGGAATGTCCACAGTACGTATGTAAGGTAAAGCTGCGTGTGTGGACTTGTGTACATTATGGTGCGAAATACGGTACCCTCTGGAGACTTTAACACAATAGGGGCAATGGGAGTTAGATTAGATTAGATTTTTGGATTGTACTTAAATTACTAAAAAAACTAGGGTTAGAATGTGGGTTAGGGTTAGTGTTTGGGTTAGGGTATAATATAGGGTATATTGGGTCGAAATTTCAACCCAGGAAAATAATTGTGGTTAAAATGGGAGCATTTTGAAAAACGTGCTTGACTTTCTAACCATTTTGTACACGAGAACAAAGCCATGTCTCATACAAAAACGCGAATGTGTGTACTCTGCGCAGCTGTGCATATGGAATGATACGGTACCACTAAACCAACCTGTGCACGTACATACACTTATTCTCAAATTTGTATCATTGTGGAGACATTTCTTTGTTCTCGTGTACAAAATGATTAGAAAGTCAAGCACGTTTTTCAAAATGCTACTATTTTAACCACAATTAATTTCCTGGGTTGAAATTTCAACCTAATAATACCCTATATTATACCCTAACCCAAACACTAACCCTAACTCATACCCGAACCCTACGTTTCGAGTATTTTGAGTAAAATTCCAAAATCTATTTCGTGATTTTTCTTGTGGAGACCTATTCATCTATTGAAATTACCCTGTGGAGACCTTTTGACTCCCAATGTCCACATTGTGTTCAGGTCTCCACTAGGGCACCAAATGTAGAAACGGATGTGATCTTGTCAATTAGCATAAAATTAGCATAGACTGGTATGTCACCTTATAAATATTTCTGAACTTTCGGTCAAAACTTGGAGTGTGCAATTTGAGCAATGACAAAAAAAACACTTTTTGTTCAATGTAGAAAACCTGCCAATGCAAACAAGCTAATTCATTTGTTATTCATTGTATTCCTTCCAAATTCGTTTGGAAAAAGAAAATATAATTTTTTTGAAAATGCAAGAACACCTATTTAAAACTAAACGTGCATGTTTAAAAAATGTTATATTAATTTTTGTATTTAGCCAAAGGAAGATCATAATGGCATCAAGACAGCCTAACGTGACAGCTCAATCTGTGTTGGATAAGATCAGTCGAGATCATCTAGAGTGCCCCATTTGCACCGACCGTTTCACTGAACCCAAGGTCCTCGACTGTCTGCACAGTTTCTGTCAGAAATGCCTCAAAGACGTCAGACGTCAACATCCACAAGATCCAACACTGGAGTGTCCCCTTTGCAGACGCAAAACCGTACTGAAGGAAGACGTCTCCAATCTGCCAAGTGACTTCAAACTGAGTGCCTTGGTGGATGAAGTCGACTTTTATGAAAAGCTACTTGAGGGTCAAAGGCCAGAGATCAAATGTCAAGCCTGTGATGAAGAGAATCAGGCTGTGTCACGATGCATGGACTGCGATCATTTCCTCTGCAGAGACTGCCAAGCGGCACACGGACGGATGACTTTAATGAAATCGCATCAAATCTACACACTGGCCCAGCTTCAATCGGGAGAGGTACCTTACAAGAGTAAGATCAGGGAGTACACCCCAAAATGTAGCAAGCATTCCGATCAAAATCTTAACATTTACTGTGACACATGCGAGAAGTTGGTGTGCACAACTTGTGCTATTCTACAGCATGAGAAACACTCTCGTGTTGATCTACTCGAAGCTGTCGACAAGTGCAAACGAGATGTTGCTAGAATGTCCCTGAAAGCTGAACAGATCAAAGCACAACTGAAAGCAAACATAAGTGAAGCGGATGACAAGCACAGCAAGCTGAATGCCATGTATGCAGACATCACCAAGAAAATCTCCAGTAAGGCTGACAAGGAGGTTGCTAGAATCACAAAGAAAATCAGAGAGAAGGAAAAGAAACTGACACAAGAGGCAGATTCAATCTTTAAGGACAGAACCAAGACATTGGAAACTGTTCGTGCCACAAACATCAGTCGCTTGACTGAGAGTGAGAAAAAGCTAAATGAGGTCAGCCAATTTGTGACTGAAGCAAGTTGCTACGAGATTCTGGATTTCAAGCCTAAACTCCTGTACAACCTGAAAGAACTGACCGAGGAACCACCTGAAGAAGGGCCAGACAGTTTGGCCTCCATTAGGGAGTTTGAAGAAGATATTGGGAGGTCACTTGGCAGGCTGGTGCTGGAAGAAACACCAATACCCAGCTCACCCAGCTCAATTGCCACAGCTGAGGGTTTACAGAGACCTGCAAGATGGGAGCGGAAAAGACAGATGTGTCCATTTGGAACAAGAAAAGGGACATTTGGACAAGAATTTGTCCTTGCAGCAATCTCTAACAATGAAATTGTCGCATTGGACAGTCATCGTCAAAAGTTGATCATTCTCCCAACCAATGACAACATTCCGTTTGATGTCATTTCACAAGAACTTCAACTTGCAGGGTTGAACAGACCAACCCATGTTTCAGTTAACAGGAATGGTGAAATTGTCATTCTTGACAGTCCGAGCGTCAAATTCTTCCATCAGAGTTACCAATTCTGCTTCCATCAGTTCCTCCTACCATGTGGGGAGACCGGCAACACCCCAACCTGCCTTGCAGTGGATGGTGGGGATATGATAGCAGTGGGTTATAAATGGCAAGAAATGATCTCACTGCACAAGAGAGATGGATCCCTCATCAGGAGAATACCTGCTCCAAACATTGGGTTCAACTTGGTAATCCATAATAATCAGAGGCTTATCTACAACGGTTACGCTGGTTCGGCTGGTAGCAATGACAAATTACTATCAGTCGATTACGATGGTAACATGTTATTTTCGGTTACAATCCCCAGTAACATTCAAGGGAATTGGCGCTCTACTGGTCTATGCTGTGACAAAGATGGCGATATTTACATCGCTGTACGTACATATGGAAAGCCTGAACAAGGGGAAATTCAGCAATTCAGCCGTGATGGGCAGTACATTGGCTGTGCCATCACTAAATGTGGTTATCTGTGTGATGTCACATGTACACCAGCTAGCGAGCTGGTATTGGCGTCAGAGAACCAAGTTATACTCTATCATAGGGTGTAAAAAGAAAAACACCAATAACATATCCAGCATATTTTTTAACCATAGCAAATTAACACTTTTCCAGACAGGGGCTAAAAGTAAAGATTTAATTAGTTCAAAATTATATTATCCATAAGCCTTCGAATGAAGGTGATTTGGAGGTATCGATAGAGAATGTAATGCAGTCATAAGCCGTGTCCACATTGAACTTTTCCTTCGGTAAAACCTATACGGAGACTGTTGTCAATTTAACAAAATTTAATCCAGTGCGGACAGCCGGTAAGCTTGTCAAATTGTCAAGTGTCGATTGTGGGTTTTACTCTCCGAAGCAGTAAGTTGTACAGAACAAAGCATGTAGCGGAAGAGTTTACGCGTATGTTTTACGTCGCTGAAAAGTCCAGTGCAGACAAAGTCCATGTACAGTACATGTAAAACCTACACTTTGATCATGTGCTTTCCGTCTAGAGGTCAATGCATGACCTCTACAATTTCGCGCGCTAGCATAGCATACGTAATGTGCGCTATACTACAGCAGCTGCAGTTCGGATCGGACTGGATGCACGCACGAGGACATTAAACTTTCGTTAACCAATGCTGAGCCGTATTTCTGCCCTTTTCTACAAAACCAAATCTGGTGCACACGATGTCGGAGGTCAGGCGTAGGGTGCCCTCATTAGATTCTGAGAGGAAATGTCACTCTGGACTAGGACTTTCTGAGATTCGTGTAATCCAAGTGCAGACCATGGAATGTTGACAATCACGTACGGTAACTGTTGTCATTAGTTAGTCCAACGCCAACGCGACTAAAGATCCAGGAATATAAAAAAAAACGCATCTGACCACACTTTCAAAGGGCAAAGTTTGTTCATTTCGGACTAACTGAATTACCCGGCATTGTCTTGGAAAAATAAAAGTGAATAAGAAAGTGATGAATTGTGGCTCTCAATATGTATCACAATTGTGTCGTCGTCAGTATTTGTTATCAGTGCCTCGGGGTGCCAGATAGTCAGGTGGCTTAGCAAATTTAACGTTACCGGCCGGACAAAAGTACCAAATTTTGCATGGAGTTTCTGTTCGACCTATCTATTGATTTTATCCGTGGAACCCACTTGATCGGTTCCGATTTTCCAAGATGGCGGCCAAAATCCAAGATGGCCGCCAGAAACAAAGGAAATGTCATATATCTGGCTGTAAAAATCGGAAATGAACAAATGAGGTGTCAATTCAGGTGTTTCCGGGGTCACTGAAACAGATGCTGGTCATGGCATGTTGCTCGGGTCACCCATTTCCAAGATGGCGGCCAAATTTCAAAATGGCCACCAAAAAAAAGGATGGCGGCCAATATAAAAAATAATACACATTGTCACTGTTAAGTACATACTGGTAGTATTCAGAAATTTTATCTACAATTTTGCAATACAATGTATTGTAACGGAACTGGGTAGGGCCTATTATGCCGACTCGTATGCACGTCTAGTTAATCTAAACATATATTGCTCATGTATAGGATCACGCGCTCATACTGCGTGATACATGGCGCAGCGGCCAATCATCAACGCACGGCTGCATGATCAGGGTTAAGCAACAAATTACCGGTTCACGTAGCTTCTGCCCAGTGACTGCATAAGTTAGCGCGTGGTGACCAATCGCCGTAGCGCATTTTCGCAACTTCTGGGGCCTTTTGCGCCGTTTCTAGTCAGTTCGGTGGATGGCGTCAATGCTAGAAGAAGTACCTGAAGTACCCACAGAATTACTGTGGGCACAATTGCGACGGTTGAGGTTGACTCGGTAGTGGTGCCGGGTGAGAGTCGTGGGTGTGAGGTTTAAGGAGGCTTGCCAAGTTACCTGCATAATATAATACGACCGTAGTAAGAATAACCTCGCTGAGGAATATCATGAAGAGGTGAAGGCATGCCTGATAAAATTCAAGGATGTATTTTCTTCTGAAGCACCACATCAGTACAAGGAGAGGACTCGGCGCCATCCCTTGTGTAATCAGGAGAAAATATAGAGGCAGGTTGGAGATTTGAAGAAGCGAGGGTTTATCGAGTCCCTGGGCTGCAAATGTTGTGTTAGTCCGGAAGAAGGACGGAACTAAGCGATTTTGTGTCGACTATCGGGGTCTGAATAAGGTAACAAGATGCTTACCCTGTCCCTCGTATCGACGAGACACTAGATGCGTTGGAGGGTGCAGAGTGGTTTTCCACCCTCGATTGAGCGTCCGGGTATTGGCAGGTCGACCTCGATGAGGATGCCAACCAGAAGTCAACCTTTGTAGTGCGGAACGGTTTATACAGCTGGCGCTGCATGCCCTTTGGTCTGTGCAACACCACTGCGACATTTGAAAGGTTGATGAAGAGGGTGATGACAGGTCTTCAGTGGGACATCCTGCTGATATACCTGGACGATGTCATGGTGTTTGGCAAGACTGTGAAAGAGGAGATTGAACGACTGTGAGTCGTCTTCTCCAGGTTGAGGCGAGCTGGTTTAAAGTTGAAGCCTAGTAAGTGCTTCTTGTTTCAGAGATCAGTGGGCTATTTGGGACATATTGTGTCGCTTGAAGGTGTGGCTACCGACCTTGAGAAGGTTCGGGCCGTGGCCAATTGGCCAACAGCTAAGTGTGTTAAGAAAGTTCGAAGCTTTTTAGGCCTCGCTTCATATTATCGGAAGTTTGTCCGGGGATTGGCAGAGGTTGATGCGCTGACTGAAAAGTCGCGTGGGTTCCAGTGGACAGATGCCTTCCAACAGGCATTTGTTGAGTTTAAGCAGAGGCTGCAGACAGCACCGGTGTTGGCATACTCCGTTCCTGATAGCGACTACATCTTAGATACAAATGCTAGTGGGGATGGGATTGGGGCAGTTTTGTCTCAGATCCATGATGGGGAAGAGAAGGTCCTCGCCTTTGCGAGCTGTAAACTCAGCAAGGCAGAGAGGAACTACTGTGCTACCCGGAGAGAACTTTTGGCGGGAGTTGTCTACCTCAGGAAGTTTAGACAGTTCCTGTATGGTCAGAAGGTGCTACTCCAAACCGATCATGCTGCTCTCAGGTGGTTGCTTAATTTTAAGGACCCCGAGGATCAGCTTGCCAGGTGGCTGGAAGTGACCAGCGAGTACGATTTGACGATTCAACACAGACCTGGGCGGAAGCATGGAAATGCTGATGGGTTGTCCCAGAGGCCTGCAAACAGTGTGGTCGTGCTGACGCTGATGAAGCGCCAGGGATCGTTGAGGCTTCGAATAAGGCCAATGTGACAACGATCAGTGAGGTTGTCGAATGTCGCCATGACGTTGACTCTGACGTGCCGATCCCAGAGGCGAGGGTGAGGGGCATCTTTGCTCAACCACACTTACCTAAGGATGCAGTCAGAGAGGGTCAACTTGGTGACGGAAGTATTGGTTGGATGATTAGGGCAAAGGAGTCGGGCGCCTCCTCGGCACACAAGACCCTCTGGTCATCTTGGGATCAGTTGGAGGTGCAGGACGGTGTCCTAGAAATGTGGAGTCCGGCGATGGGAAGTCCGTGAGGTTGCGACTAGTACTTCCTGAGAAATTTAGAGAGGTCGTACTTCAGGAGCTGCATGGTGGCCGGACGAGTGGCCAGACGAGTGGCCATTTATGGGTTAATAAGACTTAGGCCAAGGTCAAGTTGCTATACTATTGGCCCGGAATGACCGCGGGTGTGAGGTCATTTATCAGACTAGATGTTGCGAGCTGTGTGGGAGGAGGAAATCTCCTGTGAAGTAAAGAGTTTCCCCGCTCAAACAGTATTTGGTGGTCGAGCCCATGGAGAAGGTGGCTGTGGACTTGCTGGGGCCACTTCCTCGGTGTGACACTCTAGGAAACCTGCAAGAAGGTATCCTGAGAGGAAGCATAGGCTTCCCGCCAGATATAGGGATTAGGTTAGCCATCCCCAAGGAACACATATTTGGACGGCAAGCTGGTGCAGGAAGAAGCGCCAGTTTTGACCGCCAGTTTTGTCGGAGTTAATCCGTCACATCCTACATCACATTAACATATTCTTACCACTTTATAAGATTCAGCTGTGCTGAATATAAAAATGATTTTACACCTCTATATACAAATTTCTGTCATATATCTTAAATGTATTATTGGCGGCCATTCCGAAATTTGGCAGCCATCTTGGAAATGGGTGACCTGAGCAAAATGCCATGGCCAGCCATATGAAGCACGATATGTGGCAGAGAAACCCCCCCCCCCTCTTTTGTGTTGACCATTGTGTTCCCGGAATCTCAGGAATTCTTTTTAGGTTTCAAGGGGGGATGGGTTAGGTAACAATAGTGGTAACGTTAACCCTGAAAATTGTCGCTAAGCCACCTGACTAAGAATGCCGAGCCTAATTCATTGCGCTGCCGGTCCGAGAGGCAGCAACACATTCGTTAGAGCGGCCTCGTGAGTCCAGACTCGTCCAGTATCGCAGTTTTCACTTGTTTTGAGAAAAAAACATACATGGGTTTGCAATGGCTTGTTAAATGTGTGCGTTTCATTCAACGTAATTTCAGTTAGGAAAATGTCCAGTATGTTGAATACTTTGCTTGTTTGCGTGATTTTAAATAAAAAGACTTTAAAGGTAGAATACATCATTGGTAATTACTTGAATTATCAGGAATGGAAGGATACACCATTGGTAATTGCTTGAATTATCAGGAATGGGTGGATTTAAAGGTAGGATACTTGGGGTTTTGTTTGCGATCGCCATCCGGCGACAATTACAGGATATCTAGCACAATTATTTTGCTGGATGCCTACAATCATTATTGACTTTTAAATAAGTAATATATATCGAAATAATTTGGTAGTAAAATGTAGTAGTAGATACATGTATCATGTATCTGAAAATGGCTATGTATAATTTTGTCCAATGAGCCATTTGCGCATGATCCCGAGTTAAATTTAAATAACATCTGGTACACTGACTTGCTCACACAGCTTGGCACCGTTGAACTTTACATTCTCGAGACTAAAAACACTGTTGCTATATCACGTGATTCGGTGTAAGCTCTTGCATAGTTACATAACAGACGTTCAGCACCAATACATTGTTCACAATGGATGAGAATGGCAAAAAGACACCAGACCATTCTGGAGCTGGAGGTTGCTAGCGTTGAGCTTGCCCGAATCACGTGATATAGCAACAGTGTCTTTGGTCTGGAGAATTCAAAGTCAAAATGTGCCAAGCTGTGTGAGCAAGTCAGTGTACCAGATGTTATTTAAATTTAACTCGGGGTCACGCGCAAATAACTTATTGTAGTAACTTGTAAAGATAGGGCATTTTTGCATGAACATACAATGAGGCCACATTACTTTAGCACGTAGAGCTTAAATCGGCTGAAATCAGTAAATTTGTATATTATTTTCTTAAAAACATAACAGAATTAATAATAATTAATAATAATTGGGGAGGCTAATCATCCTTACTCGCAGCTAGCTGGGATGCCGAATTGCGAAGGACGCAGCTACAACGTGGTCGAGTCGCCAGCACGTAAAGGCGCCTATTGCAGCCAGCCACATCGACTCTAGTAATATGACTATGGAGCACAGTCTGAGATCAAAATGTTTAATTTTTCCAGAGGAAGAAAAACCGGAGGACCCGGAGAAAATTAGATAGTATGCTTGCAATTAGCTTGTTCAGGTTGAGGAGTTTAATAATAATTTGCAGTAGCATCTTATTCAGTGTATAAATAGTATTTAGTTTTATATTGTATGTGATTTTCCATTTTATTCATTTTGGTTTCTTGTATTTTCCACTTCCTTTTTTGTTTGTTTTATTACATTATGCTAATTTAGTTTCAAGAAAAAACACAAAAACACTCAACTGGTATCTCATCTGTCAATGACTTCTGAGATACGATATTTTTGTAAGACTGTATCGTGGCATTTTGTGTATAACGCGCTGAGATATGACGTTTTTGCTTGAACTCATTTGTTGTAATCGAGATACGACCTTATGATTTTAATCAATTACGTCATAATGACGTAATACTTTTCAATAGAACTTTTGTGTAACAATGTATGAGTAAATCTTTAAAAAAATATACCCAAAAACTTATTTTTGACAAATTTGGCAGTACTTACAATGTTTTTTTTACCCACACGACGGTGGGCTACCCAGACCCACTTTCTTGGTAGTTCGGTGGGCTAGTGAAAAATTCAGTAACCTACCTGTAAAGGTTTAGATAAAAATGCGGTACATGTTAAAATTGTTATTGTCTTTTTGTGTATTAAATAAATATCGGATCAAAATAAACTGAGTATAAACTGTTGTTTGTGTTTTTCGGCATGATGGTTGATAGCCTGGGAGCGCTCGATCTCGAGTAGACTGGTGGGCTTCAGTGAGATTAGTATAGTATAAACTACGGCGCACCCGGCGCAGGGTACCGCACATTATGTGCACTATTCTCTTTCACATCGTTCAGCCTTTCTTACCATAACGGCCCAGGCCCACTGCGTAGCTGTATATTATGAGCGTTCTGCCATGACACGTCACTAGTAGTAGCGTCTGATACAGAGCCTGTTTACAACAGCGCCCTCTGTGTACGTTACTACGGATGTACGTACAGTATACAGTAATCCGGTGATCTAAAATAACTAAATTTGACCGCGTGAGGGCAGCATCACTGCGGTGTCTTGGCGAGCGAATCGGTTATAACAATTCGCATTCGGTTTTAACATCATCATAATTAAACGAACCTAATACGGTCGGTGTTGTCCATCGTGTTGTCGACATAGCCTTCTTTGCCGTTTCGGTGGTTTTTGGCTAGCCCCCTACCCTAGTCAGACCATGGCCAGACAATGGATAACTCTAGAAATAGTGGCCACTCAGGAACTAGGAAGAAGTCTGTTACGCTAACGTTAGAGCTAGGGGCCTAGGCGAAACTGACCATTTTCCTTCAAAATATGGAAAGTTGGGCGGACGATGTCCGTCAGTGGCCGTCTGTGTCTGATCAGGGTAATCTGTCGAGGATGCGAGGATACGCCACAAAAAACTTAATCGAACAAATCGTGCAAACAAATCCAACAAATACACGTTTCTCTTTTTCATCTGTGCATTCTTCATTGAACAAAATATTTTGGTTAAAAATATATGCTACTGTACATGAACTTACAAAAGGACTATATCCCATGTTTAGCACAGGATATGGATGCACCCTAGATGGTTGTCCAGCAAGAAAATGAACCCCACATACCTGGAGAAAGGGGCACGAAAACAAGATTGCAGGACGTTGAACGGATTGAAGAACCAAAGCCACAGTCAAATAGAAAAGCACATTTAAATATAGCCCGTATAAATGTGGGTCAAATACTGGTTTCTTGTATTATGTCAGCCACACAAAGCATGCAATGTGTCTTCAAAAGTTGATTTTGATGAATTGTTTACACTTTACCGTGGAAGAAATAGGCCTAGCACTTTCACTAGCGATAGACTAGTCCATGTAGTCCATGGCCCCGTATGCACTAGTACTACAGTCACTAGAGTAGACTCTGTTGTTGCTACTGCTAGACCTTATTTTCTCTGGGTCACAGGTCATGCATGTACATGTAAACGTAAAACAAACACTTGACCTTTTGACTTTTGTTGTGACTTCAATTTCATGAGTAGAATATAGAAACTGCGTTTGAACTTTGTCTTAAGATTAAGAATGTAGTAATTTCTGTGCTCACTCACCCTAATCTTCGACCTGGTCGTCCTCCAAAGGGTCGTCAAAGGTTGCCTCGGGGAATTACTAGCGGTTGATTAAGCACCAAAACTGGTCCCGAATACAGCTGAGTTGTCGGTCAGTTTTCCGGTTCTGGTAAGTTCGTCCATTCAGTTATCACAAGTGTAGAAAGCGCGCGAGTTAAGGGGTCAAAGGGAAAAAGAGGACTATAACGCGCATGCTCTGAATTGGCCATACCAATTGTATATAAAAAAGGGGTGCTATATGAATACCGTTCCGGCTACACTCCCCCCCCCCCCCCCCCCCCCCCGTTTTATTGAATAAGTCCCACCCAACAAGAATGTTATCCGGTATGCAACCCAAAATTACTCCTACTCCCGGTAGGAGGTGATTGTGATTGTACGGATGCGGAACGGTATGTGAACCCATTGAATTTACTGTCTGGTCTGGCACACCGGACAAGTATACTTGTCCATGTCCAGGCCTTCCTCTGGAGGAATGTGTACACACCTTCCGTGGTACCATTCGTCACAGGTGTCGCACTGTATCATGAAATCGCCGTCGTCGGGTTTCTTGCATAGGCAGTAAGCTTCTTTACTCTTACTGCCCTGTGGCTTTCTAGCTTGCTCGGGGACATTTCTGTCATTACATTTCTTCAACCTGTCGTGATTTGTGGTGAAAATCGTATTCCTGAACTCTACTCTGTACAAGTAGGGAGACAACTTCTTAACAACCCGGGCAGGACCTTTCCAAGGCGGCTTTAATTTCTTGCACTTGCCCTTGATGGAGGCAGTATTTAACAGGTAGACCATGTCGCCTTCATTAAATTCCCTTTTCAGGACCTTCACGTCATAGTCTCGCTTCATCCGCCTCTGGGTCGACCTCAGGGTTGTCCGGGCAGTCTCGTGTGCCTTTGTAATTGCTTGGGCCAGTTCGGCACAATACTCATCGGGTAAGCTCTGTTGTCTTGCTGTCGAAGGCAGGGGAAACATGAGGTCAGCTGGTTGATTCGTCTCCCGACCCAGCATAAGCATATTGGGTGTAAACCCAGTGCTTCGGTTTACCGTTGACCGTATAGCTCCAGCAATCTGTGGCAAGAACTTATCCCACTGGTTCTGGTTCTTTCCGATGTAACACCTTACCGCGTCCATCAGCGTTCGATTGAATCGTTCTACCTGGCCGTTAGCCGACGGTCGGTACGGCGTGGTCTTAGACTTATGGATTTGCAGGACTTTGCACACATTGGAGAACAGCTTGCTCTCAAAGTTCCTGCCTTGATCTGTCACTATTTGGAGTGGGCAGCCAAATCTGCAGAAGAACTCCCCCACCGCAGCTCGTGCAGTAACTACAGCTGTCTGTGAAGGTAACGGTATACATTCTACCCATTTGGTAAACTGATCTACCATCATGAGGATGTGTTCGTTACCACTGCTAGTCTTGGGTAACGGCCCGATGAAGTTGCAGCCTTCTTGTTCTGGTTGCAGACTGAACAAGACCTGATATAGTTGCGAATATACTTGGTCATGCCATACCAGAAGTACTTGACCTTGATTTTGGCGATGGTTCTGTCAACTCCTGCTGCATGTCCGGCAGAGGGCAGGTCATGGTTTAGCTCAAGAACCCGAATCTGAAGGGTAGATGGTACCACTAACACTTCTCAGTCAACAATTCTTTTCCAGAGAGTCCCCTTGTCGATGTGAAATTGTCCTCTGTTGATCCAAAGAAATTTCTTAGCTAGACCCCATTGCATGACGGTGCTGGCTCCTCTTTGGATACTAGCCAGTGTCGCAAATGGGCCAACTCGACATCCTTCTCCTGTCCCTCCTGCAGTAGCTTGGTCGAAACCAGTTCCTCTAATTCCTCAGTGACCCCGTCCACTGACAGCAGGGTGCCACTGTAGGTGTTCACTGTGTCCATGTTAGTGACAACATATTCATCAGATGTAGATTTATCACCTAGCTTAGTAGTGTTGACTTAATAATAAATAATAATGGAGCATTTATATAGCGCCTTTAACAATGATCAAAGCGCTGACAACTATAGCATGGAAATAACACAAATAATAAGTACATAACAAAATACGGAAATCAAGGGGCAGTGAACAGTACATGATGAGCTAAGATGATTTAAGGAACAGATGGGTCTTGAGCAGTTTCTTGAAAACAGACAAAGAAGGTGAAATACGGATGAGATGAGGAATTTTGTTCCACTCCCTGGGGCCAGCAATAGAGAAGGCTTTGTCACCAGTGGATTTTGTGTTTATAGCTATGTGTAGGCGAGATGTGTCTGTTGAAGACCTAAGCCCCGCCCTACCTGACTGATACAAAGAGAGCGAGTCAGTCAGGTAAGGAGGAGCCATGTCACGCTGTGATTTGTAAACACAAAGAAGTAATTTGAACAGAATACGAGGTTCCATCGGTAGCCAATGTAGTTGTTGAAAGAGGACTGATGCGTCAGCAGAGCGACTAGCACTGAAAATGAGTCTGGCTGCGCGGTTCTGGAGTTTTTGTAACCGGTTTCTCTCGCCCTGACTTATACCGTATAAGAGAGAATTGCAGTAGTCTAGGCGAGATGTGATAAGACAGCGCACTGCATGGTCACAGGTGTTCTGATCTATAAATTTACGAATGCGGTGTATATTGCGAAGGTGAAAGTTGACGGATCTGCATATTGGTGTGACATGCTTTGACATAGACATAGTGGAGTCAAATACCACACCAAGGTTTCTAATGAAAGATGAGGGTTTGATTGTGGAGGAACCTACTTGCTTGGGTTTGACTGACAGGGGGACAACATCATCAACCTTGGACACAAAGTGGGCCCAATTTTCGTGTGCTTTACGACAGTAGTTGCAGCCTTTGCATGGGAGGCACTCCAGTGTAGATCCTAACCTAAAACAGGGACTGGCAGTTTCTGATATGCGTGAGAGAGCGTCTGCATTCATATGCTTTTTTCCTGCTCGGTGCTCCACCGTCATGTCGTACTGGCTGAGCTCCTCAAGCCAGCGTGCAATCTGACCCTGGGGTTCTCTGAAGTTGAGCAGCCAAGTGAGGCTGCTGTGATCGGTTCGGACGGTGAACGGCTTGCCCAACAAGTAATGACGATACTGCCGTGCAAATTTAACCACTGCCAGCAGCTCACGCCTAGTGACACAGTATCGGCGCTGCTCTGGGGATAACGAAATGCTGCCATACGCCACTACCCTCTCCTGGCCAACTTGAACTTGAATGAGTTCGGCTCCGAACGCATCTGTATCCAAAATGAAGGAGTCATCTGCATTTGGCAATGCGAGAACATGAGCAGATGTCAAGAGCTCCTTGATAGCTTCCAAAGCCTGTTGCTGTTCGGCACCCCAAGTGAACTTGTGTTTACCGGTGATGTGGTAGAGGGGCACGGCTGCTGAAGCATAGTCTTTCAGGAAAACCCGGTGATAGTTCACCAGTCCTAAAAACTGTTCCACCTGATTGGTGTTCCTAGGAACTGGCCAATCCTTCACGGCTTTCACATGTTGCTCTCGCAGTTGCGTGCTAGTTTCATCGATTTCTCTACCGAGGAATTCCACTTTACGCTGGAACAAAGCACATTTTTTGGGCTTCAATTTGACTTGAAAGTCCTTGAACCGTTGCAACACTTGCCGAAGGCTTGCGATGTGGTCAAAGAAAGACTTCCCTAATACTACAACATCGTCCAAGAATGCTAGAACAATGTTCCAGTTGAGACCTGTAAGGACAAGATTCATCACCCGAGAGTAGGTTGCGAGAGCATTACATAATCCGAACCCCATTCTTACGAACTCGTAGAGGCCGTACTTGGTAATGAATGCTGTTTTCTTTCGGTCACCTCGATCGATCCTCACCTGCCAGTAGGCAGAGTTGGCGTCTAGTTTGGAGAACCATGTATTCCCGGCCAAAGCGTCCAGGCACTTCTCAATATTAGGCAAGGGATACACATCCTTCTGGGTAACAGCGTTGAGACCCCTATAGTCAACGCACCAACGGACATTGCCGTCGCGCTTTCTCACAAGAACAGGTGCGGAGGCCCACTCAGACACTGACGGTCGAATTACCCCAGCAGCTTCCATCTTGTCTAGATGTGCTTTCTCTTCACTGGCAAAGCTCATCGGAGTGCGCCTCATCTTATGTTTTACTGGCCTGGCTCTTTCGGTATCAATTTTATGCTCGATGGTAGTGAAGTTTCCCAGATCATACTCGTCTCTGGCAAAGACGCTTTCAAACTCTACTAGCAGGTTTCTCAGTTGACTCTGCTCATCTGGGTCCAAGTATTCTGCTGACCGATTCAACAATTCCACCAAGTGTTTAGGTACTTCGTCATCCGCCGCAACAATGACCTTGTTGATTGACATGTCGTATATGGGTACGACTGGAACGTCCATAACCGCAGCTATTTCTTCGGCGTTCCCAATTTCGCAATTCCGCTTTAGTCGCACCAGTTGGTCGGTGGGGTTTATCATGTAGAGATCCGTTTCTTGCCCTGAGTCGTGAACGGTTCGGGGTACTAGGACTCTTAGACCCTGTGATGGTTCAAACATGAATTGTTCCAGTGATATGTTCACCTTACATGGTGGAATGATGGTCGTCTTCCTGATGTATACTCGAGCCACTCTAGGCGGTTGCATTCCTGCTCCAAACACCATAGGGATCTTTTCATCCTGGAGGACCAGTGTCGAGTCTTGTATATGGATGTCGATTTTGTGACGTCGCAGGAGGTCAGTTCCCAAAAGCATATCGTCCTCGATCGGGGCCACATATATGTTTTCCTTGAAGCTCTTGCTTCCAAGTCGTATTTCGAATGGGCCTGCGATCATGCCTCGCATCTTTAAGTTTCGGCCTGCTGTATTCAAAGTGACATCCTTGATCTTGGGGGGTCTGAACTTGAGGGAGTCGTATATGTGAGCTGAAATGATGGTGACCTCTGCAGCGGTGACGATGATGGCTCTAAGCGTCATGCTGCCTAGACCCACACGCACGCTAAACATAGAGCGCGAACAGAGTTGACACACACGTACTTCCTCCCCTTCCTTCTCGGAATTATAAGAGTTGACGTGCAGCTCCTCTGCTCCGACGCTGCCTTGTAGTGGAGAGTCAGTTTTCCAGTCATCGATGTTTTCCTGAAACTGCTGCATGATTGGAATGTCGTTAAGTTGACCTGTATCTGGTTCCAAGTCAGGAGGGCCGGGATCAGACGACGCTACTACATCGACAGGTGTATGGTGCATGTGTACATCTGCTCTCCAGGATCGGCAACAACTGGACTAGAATGCTGTGATGACTGTTCAGTGATATCTTGATTAAACAGGGCCTCTGCAGTCGGATAAACCAGAGAGTCTGCCCCCACTGGTGTCTCTACTGTTAGTGGTTGGCCGCTAACTGCTCGGGACGAAGATCGGCCTCGCTCTCCGACCCGCTGTAATTTAACGGATCATCGTTAACAAATGAGACTCGGTCTTCTCGGTCTTGAAGCCAGGACACTCGCGCTTAAAGTGCCACACTTGAAGCAAGGACTCTTGGAAGGGTCTGACCCTGGAGATCTGGATCTGTCACGTAAATGGCGAGTAGCAAGGGCCTCTGTTAACTTGTCTAGAGATCCCTGGATGGAGCAGAAATTCTCCTCCATGACAGTCGTCCTCTTTTCTAAGGCTGGGCTGTCGCCTTGGCTCTCGTGCCTGAATGGTGCGTTGGTGTTTACATCTACTTTGCAAAGTTCCGCGTCTATCCCCTTAATGTCCTGGGTGTATGATATATGCTTCACTTCACGCCTGAACTTTACATAGATGGCCCGTTGTGTGTGCTTAAGCCACTTGACATAGTCGATCGCTGCTTCAATGGTGGCCGGTCTCGAGTTGATCGCATATTGGCCAGCTTCATGGTCTGAGCAGCCTTAACAAAACTTCAGCACTACCTGCTTATGTACATGCAATTCAGGGAGATCTGGAAAAGCATGCGTTGCTAAGTAGAGCACACGGTCTGCCCAATCAAAGATGGTCACATCAGCTGATTGTCGTGCATAGTTGAACTGCATCTGGGTATCCTCTGGCAAGTCACGCAAACCAAACCTCTTCTCCAATTTTTTTATTAGATCGAAGTACTCCAGGCTGGGATATCGCTCAGTCAGCATGGCATAAAATTCACTAGCCTTGGCTACCAGACATCAGCACAAGTTATTCTTCCTTTGCTTTGCCGACCAGTTGCATTCATCGGCGTAGGTCGAAAACTTTGCAAAGAATGCCTGCCAACTACTCTTACCATCGAAACTTATGGTTTTCGGCAGAGTTGGGTGTTTTCTGGGTTGATGCGCCACCCCTCCACTTGGAGAACGCAGGTTTGCTCGACCAAGTGGGAGCATCACGACCAAAAGGAGTAGGCTGCTCTTCCTCGTGATAACGTGCATCTCGTGGCTGTGCTTGATATGCATAGGCAGCTGGTGGATAGGGAGACGGTGGACAGGGAGTGGTAGCTATCAAAGGGGTAAGGTGACCTTGGCGGCTTTGACATCAAAGGTTCAGACTTAGGAGTCCCCATACGAGAACTTTCCCATGAATCTTCAAAGGAGGCTGTCTGGTCAGGTGCAGTAGTCATCACTGGCGGCGTCTGTCTAAATTGGTGTAGCTTACTGGGTGTTTTGTTGACAGACTGTCTCCCCTCCGAGAATGGAACGTAGGGATTAAAGTCGAACACTTGCAACAGGTCAGACATGTTCCTCACATACAAAATAGTTGCCAGTAGCTCCGCTATCATGTTACCATGGGCACTTCTCAAATACATGATGGTATTTGCCAGAGTATCTCCCACACCAGGGACGGACATCAGGTCTCGGTATGAACAGGAGTTGATCGGTATCCTTTCCATCTCGACGAGCCGGTAAGGTACTAATCTTGTTCCTTGTCCTAAATCTTCTTGTGTTTATTTTTCTTTATTTATTTTCTCGTTTTGTATTGTTAATAAAACAATTAACCATGTACAAACTTTAACTTCTGTTTGACCCGAAAATGAGAGCAATGAGTAACGGTAACTTCTGGTTACTCAAAAACCTATAATAATAATAATAATAATAATACAAGGCATTATAATGGCGCTCTACAAAGATCACAGCGCCTAACAATCAACATGCAGCACACATATTCATTTGTACACACAAATATTATATATTTATAACAAAATGGGAAATAAGTGTGTTTTAAGTAGGCGCTTGAAGATCGCAATGGACGCCGCTTCCCTGATAATAACCGGCAGTTGATTCCAAAGATTCGGAGCAGCAACAGAGAATGAGCTATCCCCGGCTTTTTTGTTGGAGCGAGGAACAACCAGTCGGGTGACATCAGAAAAAGAGCGGAGCCTCATGCGATCTCCAGGTCTCTCTTTGTTATAAAAAGCAAGATTATCGGTAATGTAGCTTGGGGATTGACCATTGATAGATTTATATACATACAAAAGGATTTTAAACACGATTCTTTCTTTGACAGGGAGCCAGTGAAGCGAGCGCAGTAATTGACCAGATTAACTTTCTCTTCCGCATGAAAACACAAGACGCGCAGCTTTATTTTGAAGACGCTGTACACGCCTTATGTCGACTTCCCTGGCACCATGTAGCAAAGAGTTGGCATAGTCAATACGAGAAAGAACCAAAGATCTAACAGCATTTTGGCAAGCCTCCTGAGTGAGAAACCGGCGAATCCGCCATAAATTACGAATATGAAAATTTACACTTCTACAAATTGTATTGATGTGACTGGTCATGGATAATGCAGAATCAAGTATAACCCCTAGATTTTTAACAGTGTTAGAGGGCTTAATACATGTGTCTCCAAGTTTTAACTCAATATGTGGTAATTTGTTGATGACTGTCGGTGTAGCAAAAACAAAGAATTCAGTTTTGTCTTGATTTAGCTGTAACATGTTATGGACCATCCAAGTATTGATCTTAGAAATACAAGTGGAAAGATTAGTGAGCGTACGATCAGAATCACCAGCCACTTTTGGGTCAAATTCTGCATAGAGCTGGGTATCGTCAGCATAAACATGAAAATTTAGATTGTGTTCTCTGATGATATCACCAACTGGATGAGTGTACATGGTGAAACACTGTGGGCCTATTACTGAGCCCTGGGGTACCGAGAATCTCAAAACATGCTCAAAGGATTGAACAGTCTTGATGGATACTCTAGTACGGCGTCCATTGAGATAAGACATGAACCAGGACTTAGTGGCACCTGTAATACCAAAACAAGTCTCAAGTCTGTCAAGAAGTATTCCATGATCAATGGTATCAAATGCTGCTGACATGTCAAGTAAAACCAAGAGAACAACTTTGTTTTTATCTAGGGATTGCAAGATGTCATTTTTCACCTTAAGCAAGGCAGTCTCAGTACTGTGGTGGGTTTTATATGCTGACTGGAACTTTTCACCGAGATTGTTGTTTTTTACATGATTTGTAACTTGACATGACGCAGCCTTTTCAATTACTTTTCCAATGAATTTGATATTTGAAACAGGTCGATAACTCTTAAAGGCATTTGGATCGAGGGTGGGTTTCTTAAGAACAGGGGTGATTATCGATTGTTTGAAGGTTTCAGGGAAAATACCAGATGAAAGGGAAGCGTTAACAATTCTTGTTATAACCGGTAACACAGTAGGCAAGCATCGTTTAACAAGCTAGGATGGTAACGTGTCTAGTGAACACGACTTGTTAGACAGTTGCCTAATGAGTTTTTCAACATCAGATTTGGTTAGAATCTTGAAATTAGGCAAATTTATGCTAGGATCTAATTGAAACTGACATGGTATAGTATCTGAGCGGAAAGAAGCTTCAGATGTAACCTTAGATCGGATTTGCTCAACTTTGTCAACGAAAAAGGACATAAAACTATCAACAAACAACTGGTTTATTCCACGACTGGGAATAATGTAATGATAAGCAAACTAAAATAATGAAATAACACCACTTTCTCCTCTTCTCTCTCTTTTTTTTTTTGAAAACAGAAACTATACCACAAGCCGTATTATAATAAACAGCTAGCAAATTACATCCAACAAATGCTTTAACAAACTGATCTTGGTCTAAAATTTCTCCAACTGGTGTAGACCTGCAGAAACTCAAACAATCGTAGAGAAAAAAAGAAAACAATTATCGGGTTTTTTTTTTATTTTTTTTATTTCCAATCCTGATGGAAAAATTATGCGACAAATTGCAAATTAAATGCTTCAATTCTTATACAAGGCCCTCTGTAATTTTTTGTATTTATCTTGGCCTAGCCAAAAACGAGCTTTACTTCTGGTTCTGAGACGCAACGACAACAGACAAAAACGAACAACGACGTAAACGTTGGGCTTGCTAGACGATCGTACTCCTCATGCAGTCCACAACGAACTTGACGTGCGTGATGCGCCACGTGCGTGAATGCTCCACGTATCGATTTAACGAAATCGATGCCACGTAATCGAAAGCGGCACTAACGTTGCACTAACGTTAGTGAAAAACGAAATGAATTTACAAACATTATTGACAGTTTTGCTGTGTTACCGAAACGTGCAAATCCTTAAACACGTTTCCAATAATCAGAAACAATTGGTATTAAACCTAACAGAGCCGCGACGCAGTCCTCAAAACCCCTATGGGAAATCCCTCCCCAACCCGGCTCGTCTTGAACTGGTAAGGGCTGTGCACGCACAATCACGGTGTATTTGCGGTGCATGAATCTTGCATAATTCCTTTCGCCATTTTTGATTTTTTTTTGCTGTTGTTTGAACATCCAAGAACAGCACAACATCTTCCTGAGTGGCCACTATTTCTAGAGTTTTCCATTGTCTGACCATGGTCTGACTAGGGCAGCCAAAAACCACCCAAACGACAAAGAAGGCTATTCGTGTCCAGTCGACAACACCGTCACCGACCGTATTACGTTCGTTTAATTATGATGATGATGTTAAAACCGAATGCGAATTGTTATAATCGATTCGCGCGCCAAGACACCGCAGTGATGCTGCCCTCACGTGGTCCAATTTAGTTATTTTAGATCACCGGATTACTGTACAATTTTTTAGTTGTGCGTTTGTATCGTTTAATGCAGCAAAAGTTCTCAACTTGACAACTGACATGATTTTTTTTTTACTTTAAAATAACTTTTGAAATTGTACAGGATTGAGCGCCTATAAACGGCTGCCGCGTGGTCCAGGGCCTGATGAACGGGGTAATAATTGTAAAGCGCTTTGAGATCGTTGATACGATGTAAAGCGCTATATTAGCAGGAACATTATTACATATACGGAACAGGAAACTTTATTTTAAATAGTATATTTCTCTTTTGAGAGTCGAGACTTCCTTACCACAATATCCAGTGCCAAGTACATGAGTTTACCTTCTTCATTTTCACCTTTCAAGTTTTGCCAAGTGCAAAATGGCGCCAAATCACAGTAGTCTGGTTTCCAGACCTGACAATTTTATGCCTAGACGTCTAAATTGTATGTAAGGTAACCACTGGCGACAAAAATAGATCATAAATGTTAAGGCAAGGCGGGACTTGAACCTCCGGAATACCGGACCGGCGCTCTACCAACTGAGCTATCTTGCCCTATGTTGGCGATTCCCTAAATTGTCAGTATCTTTGTTCTGGGGCGCTACCCATAAGTCATAAACACCACAATTCCGTGTGGCTAGGGATCACGCCCTGCATGGGAAGCGACACTGTGGGGATCACTCAATGAGGATAAAACCCTATATCTTATAATACACAAATAAACCACAAGGAAAACTGACTAGATATACTCCACTTTATACTCCTATCAAGATTCTCGCTAGAAGCAAGTCCTTGCTTACCACACAGCCAGATGGGTCCACGCCAGTTACTATTGCCACCAAACAGGTTAGGTCAAGAAAAGAAACATTTGTCCTTGTTGATGAAATTAGGTCAAAATATGATTTACGCTTTAAGGAAACATGTAATAAGTTTTTTTTTTTTAAATCAATAAAGTTTAATGTTGACAACAACATTATGTGTGTGGTTGTGTTTATTTTCTGTGATAAATGGGGGAAAATAATTTTTGAAAATGTTGGTCAAACTACTCCGCCCCTCGAAGGGAAGCCTCATTAACATAAAACTTCGGGAGGGGTCTGACGAAAATCGAGGCAGAGACTCGCCGCGCTGCTACCCGGCCTAACGTATACTGACTGCGAGCATTGAAACAGGTGTCCGTCTTTACATGGTTTTTCATTATGAATCAGGGTAAAAATACAACAGTTTTCGGTCATGTCGACGAGGTGTGTAGCTGGTCAAACCACTCACTCCGCCCCTCGAAGGGAAGCCTCATTAACATAAAACTTCGCGAGGGATATGACGAAAATCGAGGCAGAGACTCGCCGCGCTGCTACCCGGCCTATCGTATACTGATTGCGCGCATTGCAACAAGTGTCCGTCTTTACATGGTTTTTCATTCAGAATCAGGGTTAAAATACAACAGTTTTCGGTCATGTCGACTAGGTGTGTAGCTGTTAGGTGTAGACAAAAATAAGGATGTAGTAAGCCTCTATTTGTTTCCGGCTGATCCTAAATATCTGAGGATTTGGACAGCCAAAGTAAAGCTTACCAGGGCGAAGTGGTCCGGGCATAGTGATTTTCGGCCCTCTGCAGCGATCATTTTGAGCGGTCGTGTTTCGACCTATAGAGCGCCTGGACCCCATCTTTATTCTCGCTCGGGTCCGTGTCTGAATAAGAAATACTGTGATTCGAATCAGACGAATCAGTACTCCTTTCGTCGGATTCACCAAAAAACGAAAAAGAACTTTCACGATCGTCCATGTGAAATTCGATTACCGTGGGTACGTACACACACAACAATGTGTGCGACCGTGGCCACGCGAATCCGTCTCGTGCCTAGACGTCGCGTACCGACTATCCAGAATTTGTCCGGGTTGTGCCTCGGTTTACGTCACTCATTTCGAGTGGCCGCGAAATTTAAAAGGGGGGGGGGGGGGGTCCATTTTTGGACGGCAAATTACCACACTAAACGTACACTAGAACCAGTTTTGCTTTTTTTTCACATTGAATACACATAAATCTATTAACTTGTTAAAACAAAAAATGCTTAAGGAAAATGTTACACTGCATGTTTCCTTTAAAATCTCGCAAATCGCCCATAAATTTATTTGTGGGGGGGGGGGGGGTAGGCTTGTATTTGTATGAACATTAGGTCAAAATATTATAATTGGTTTATCTAAAAAATGACTCAAATCCAGAACTTAGAAAACAATCACATAATAAGAGGACACTTAAAATTCAATCAGTTTGAATATTTTAATAAGTCGTGTCAAAATTCATTATATACTTTTCCTACATGTGCTTTTTCTAACAGTTCTAAATTTTGCTCTAATATTAGATAGCAAAATATATATATCAGATGGTTGAACTTAAGTACTCGCACTAGTGCAAACCATAATACACATCAAGTTATATAGTATAAAAATACAAAATCTCTATAATTTTAGAAGATGAAACTAGCTTAAATAGTTATAATAAAGAAGTCTAAAGCTAGCAGACAGTGAGAATACCCATATTACACAAATCGTAAACATTGCCTATCGACAATTTCTTTTTTTACACAAAGCAAAATTAACTTGGTTGAATTTGAAGGATTTACAAAGATTCCAAGCAAAAACCGATTAAGAGATAACCAGGCAGTGGAAATGTTGACAATTCAAATCATTTTGCACAGTAGTTAGTTTTCCCTGCGCCTTGCAGGTATAAGGAAAGATTCTTCTTGGCCATTTGGGTTAATCACAAGGAAGCCATTTTGGTCGTGTTTCCTGAATGTATTTTATAAATTGTGAACTGTCGAATGGAATGGTATCAGACTATTTTATCATTCTAGCCTCACTTTTAATATTTTTCATCTTCTAAAATCTCTATGATTTTAGAAAATGAAACTAACTTAAATAGTTATGAAGAAATCTAAAGCTAGCAGACAGTGAGAATACCCATACAAAAACAAACACCAAAAAAACAAAACAATCGGATTTAGAATTATAGGAGCATCCCATGGGGGCCCAGTATGCGCATGCGTTTTTTGACCACGCATTTGACAAAACAGCTGCATATCTAATTAGGGCGCTGTTCAATATGGAAGTTTGCTCTGATTTTCTCTCAGTTATTTTGACTTTTAAATCCAAATTTATCACTTTTCATGTGTGCCATCCATGAACTTTGTAACTACTACTGGTCTCTTGAGGAGTCATAGATCAAGGTAGAATGTATTTTGCCTTCAATCTACAAACCACAGCCCGGATTTTTGTGATTTCTGTTCTGTACTGGTGTTTTGTTGTTGTGACTTTTAACAACTCGCCCCAGAAATCACCTTTCAACAGGAGTTGTGCATGTAACTCGTTTGGAGATATACTAACTATGGAGGGCTACGATGACATTCCTGTAGTGGTTGGGAATCGGCCATGGAATATTAATGGATTTCAGGATGTATCCCGCACTCGTGACAATCTGCTACAAATACATGTGAGACAACAACAACATCATCGAATGCAGTTGACCAAGTTCTGCATGCTGAATGCTCGTAGTATCAAAAACAAGACAGATGAGCTTGTGGATTTTGTGCAGGAAAATGAACTGGATGTGATCGGGATTTCTGAGACTTGGCTAACTCCAAATGACTCGGCTGTTATAGCTGGTCTAATTCCCGGTGGGTACTCGTTCCATCATGTACCACGAGTCAATAAGCGGGGAGGTGGTTTCGGCTTGTTGTACCGAAGTACCATCAGTGTCAAAATCTGCAAGAATGTGAGGATGTTCAGTTCTTTTGAATCACTGCAGGCGGAGTTGGTGAGTAACGCTACTTCTACTAACTTGGCGATTATTTACCGACCGCCTGGGTCTACCGTTGCATTCAGTACCTTCCTGGATGAGTTTGCTTGCCTCGTAGACAGCTACCTGTTCAACCAGTCATCGCTTATTATAACAGGTGATTTCAATATTCACATGGACAACTCTTCAGCGGTGAATCCTTCACAGTTTGCAGATTTGTTATCTGCACATGGACTGCAACAACACATAAATGTAGCAACCCATCAACGTGGCCACATTCTAGATCTACTCATAACACGCTGTGATGATCATGATCATTATCTCTCTGACATCCGGATCATTGAAGGAATCTCTGATCACCTTGCAGTTTTGTTTGACGTGCCTTTTCACAAGCCAGCTGTCCCTACCACAACTGTTGTCTCAAGACACCTCCGCTCGATTGACATGAATGCCATATCCAGTGATATCACAGGTTGTCAGTTAACTGAGTCTGCTGACTCTGCGGAGGATCCTGCATTTGGAGTAGAAATGTACAACAAAACTTTGCTTGACATTTTGAATAAGCATGCACCAGCCACAAAACGCACCTTCAAAATGCGTCCAAATACGGACTGGTATAACAACGAGGTGGCTGAAGCTATATGCAAGCGCAGACAACTAGAGCGTAAATGGAGATCTTCGCGCCTTGAGATTGACCGTCAACTGTAC
This sequence comes from Crossaster papposus, assembly GCA_037893245.1. Taxonomy (NCBI): domain Eukaryota; kingdom Metazoa; phylum Echinodermata; class Asteroidea; order Velatida; family Solasteridae; genus Crossaster; species Crossaster papposus. The sequence continues at coordinate 771,559 of JBAIAA010000029.1, forward strand.
TGCACGCAACGCCATCATACTATATCTGTGATTCGGAAAGCAAAGTGTCAGCATTACTCCAGTATAGTTGGCAATTGCTCTGGTGACCAGAAACAACTCTTCAAGGTGGTCAATAAGCTGCTCCACAGGAAAACATCCTCTCCCTTGCCAGCACATGATTGTATAAAAACTACCCTTGCCGGCCAATTCAACCAGTTTTTCATTTCCAAGGTGTCGACCATCCGTGCCAATTTACTCCCAACTGCTACAAGTATTGCTGAAACGTCACTATCACAAGGGTCTCCGTATTTGTCTACATTCAGAACTGCCTCCCTCGAGGAAATTCGGAAACTTATTCTGAAGACACCCGCGAAATCATGCGAGCTTGATCCGATCCCAACATCAATACTGAAGCATTGTGTTGATGCAATTGCTCCTGCAATTACCTGCATCATCAACCAGAGTCTGAGATCTGGGGTCGTGCCATGTACCCTAAAATCAGCACTTGTGCGACCGTTGCTGAAAAAGTCAAATTTGGATCCTGAGGTCATGCATAACTATCGTCCTGTTTCGAACCTGTCGTACCTCTCCAAGCTACACGAGCGTGTGGTTTTTACCAGACTGTCTTCGTGTTTACGAACGAATGGTCTCCTTGACAAATACCAGTCAGCTTATCGCCAAAACCACAGTGTTGAAACTCTACTCGCTCACATGTCAGGCCATATTCTCCAATACATGGACACCGGCAAAGTCACAGCTACCGTTTTGCTAGACCTATCTTCAGCTTTCGATACGGTTGATTACACCATACTCATCAATCGTCTTTCTTTGTTGGGGATTAGGGGCACAGCTCTGCAGTGGTTGTCGTCATATCTCGCTGATCGCCAACAATCGGTTTGCATCAAGAACGCAAAGTCTGCATCCGTTCCTCTGAGCTGCGGTGTTCCACAGGGATCAGTTGGCGGACCTCTTCTGTTCTCCATATACACCAGTCCACTTGGTAAGATAATCCAGAAATACGGCATTCATTACCACTGCTATGCAGATGACATTCAACTTTTTACATCATTCAGCCCACTTTAATCAAGTGCTACAGCTGCCATAATGAAGCTTGAGGCTTGCATTGATCACATCAGATCATGGATGAACTCCAACTGCCTCAAGCTGAATGATGCCAAATCCTGTTTCATGATGTTTGGCACCAAGAGCAACCTTGCCAAGTTGAATACTTCATCAATACGCATTGGTGCGAGCTGCATCAGTATATCTGCAACAGCTCGAAACTTGGGGGTCATCTTTGACAGTCATGACCTTTAATGATCATATATCCTGCTTATCCAAGTCGGTCAGATTCAATATGAGAAATCTGGGATTCATTCGCAAATACCTGACTCGAACAGCTACGGAACAACTTGTGCATGCACTTATTTCTTCTCGACTGGACTTCTGCAACTCCATCCTGTATAACCTGCCCCAGTATCAACTTGACAGACTCCAACGACTTCAAAATTCTGCTGCTAGACTAGTAACACTGACCAAACGTACAGAGCACATCAGTATAGTGCTAAAGTCACTTCATTGGCTACCTGTTCGGAACCGAATCATATTCAAGATTCTCCTACTTGCGTTCCACATACTTGGTGGATCAGCACCGGCATATCTCACCGAAGCTCTACCTAGGTACATACCAACTCGAAATCTTCGATCATCTCAGTCCATCTCTCTGGTTGTTAATCGTTCATTGGGACCCCGCGCCATACATCATTCTGCAGCTTCACTTTGGAACAAATTACCGGCATACATCAGCACAGCCACAGTTGGTACTTTCAAGAAACTGTTAAAGACTCACTTATTTCTCATAGAGCCTATTCATAGATAGCATTTGCCTTAAGAGCAACCAAGCATAACCCGTAATCTTTCTTACTAGCTTGAAACCCTCCCTTCTACCTTCTCTGTTTGGTGTTTTTCTGTTTTTATCAACCAGATTGTGTGTCTTGTCTATTTACTGTTAGTCCGTTCATTTGCCCATTTTGTGTGTGTTAACCATGCAGCTCTGTTTGTTAAGTCTCTTTGTCGTGATTGTCTTGCTGTTGCGTTGATTGATGTTCTGTGTCTGTCATTTAATTTGCTGGGTTTTAATGTATTTTAATTTATAATGTTTATGTGATTGTAATTATTATTTCTTATTGCATAATTTCTTTTTGTAAAATACTTATTGGGTTTTAAATTAACATGTTTTACTGTGAAGCGCCTTGAGCGTAAATTTTTGACGGATTTGGCGCTATATAAGAATTGTCTATTATTATTAGTATTATTATTATGTGTACCCACTGTTATCGTGTACCCACTATAATGACATCCTGAATCGAGACTAGGCTTAAAAGTAGAATTATAGCTATTATAGAGCTATCCAAAAAAGTAACCTACCATAGTACTGTTGAAAAGCTTACTTGTTGTAAAGATGTGAAGATGTGAATGATTCTAAAACTCCTGTGAAATTATTTCAACTGGCATGCTGTCATTTTGAAGACAAATAACAAAAGAATGCCATTTCCAAAGATGCGTCGCAGAGGTGCACTTTTAGACATTTTCGCAAATGGTGCGCGCATGAAGCTACATGAAGAGCTACATATAAAGCTTTTTAAAAGAATTGTCATTGTGCGAAAACCTGTCTTTTTACTCGTCCCCAACATTATTGCCTATTTTATTGCGAATTCAGCTCAGCCTATTAGGCTCTGTCGACACGTATACATCAGATATGTATGGTGACCTGCTCCAACAAAACCCGGAAAAAGTTGACAATTTTAGTTTTTTAGATTTAGCTTTTTTTCAAAATTCTCTAAGGTTCTCAGCTTTTAAATAGTGTATCATTTACATATGTACCCCCACCCTATCTCCCCTTGCGAAAGGATTAGTGGTAAAACCCTGACAGGCTAATTACGAGATAAACAGCTTTGAAGTTTAGACAATCGTTTTATTTCTACAAAATCAACAAAAAACACGTTCTGGGTGACGGATTGTGTTCAAATTTAGTGAGATTGTAGATTAATAGTTTGTGATTCCGGAAAATCCAAAACCTCAAAATGGTAAAATCCACCCTGAAATGACTTCACGAGTACATTGTAATAAAACACATTGTGCGACTTTGTACGGGTTTACTTGGGACAGGTCACATTTTCTATCCCGATGCCGCATTGTGGCATTTAAGTATCGCGATTATCGATGCATCGCATTACACCCCGAATTATACGTTGGCGATGCACTATTTGTTGGTTACTATAATATCAGTTGTAACAAGAGGGAACAAAGAGTGGAATTATCTTGGTCACAGCTCTCCCTCTCTCGTTTGTTTACTTCTTGACAACTCTCTCAAGGCATGCTGTCACAATGGCTGTCCAACCCGTCTGGTGGCTGCAGAAATTATAACGCAAAAGGGGGAAAAAAGAACCATTTTTATTAAACTCAAATATAATATAACTGCAATATTGATGCACTCAAACTTGTGTTCATACTAGCCGGCCCACGAAAAAAAAAGTCCTTTAAAAAAGTCAACCATTTCGCGCCGGAGGACGTATATACACGCAAAGTTTTCCAGAGATTCAAAACGGATGACGCATAAACACATCACGAGCAAGGCCGGAAATGCGTGGGTGTGCTTCCCGGTACTATCGGCCTGAACCCACCTCGGATCGAGTTTCGTAAAAAATAATTTCGCGCGTCGGCTCGGTGATGTTAAAATAATCCCGGCGCTAACTGGTTTACCCTAACCCTGCCAGACACAGCGCAGTGCATCAGGTAAAACGAATCTGGTGCACTTTTATGGATTTAGCTGTCAACAAAAATGCATAAACGACCACAGTCTAAGACTATGAGAGCTAATCCCCATTAAACAATGCCAGAGATGAATCCTGCTGCATTCTGTGACCACACAGACTCTGAAGCAGTTTGACCTTGAGATGCCTGACCCGATGGATCTCGCTGCACTCGTCAATACTGGTTTTCACATCTTGACCGAAAATGTTTAAATATTTATTTGAATTAAGTTTAAATACTTCCATTGGCTTCCTTTTCTGATTTGCTTCTCAGTGATTCGAAAGTCGGGGGCGAAGTCGAAGATGAAGCAAAGGTTAAAAAAACCTACTTTTTATCTCACCTAGTCCCGCAGCCGCGCCCAGTTTCGCCATGGAAATACTCGTAGAACAGGACCAGTTCCTTAAAAGCCGGGTCATCCTTGTAGAGGGGATTGTCAGCGTGGCAGCTAGGGCCGGGCACCGCTTTCGTCTGGCAGGAAGATCTTAGACAGACGAGAGGAGATCTCCTTGGCACAGTCCTTGAGACGCATCATGTTGCCGGACCCAGTTGGACACTCCACTTTGAAGGTGGGACCGTGGAAGAAGTCGTAACGCTCCAGGGCCTCGATGATCAGGTAGTTCACTGAAATAACAGATCAATTGTTATCTCCGTTTAAATGTTGCCAACAAGCTCAAGCAGAGTTGAACGAGTAATTTGAAAGAAGTGACTCGATTTGAGTTGAGTCATCAGGTCAAAAAGTTGAGTTGAGTCATCAGGTCAAAAAGTCGAGGTGAGTCATCTGGTCAAAAAGTCGAGGTGAGTCATCTGGTCAAAAGGTTGAGGTGAGTCATCAGGTCAAAAAGTTGAGGTGAGTCATCTGGTCAAAAAGTCGAGGTGAGTCAGGTCAAAAAGTGGAGGTGAGTCATCTGGTCAAAAAGTTGAGGTGAGTCATCTGGTCAAAAAGTGGAGGTGAGTCATCTGGTCAAAAAGTGGAGGTGAGTCATCAGGTCAAAAAGTCGAGGTGAGTCATCAGGTCAAAAAGTCGAGTCATTAAGTGAGTCATTAAGAAATTGAGTTGAGTCGAGTCAAATATTTAGCTTGAGTAAATTCGAGTCACAAATAACACTATATAAACACGCGAGAAACTATTTTGAACCACAAGATGGAAGTTTAGAACAGTGTATATTTGTGTAATGGAGAAAAAATGCAAAAAATAAAACCAGTGATTTTTCTTAATTTCCGATTGATTGATATTTTGAAATCTTGAAATAAAAGAGTTTTAGAGTAAAAACATTGAACCCGTTTCATTTTCACAACAAAATCTTAAAATGTGAAGGCACTTTTTCATTTTTTTTTTTTATAGTATTTGTTTATAAAAATAAATACAAACTTTAAAGACATCCATTTTTGTTGCGACATCAATCCCAAAGAAGTCTGTCTGCTTTGCGTTTCATGGACATTTTCCCTTTTCCTGGTAAGTCTTGTATGAAACTAATAATGTTTATTATTTCCTGCAATGGAAGGTCTATTTTCCTTCAGGGGAAGAATAACTTCCATTCAACGAGGGTACGTGCGTATGCTCTATAAACATTCCTGCACACTGACAATAATCCATACAGTACCCTTTGTCAACCTACGATGTAGGTCAGTGCACATGATAACAACAAACTATTTTTATTCCATTATTTCCCCCAAAAAAATGCCCCTACATGTACATGTACCTCTTGCAAAATACCAGACTGCCATCTTTCTCTATGCGGCTACTACACCAGGCTGTAATGTTAAACCGTACCTAGCTTGTGGTTGATTGTGAACCTAGTCATTTATTTTATCCATGTACTTGAAGAAAACATCGAGGATACTGCCTTAAAGGTAGGATACACCATTGGTAATTGCTTGAATTATCAGGAATAGGTGGATTTAAAGGTAAGATACACCATTGGTAATTGCTTGAATTGTCATGAATGGGTGAATTTAAAGGTAGGACACACCATTGGTAATTGCTTGAATTAACAGGAACGGGTGGATTTAAAAGTAGGATACACCATTGGTAATTGCTTGAATTATCAGCAACGGGTGGATGTGCAGGTAGGATACACCATTGGTAATTGCTTGAATTATCAGGAATGGGTGGATTTAAAGGTAGGATACACCATTAGTAATTGCTTGAATTGTCAGGAATGGGTAGATTTTGAGAGTTGTATTTTATAGTAAATATCGTTTAACTGATCTGTGTCCGAAGTATTACAATCGTAGATGCCGAAAATAAAGCAGGAAAACGGCGTTCGTTTTCAACCGGCGCCAGGCAGTGGTTCGAATTTTGTTCTTGGTTATTTCGCAATCGCCATCTGGCGATCAAAAATTAATTTGTTTATACAATTCAATGTTTTGGAACAATTACAGGATATCTAGAGAAATCATTTTGCTGGATTCCTACAATAATTAGTTACTTTTAAATAACAAGATATTTTCTAATAATTCTGTAGTACAATTTTTTGACATCTGCAAATAGTGTATGATATAAACTTTAGGGCCTATACAAACATTTCAGGAAATCAAACTGCATTTTAGTACGTTTTTGTTTCTTATCCATCCTCTTTGTTCCGACACCTCTTCATTCCGACACGTACCCTGTGTTTTGACACGTACCCTATATGTTCCGACACCCCCTGTGTTCCGACACCCACCTGTGTTCCGACACCCACCTGTGTTCCGACACCCACCTGTGTTCCGACACCCACCTGTGTTCCGACACCCACCTGTGTTCCGACACCCACCTGTGTTCCGACACCCACCTGTGTTCCGACACCCACCTGTGTTCCGACACCCACCTGTGTTCCGACACCCACCTGTGTTCCGACACCCATCTGTTGCATTAGTGACTCGATCCCATGTGGTAACATGCGCGCGTGGATCTGTGATCGCAGTGCGTGTACTAGTCTTGCTCCAAGACCGAGCTGTTCATTTTTTCCGGGGCGCGCTTTCTCGAAGCCACCCATGCCACCTAGATTAGATACTAATTAGATAGTATGCTTGCAATTAGCTTGTTCAGGTTGAGGAGTTTAATAATAATTTGCAGTAGCATCTTATTCAGTGTATAAATAGTATTTAGTTTGATATTTTATGTGATTTTCCATTTTATTCATTTTGGTTTCTTGTATTTTCCGCTTACTTTTTTGTTTGTTTTATTACATTATGCTAATTTAGTTTCAAGAAAAGAAAAAAAAACACTCAACTGGTATCTCATCTGTCAATGACTTCTGAGATACGATATTTTTGTAAGACCGTATCGTGGCATTTTGTGTATAAACGCGCTGAGATGACGTTTTTGCTTGAACTCATTTGTTGTAATCGAGATACGACCTTATGATTTTAATCAATTACGTCATAATGACGTAATACTTTTCAATAAAACTCTTGTGTAACAATGTATGAGTAAATCTTTAAAAAAATACACCCAAAAACTTATTTTTGACAAATTTGGCAGTTACAATGTTTTTTCACCCACACGACGGTGGTCTACCCAGACCCACTTCCTTGGTAGTTCGGTGGGCTAGTGAAAAATTCAGTAACCTACCTGTAAGGGTTTAGATCAAAATGCGGTACAATTTAAAATTGTTATTGTCTTTTTGTATATTAAATAAATATCGGATCAAAATAAACTGAGTATAAACTTTTGTTTGTGTTTTTTGGCATGATTGTTGATAGCCTGGGAGCGCTCGATCTCGAGTAGTCTGGTGGGCTTCAGTGAGATTAGTATAGTATAAACTACGGCGCACCACGGCGCAGGGTACTGCACATATGTGCACTATTCTCAGCCTTTCTTATGGCCCTGTCACACCAGAACGTTTTATGCCAACGCGTGAGTAGCGCGTAAAGAATAGTTGATACGCTGGCAAACGCTGAACTTTCATAGAAAAAAAGTCAAGTGGAACCGTGATTTTAGCGTGTCCATAACGCGTTGATAACGAGTTCATAGCGTTCGCCAGCGCGTGAGTAACGCGCTCGATAACTGATGAACAACTGCCCAGCGTGTGAGTAGCGCGTTTCAACGCGCGCTAGCGTACTGCAACGACCGGGTGATTGTTTGTATAAATAACCGACGCGCTACTACAGTAATGGCCCTCTCACACCAGAACTTTTTATGCCAACGCGTGAGTAACGTGTTGGAATTTCAGCAACACGCGGGTAAACGTTGACCAACGCTAACCCAGCGTTCGAAACACGCTGAGCGCGTTACCCACTCGCTGGGAAACGCTGTCACACGCTGAGGCAAAAATACATTTGTCAACATACCTAAAAATTCCAGCGTTTGGCAGCGTGTGACTGCACACGCTGGCGGCGCGCTAGAGGGTTGTTACTCACGCGTCGAACGCGCTAGACGAACGTTACCAATTGGTTATCAACGCGTTGGGGGCACGCCAGAAGTACGCTATCCCTCCAACCAGCGTGTCTTGAAGCGTTGGTCAACGTTGGTCAGCGTATGTGTAACAACTATCTAGCGCGTTCAACGACTGCCTAACGACCAGGTAACGCGTTCAGTGTGTGCTAGCGTATTGAAAGCGTATTACCCAGTGTGTTGGGATATCTGTATATATAGGGTGCTGCTGGTACCTCTTCATCACTTCTACTGGATACAGCATTAAAGATGGAGCTGGAACTGCTGCTCCAAGAAGATCTTGCTGTTCTCCAACATCACCATAACCTGCTAGAATTGGCACTTCACCAGGTCCAAACCAATAGGAGAAGGAGGAGAAGACGTCAGAGGAGAAGGTTCTGGGTCAGGCCATGGATTGGGAGGCGACGGCAGTTTGGCATGTACGGCCAGCTTCTGGTGGAACTCCGGAACGAGGACCAGGCCTCCTTCAAGAACTTTATGCGGATGCCCCCTGAGATGTTCGACGAGGTGCTAGCCAGAGTGGGTCCAAGGATCACAAAGAAACATACTGCCTACAGGGAGCCGCTGGAGCCTGGCCTTAAACTTGCCTTGACTTTGCGTCATCTTGCCTCTGGAACCAAGTATGCCTCGATGAAGTTCGACTGGAGGGTCCCTCACAACACCATTTCAATCGTCGTCAGAGAAGTCTGCCAGGCCATCATCGACGAATACCTTCCAGAGGTGATGATCTGTCCAACCACTCCTGATGGATGGCGTGCCATTGCTGACAAGTTCTGGGAAAAGTGGAACCTACCCCATACACTTGGATGGAAAGCACGTTGCATGCCGGTGTCCTCGAAATAGTGGGTCCATGTACTACAACTACAAAGGATTCTACTCCATTGTTCTGATGGCGCTTGTAGATGCGGACTACAAATTCCTCTGGGCAGATTTTGGTGGCGCTGGAGCAGCATCAGACGCTCAGATCTACAACGAGTCTGAGTTGAAAGAATTGACTGAAGATGGTAGGCTAGGTTTTCCTGCACCAGATCCTCTTCCCAACGACAACCAGGATGTGCCCTACTTTTTCACCGGCGACGATGCCTTCGCTCTGCGATCCACTATGATGAAGCCCTACAGCCAATGAAAAGCGCATCTTCAACTACAGGCTTTCCAGAGCGAGGAGGGTAGTGGAGAATGCCTTTGGCATCCTGGCCAACAGGTTTCAAGTTCTGCTGACTACCATGCAGCATGACCCCGATACCGTAAAGCTGATTGTCAAAGCCTGTATGGTCCTGCACAACCAAATGAGGATCCGGTACCCAGGACTACAGAACAGGCAGCTTGACCGTGCCGAGAACCAGAACAGAGACTATGTCCCAGGAGCATGGAGAGAGGCACGGAACTTGGTGGACACCATAACAGTGACTGGCCACAACACCTCCACCAGGAAAGGCAAGAAACAAAGGAATCTCCTGAAGCACTGGGCCAACGCTCCAGCAGGTTTAGTTCCTTGGCAAGACAGGATGATCTAGATATCCAGATCACTCCTGGTTTTATGACGTTATTATGATGTTAATGGTATTCCATATGTGTATTATACTAAATGAACCATCAATTTGTCTGTTTTAATTTAAATATAGTTTTGTTTCATTATGATTTGTGACCGAAACTAATACCCCCCCCCTGAAATTTCCCGTATAAATACATCAATATAGAAGTAAATAACAAGTTTGTACAATGTGTATGTAGTGTACCTAAAATATATGCTACTGTACATGTACTTACAAAAGGACTATAATATCCCGTGTTTAGCACAGGATATGGATGCACCCTAGATGGTTGTCCAGCAAGAAAATTAACCCCACATACCTGGAGAAAGGGGCACGAAAACAAGATTGCAGGACGTTGAACGGATTGAAGAACCAAAGCGAGAGTCAAATAGAAAAGCACATTTAAATATAGCCCGTATAAATGTGGGTCAATACTGGTTTCTTGTATTATGTCAGCCACACAAAGTATGCAATGTGTCTTCAAAAGTTGATTTTGATGAATTGTTTACACTTTACCATGGAAGAAATAGGCCTAGCACTTTCACTAGCGATAGCCCTAGTCCATGTAGTCTATGGCCCCGTATGCACTACTACAGTCACTAAAGTAGACTCTGCTGTCGCTAGACCTTATTTTCTCTGGGTCATAGGTCATACATGTACATGTAAACGTAAAACAAACACTTGACCTTTTGACTTTTGTTGTGATTTCAATTTCATGAGTAGAATATAGAAACTGCGTTTGAACTTTGTCTTAAGAATGTAGTAATTTCTGTGCTCACTCACCCTAATCTTCGACCTGGTCGTCCTCCAAAGGGTCGTCAAAGGTTGCCTCGGGGAATTACTAGCGGTTGATTAAGCACCAAAACTGCCGGTCCTGAAAACAGCTGAGTTGTCGGTCAGTTTTCCGGTTCTGGTAAGTTCGTCCATTCATTACTATCTGGCTGTGGACAGCAATGACAGAATTGTCATCAGTTCACGGTCACAGACAGTAAATGTTGCTGATGGCAATGGTACTACACGGCGCACCATCAAACCATGGAGCTATAAAGAGAAGGGGTTCGAACGATCCGCGCATACAAAAACACACGCGAAGCTACTGCGCATGTGATAATTATATGTTTCAGCGTTCACTACTTTAATACTTTAAATAAACTGCAATCGGGTTTTATGCACGGACGTGCGGCGTGGGAGTCCGCATACTAAGACCCCGTTCCCACTTGATCCTCCAATTGGGCGATCAGATCCGGCAATTGCCAAATTGCCGGATCAGATCCCCCAATTGGGGGATCCGATCCGGCAATTTGGTGAGTGGGAACGCTAACCGCAAAAAGGGCGATCAAGATCCAAAAGGGGGATCTTGGTCCTACTTTCGAGCAGGAAGGATAGAGATCCCCCAATTGGGCGATCAGATCCGGCAATTGCAGGAATTGGTGGATCAGGATCAAGTGGGAACGGAAAGGTGGATCATGATCCACCAATTTGACCTGGTAACTTCTGACCAGCTGGGCATTTAGCGCGAAAAAATAAATATAAACCGCGCCAAAACATGAACTCCATACAGCATACGTACAGGGCGCTAGTTCCTTTTGTGACTGGCACACAGGCCGTGTACTTCGTGTTACAAAAGGAACAGTGTTGCGCTATGCATTGTGAGGGAACCTGAACTGTGTGTTCTATATGTATACGTTATAGCTTGCATTGCACATGCGCAGACATGGATTTCGATCGCGTTCTTTTTCAATGTTGTAGCATCGGTTCCGTCCTCGTGTAGTTTCCTCTGCTGACAATTTCATTTAAATATCTGCGTTTTTCTTTCACTTAAGTTCAAAATATTTATATTAGATTGCTCATTTTTACATCCTGTAGGCCTATCATATTGGCATCAACTTCAACTGCCTTCGGAAGTATAGTTGCTGAGCCCGAAGTTGTGTTAATAACACAGGCAAAATTACGGTGCAAAAGAAACGAATTCGATCGTCCATGTTGCCTGTTGACGTGTTGGCCAATAACCACGTACGCGTATTCAGCGAGTAAAAACATGGCCGACAACGGGAACGGTAGTTATGGTAACATGCGCACGCGCACTAGACTGGTAGGTGACCTCGAGGTCCTGCACAGAGTGCGTCATTTCCGCCCAAAAAGGCGGATCAGGATCAAGTGGAAACGCGACTTGCGGTTTTGTTGCGGCTTGATCCTTTTTGGTGGATCTTGATCCGGCAATTCCGAGATCAAGTGGGAACACGGTCTAAGACCCAGCGAGACTTATCTAGGTCGTTATTCTGTTTGCACAGCAGTGTGAATTCTATAGGGTTGCGGTGGGCCAGACAATAGCTCCATGCTTCACTATTATTGGCGGATAATTGCCTTGGAAATTTCGGCGGGCCGTTCGAACTCCTTCTCTTTATAGCTCCATGATCAAACCCACCACCAATGGTCAACCAGTACAGCGCTGCAACGGTGTGTACACTGATAGCTCAAGTATCTATGTTGCAATGCATACTGGTACTAACACGGGTCATATTCACCACTATGACCCTTTCTCAAATGCATTGCACAGGGACTATACTGGCCCAACGGAATCACATTCACATCAGATGGGCAGCTGGCAGTGGCTGACTGGCACTCAGTCAAGATGTATCACCAGGTGTGATGCGACATTGCAATCAAACATGCTGCTTTTAACGCTGTGTCACAAAAACCGATAGTAAATATGTTTCACTTTGAAATTACTGGTGAAAGCTCTTATTTCAGCGAATTGATTTCTTCCGAACCGAAAGTATGGATGGATGATACATTTAGAAGCGTTCTTTTTTGTATATAAATCAATTAATAATAATAAATATAAATCAATTTGGTATTGATGTAAAATATTACAATAAATTCATTTAGACTTCAAAGTTTAATGTTAACTGCCAAAGTGATGACCTATAATTATGAAGATTGGAAATGCCGAGTCGACCTATGAAAACAAGAATTCAAAACCGACTTCCCTTTTGTGCAATGAATCTGGGGTATGCAGCAGCCATCTTGGAATTGTATGTTTTTGTCCACAACTCGTACGTAAACCTCTTTGAGCAAAGGATTGCACTGCTAAGATGGCTGGCATGCAAAGGGTCTGTAATAAAGGGCGTCAAGGGTTACGTCTCCGTAAATTTAATTGTGTCTGCCAACAAGTGCCGTACGAGTACAACTTACTACAGTGTGTTAAAAAAAGGTGAACAAAAATAATTGAGTGTTACACACATAATGTACAGCCAATATAGATAATATATGTATGGTATAGTATGAAAGATACACCTTTCCACTTTACAATGAGATATCAAATCTGATAATTATTGACAGAGTTATGAGTAATTTCCCAAAAGACGTCAAATTGACCATGGGACCAAGTTTTCAATTCGAGCGATTCACAATACCTAGAAGCTGCCGTTGGAGGCGCAAATCCTGCTATACCCGCGTTGCATCATGGGAAAAAGTCGGCATCAGTTTGAAAAACGGTATTCATTTTGCATGAACTCATCAGTTTTTACGTCTTTTTTGACGCGCACGATTAAAGTTCAAATTTTTTCTGCAAATAACAATGTTTTAATCATCGACGCTTCCGCATACATTTATGTTTGTGTTGTACCTCGCGTGAACAATGAAGAATAGATATTTCACTACAGTATGATATACGAAAAAAGTCGACCGTAAAGTTTAAAAGTGGCTCTTTTGAGTCAAACGCTTGGTGGCGCACTGCATTGTGAATCGCCCGAATTGTAGGCATTGTGACAAAGGTAGCCTACTAGCCTCTGTGTGGGTAACCTACACTGCAAGAACTGTCTTTAGCGAGTAAACCAAATTTATGTTTGTAAACATGTTACGTACTAAACATGTTTAGCATCAAGATGAATAGGAATTGGACCCATTTGTTTATCTGCTAACCACCAACAGCTTGTCCACATTGCAACACACATAGTATCCCAACAACATCGAAAAATTCGGTCCCATGTCAATTTGACCTTTCTTGGGGAATTACTCGTTACTTTGTCAAACATTATCAGATTTGGACGATGTCTCATTTTATAAAGTGGATAGTTGTATCTTTTAAACCATACCTATGTTGGTTACACATTCTACGTGTGGCATTCCGTTGTATTTTGTTAACTTTTTTGACACACTGTATTAATCCACAGGGAAGAGTACGAAAGAACGTTTATTGTATTTCGTGTTGTTTTACTAAAATACAGCATTTCCTTTGAGCTAGACCGAGACGTAATGATGTCATAGCATGAGCTTTTCTATGGGAGTGAATTCGGGGTGCCAGACGACGTAGGGACATACATCCGTGTAAGTTTGTTGGGGTGGTGCTCATTATGCTAATAGTAATAGCCTAAAAGCTGGCTCGTTTCTTATTGGTCGGTCGTTGCGATGAAAACATATGTTTAGAGTCAGCGGTGAAAGGTTATAACATTAACACGGTCATGCTCAAAATATCGGAGATTATCCGACTAGTAGTTGATTCGTATAGAGTGATTTTAACGAAGGCTTTTGATGAATTGTACATTATGTAGGTTGGAACTGTCCACGGACTGTCTAGCTTGATTTTGTTCGTTTTGCTGGGTATGATTTGCTTGAATGTTGACAATGTTATGGTCAAAACTATCTGTACATGTAGTTTATGTGCCTAACCGACGTATGTGTGCCAGCTAGCAGAATGGGGCTGCTGGCTACCTGAGAAATGATCGATTACCCATGCCTGTCGAAAAATTCAAACATCGTTTGATTATACTGAACGGTGTGTCCAACTGGGTCTACCCCTTTTAAACAACAGACTTCACTTTGTTTCAATTGTGTTTATTATTAAATGTTTGTATAACAAATTAGACATTACATTTGATAATTACATTGTTGTTAATGCTAGACACACCGATGTTGTGAAGTTTCATCCCCAAAGAGCCAGGTGTAATGCTGCTCATCACTCTCTTTTTCATAGAATTTCCAGATAATGGGAGGCATTACCGACATATGTCCTAGACATGGTTGTTTTCAGGTTATCATAATTTACAAACTCGCTTAGACAACATTTATTATTATTATTATTATTATTATCTTCATTTTACCAGGGAGACCCATTCACATAAACTTGTGGTCTTCCATGGGGCCCTGGAAAATACAATTAAAATAATAAAACCTAAATAAAGTTTTAAATATACTTTAAAGTAGAATGTATACAAAACATAAAATGGTAAATCAATAAACACAAGAACAACAAATTAAACAATATAACACAGAATTAAATAAAAGTACATGTAGAGTAAAATAAGTAAAATTCCTATAAGAAATACACACAAATATATACGAGAATCAGAATAAAACTAATTCAAAATTTTGGAAAATCTGGCCAAAAAATAAAGGTTACGAATTGAAATAGTTAAAATATTACAATAAAATATACAGATAAAACTGGGTGGGTTTAAACAATTAAATTGAAACAACGAAAATTAAAATAATTAAGAGCCAGAAGTTAAAAGACTTGTCTTCAGAAGTGATTTAAAATGTGATAAAGATGGCGCCGAACGAATTTCAGTACTCAAGGTATTCCATATTCTGGAGCAATTAATGATTGGACTGTGTTTGTAGCACTCCGTTTCATACTTTGGGATAACCAAATTATTAGCTGATGCTCCTCTTGTATTGTAATGGTGTGCATCTGAAAGTTGTGTTACGTTATTTGTTAAATACGACGGCGCAAGCCCACGAGTACATTTAAACATATAGTTGGGTCCAAAACATAAGTTCCGTGACCATTCTCTGGCTAGGATGGTTTGACGATAGATTTGACTTCTATGGACCATTTATAAGGAAATTAGCCCCCCGGTCCCTCCCCAAAATCCCGGCATTTTTCGTTAGAGGGCCAAATCCAAGATGGCCACAGGCGCCATCTTGAAAAATTTACTTTTGAACCAGAGCACCTAGAATCATGTCTGAAGACACTTTTTCGGGTAAGTCGACCACGAGGATTCCCATTCCGACATTGGTTTGACAATATGACATCAATTTGACCCAGAAATTCAAGATGGCCGCCGTCTGATAGAGGACAAACATATTTTGTTAAAGGGAACACCTAGAAACCTGAATGAACACAATTTTTTGTTGTTAAAGCGTTGCGCTGATGCAATTTATGAAGGTCTTGGTCAGCCGGATATGATGAATGGTTCTAGGAGTGAGCTCCTAATGGTATAAGGGCCATATCGGCTGGATTTTTATGTGGGTACAAACGTATTTAGCACAATGAAGGTCTGATTTATGTTTAACAATGCACATTTTCTTTTTAGTTTGTGTCTTCGCTGAATACACCAATCACCGTCACTACATAATCGTAGTGTTGGCACCAGATTAGTTTCTCTTTGTATAGTTTTGTATCACAAACATAATATTTTTTTCTGTTATTGTTTCCAGGTGATGCTGTGGTTTCAGTAGTTGTGTTGTGAATTGAGAAATATCAGTTACATTCTCCCTGGTAATATTGGGTAAATGGGGTAATATCGGGTGACTTCAATTTAAATGTTGACCCCAAGTGGGCGTGATACACCTTGGCGAAACAATGTTGTCACTTTTTCGACATGAATGTTATGTGTTGGGTTTAGGGTGTTTTCGTATAATTGTGTAATATTTATTTACTCCAAGTCTCAAAGAAACGAATTTGCCGAAAAGCCAATACACCAACTGTTCATACACAAATATCAATGTTTTGTATTCCTGTAAATATCCTTGTACCGCTGTAAATATAGATTTTCCCGGACGATATCGCAAAATGTGCACATTCATTTGTAAAAGATGCATTCAATTTCGAGCTGATTTTCAGAACGACGTATGTCCGAGTCTCATTTTCGCAAAAACGAGCATTCAATTTTATTTTGTTTAATTCAAATAAATGAATGTGCTTAGCGTTTCATTTAAACAATTACAAACACACGATTGGGCTTTCGGTTTGACGTATGCGTGGCCAAATATTAAGAATGTGCACTCTATTTCGCAGCAAATCGATTTATTAATGTGTCACGGCCTGAATTGAATATTCTTTTTCATTTGTTATAATTTAAATTCGCATATTCTGCATTCAATTTCAAAAAGTATATATGGCTATACAATTCACGATACAACTTGGATTAAATCATTAATAAATCAATGTATTGTGGGACTAATTGATCAATAATATGTTGGCTCTTTAACTTAAATGTATTTTCAACCCTAACCATCCCAAATCTTTCAAATCATCTTTGCAAATTGCAGGATTTTGAAGGAATGAGGTCACTTGGAAGTTGATGCATCCGATGAATTTGCAGGATTTAATGCGTTTAGGGGTTTGCCACTGGGGATAATGCAGGATACAGGTCATAAGGCCTAATGCTGGATGAATTTGCAGGATTGGGGTTACTTAGGAATTTATCTAAATGAGGATTTTGGAGGATTGAGGTTATTTTGTTTTTGTAAATGACTTCTCTATCATTTTATCAGTTCAATTGTCTATCCATCAATAAACTGTCCACCAAGACATGAATGGTTGATGTCCAGTATATTTTCTACATCTAAGTAGTCAGCGTCGTCAGCCTCAAAGGCATCGATGAGACGATTTCGATCAACATCCGAGACTCGTCTGTATTCTGTACTCGACTCGGAAATTTTAGGGGGCATAAGGTAACATCAAGCTATATGATGCGGTCGGGGCAAATGCTGAGAAAATACAGATTTTTGTTCTTCAACTTAGGGGTTTATATAGCATTTATTTGGTAGTTTCAAAGACGAGACCACCTGGTTTAATTCCCCATATGTTGCTTGTGATAACACATAAAAATGGATTCCATTGCTTGACCAGTCGTTAATGCGTAGAAAATCGGCTGCACATTTAGCGAAATTGATTGTTGATAAATTAAAAGAAAAACAAGATTGCGGGTGTGCATTCAAATTCGCGCGAAAAAGAATTATCAATGTACTAAATTCAGTGCACATTCGGGAAATCGTGTGATGATTTCTTACGACTGGATGCACCATTATGCAAAAACGAATTATCAATTGTTAAATAGAAAACGGGAATGTGAGCGTTCATACTATTTCGCACGGAAACGAATGCACCAGTTACAAACTTATGTGCACATTTTGCGATATCGTCCGGGAAAACCTATTATTATGCTTGTATTTTTGTGTAAATGTTGTATTTATATGTATTATTGTTAGTTGTCAGTTTACGGTTTTGTTGATGACTTTTAATGTAATTGTTATCCAATTGTACTTATTGATGTATGCAGGGCCCCAATAGAAACCAGTTTTAAACGTTTGGGCACACTCTGTGTAAAGAAATGTAATAAATGAATGCAGTTATAAAATCATCAACCATTGTTAGCATCAACCTTTCCGACATTATCAAGCAAATAACCCAAATTCCGGTACCCAAAATTTGAGTAAAATTTTTACCCAGGCAATGTTTTGTTCAGGTGCATGGATGTGTAGAGTAACTAATATATTGTCTTTTTTATGTTCTGGTGGTCAATTACCTTTGAGCAAAATCGAATTTGTATCCAATTATGATAAATAGAGGCTCCTTGTTATTTTTGTTTTAAGAATTCATTCAAAATCACCAACTCTTACATTCAATTTCGTCCGAGACAAATAATCGCACGCTTTTTGCACACAAAACTTTTAAAGTTATTTACCATTTAACGTTTGGTCACATTGGCTCGAGAATATTCGTCAATACAAATCTAAAGCTGTTCAAAGATCGAATTCGTCTGATGTCAACCAATTTAAAACTTACAAAAGTAAATGAATTAGTCTGGTGTGTACTTGACCCAATTGCACACCAGACTAATTTAGTTAGCATAGGCCTATCAGTTTCAAATTGAAGACGAATTTAATCTGTGAATACTGCCTTTCGGCAACAGCTTAAACAAATTTGATCTGTAATGACGAATACATTTAAGCTAATGTTTGAATAGAGTGACCAAGCGTTGATAATGAATGATAAATTACTAAATTGGTTTGGTAAAAGCGTGTGATTTTTTTGACTCGGCAAAAATTGAATGTGAGAGTTGGTAAATTTGAATGAACAATATTTTTATTAAAATTGTATTGATTTGTCTTATTTACCTCCAGAAAGGATTATAAATACATTTGTTATACCTCTGTCTTTAATACTGTTTTTATTGGTATAAAACTATCACGTGTTCGGTGTATAACAACGCATATCTTGCATATGTGCCATCGTGCAGTGTGTGTACGTGATATCACACGGCTGTTAGGTCAAAGGTGATAGTAAATAATGATGTGTGCATGCGTCTATGGTAAAGTGCCCCTATATTCATCCATTTTCGCTAATTGTTTTGCTAAATGTACCCTTAGGGAGACAGTTTAGTATATGTTTTACGGTACTGAGGGGGCATTAACATTAGGGAGACATTTAGATGTCTCCCTAAGGTTCTAACTTCATAAAGGAGAAACATTTTAACTTTGTTAACAGTCTAGATCGATAGAGTAGGGTCCAAAATGCATAAATACCAAATTTCGTGGGAAAAGAATTAGTGAAAAACGGGTTAGGCTAGAGTAAAGTAAAGAATGAATAAAAACAGTTTTCAGTGTAAATTTAAGATCTTAAATTTGCTTCTCAACCAGTTCGCGCCGGGATTATTTTAACATCACCGAGCCGAGGGGCGGGATTATTTTTATCAAACTCGATCCGAAGCCGGCTCAGGCCGATAGTGCCGGGAAGCACACCCACTCATTTCCGGCCTTGCTCGCTGCTGACAGACATTTCTGAACTTGAACTTGGCGTATTTAAGCATCATCCGTTTTGAATTTGGAGAAAAACTTTGCTTTTATATACGTCATCCGGCGCGAACTGGTTAACAGTTTTAACACAAGAAATTATTAATAATATTGTTACAGTTCAAACATTGCCATTTAGAAAACTAAAGACATGTAGTTTCAGAAATCTTTTATACATCACACATTTTACATGTAAAATCAAACTTACTACTGTGACCGGATACAACTACAGTAGTTCAGTTAATATTCAGTTCAGTTCTGTTCAGTACGTAGGTGATCCTGAAATTATTGATGAATAACATTATAATACATGATAATACTAAATTCACCTAAAACTACAATAAACACCCTTAAATCCAATACAATCCAATAACCTGTATTCAAGCAAAAACTGCTAAACTCTAGAACATGTTGACATTAGTTTAGAAACATTGATTAATTCCAGCAATAAAGCTTAATTTCGCCACTTAAAAACCTGGAAACACTTATTTTAATCGACATTCAAGATTTGACCTTTTACCGTAGTGTTCTACAAGTCCTAGTACAACACCACCTGAGCAAATAATCTCAAAATGTTAGCAAAATACATTGAATTATCATTCGTTATGCACACACTTCTGTGAATATAACATAGTTAACATGATAGCACATTTCTAGAACATTCACCCTCAACGCTATTCAGTAACTTAACACAGTTTTTAGCCCAGTAAAACCCTCGTGACGTTCAGTTTCTGATGCGTCGATCTACGAGATGAAATGTGATATTGCCCTGAAGAATAAGAAAACAAACCGAACGGCGCCCCATAGTCTTCCGTAGAATCCTTGCAGTTCCGAGATGTTTCCCCAGGGACCTGGGAATGGTACCCAGAGCTCGCACAAAAACTGGAATGGCCTTCTTCACCTTGACTACAATAATGACTTGACTGCAAAAACGAATTATCAATTGTTAAATAGAAAACGGGAATGTGAGCGTTCATACTATTTCGCACGGAAACGAATGCACCAGTTACAAACTTATGTGCACATTTTGCGATATCGTCCGGGAAAACCTATTATTATGCTTGTATTTTTGTGTAAATGTTGTATTTATATGTATTATTGTTAGTTGTCAGTTTACGGTTTTGTTGATGACTTTTAATGTAATTGTTATCCAATTGTACTTATTGATGTATGCAGGGCCCCAATAGAAACCAGTTTTAAACGTTTGGGCACACTCTGTGTAAAGAAATGTAATAAATGAATGCAGTTATAAAATCATCAACCATTGTTAGCATCAACCTTTCCGACATTATCAAGCAAATAACCCAAATTCCGGTACCCAAAATTTGAGTAAAATTTTTACCCAGGCAATGTTTTGTTCAGGTGCATGGATGTGTAGAGTAACTAATATATTGTCTTTTTTATGTTCTGGTGGTCAATTACCTTTGAGCAAAATCGAATTTGTATACAATTATGATAAATAGAGGCTCTCCTTGTTATTTTTGTTTTAAGAATTCATTAAAAATCACCAACTCTTACATTCAATTTCGTCCGAGACAAACAATCGCACGCTTTTTGCACACAAAACTTTTAAAGTTATTTACCATTTAACGTTTGGTCACATTGGCTCGAGAATATTCGTCAATACAAATCTAAAGCTGTTCAAAGATCGAATTCGTCTGATGTCAACCAATTTAAAACTTACAAAAGTAAATGAATTAGTCTGGTGTGTACTTGACCCAATTGCACACCAGACTAATTTAGTTAGCATAGGCCTATCAGTTTCAAATTGAAGACGAATTTAATCTGTGAATACTGCCTTTCGGCAACAGCTTAAACAAATTTGATCTGTAATGACGAATACATTTAAGCTAATGTTTGAATAGAGTGACCAAGCGTTGATAATGAATGATAAATTACTAAATTGGTTTGGTAAAAGCGTGTGATTTTTTTGACTCGGCAAAAATTGAATGTGAGAGTTGGTAAATTTGAATGAACAATATTTTTATTAAAATTGTATTGATTTGTCTTATTTACCTCCAGAAAGGATTATAAATACATTTGTTATACCTCTGTCTTTAATACTGTTTTTATTGGTATAAAACTATCACGTGTTCGGTGTATAACAACGCATATCTTGCATATGTGCCATCGTGCAGTGTGTGTACGTGATATCACACGGCTGTTAGGTCAAAGGTGATAGTAAATAATGATGTGTGCATGCGTCTATGGTAAAGTGCCCCTATATTCATCCATTGTCGCTAATTGTTTTGCTAAATGTACCCTTAGGGAGACAGTTTAGTATACGTTTTACGGTACTGAGGGGGCATTAACATTAGGGAGACATTTAGATGTCTCCCTAAGGTTCTAACTTCATAAAGGAGAAACATTTTAACTTTGTTAACAGTCTAGATCGATAGAGTAGGGTCCAAAATGCATAAATACCAAATTTCGTGGGAAAAGAATTAGTGAAAAACGGGTTAGGCTAGAGTAAAGTAAAGAATGAATAAAAACAGTTTTCAGTGTAAATTTAAGATCTTAAATTTGCTTCTCAACCAGTTCGCGCCGGGATTATTTTAACATCACTGAGCCGAGGGGCGGGATTATTTTTATCAAACTCGATCCGAAGCCGGCTCAGGCCGATAGTGCCGGGAAGCACACCCACTCATTTCCGGCCTTGCTCGCTGCTGACAGACATTTCTGAACTTGAACTTGGCGTATTTAAGCATCATCCGTTTTGAATTTGGAGAAAAACTTTGCTTTTATATACGTCATCCGGCGCGAACTGGTTAACAGTTTTAACACAAGAAATTATTAATAATATTGTTACAGTTCAAACATTGCCATTTAGAAAACTAAAGACATGTAGTTTCAGAAATCTTTTATACATCACACATTTTACATGTAAAATCAAACTTACTACTGTGACCGGATACAACTACAGTAGTTCAGTTAATATTCAGTTCAGTTCTGTTCAGTACGTAGGTGATCCTGAAATTATTGATGAATAACATTATAATACATGATAATACTAAATTCACCTAAAACTACAATAAACACCCTTAAATCCAATACAATCCAATAACCTGTATTCAAGCAAAAACTGCTAAACTCTAGAACATGTTGACATTAGTTTAGAAACATTGATTAATTCCAGCAATAAAGCTTAATTTCGCCACTTAAAAACCTGGAAACACTTATTTTAATCGACATTCAAGATTTGACCTTTTACCGTAGTGTTCTACAAGTCCTAGTACAACACCACCTGAGCAAATAATCTCAAAATGTTAGCAAAATACATTGAATTATCATTCGTTATGCACACACTTCTGTGAATATAACATAGTTAACATGATAGCACATTTCTAGAACATTCACCCTCAACGCTATTCAGTAACTTAACACAGTTTTTAGCCCAGTAAAACCCTCGTGACGTTCAGTTTCTGATGCGTCGATCTACGAGATGAAATGTGATATTGCCCTGAAGAATAAGAAAACAAACCGAACGGCGCCCCATAGTCTTCCGTAGAATCCTTGCAGTTCCGAGATGTTTCCCCAGGGACCTGGGAATGGTACCCAGAGCTCGCACAACAACTGGAATGGCCTTCTTCACCTTGACTACAATAATGACTTGACTGCAAAAACGAATTATCAATTGTTAAATAGAAAACGGGAATGTGAGCGTTCATACTATTTCGCACGGAAACGAATGCACCAGTTACAAACTTATGTGCACATTTTGCGATATCGTCCGGGAAAACCTATTATTATGCTTGTATTTTTGTGTAAATGTTGTATTTATATGTATTATTGTTAGTTGTCAGTTTACGGTTTTGTTGATGACTTTTAATGTAATTGTTATCCAATTGTACTTATTGATGTATGCAGGGCCCCAATAGAAACCAGTTTTAAACGTTTGGGCACACTCTGTGTAAAGAAATGTAATAAATGAATGCAGTTATAAAACCATCAACCATTGTTAGCATCAACCTTTCCGACATTATCAAGCAAATAACCCAAATTCCGGTACCCAAAATTTGAGTAAAATTTTTACCCAGGCAATGTTTTGTTCAGGTGCATGGATGTGTAGAGTAACTAATATATTGTCTTTTTTATGTTCTGGTGGTCAATTACCTTTGAGCAAAATCGAATTTGTATCCAATTATGATAAATAGAGGCTCTCCTTGTTATTTTTGTTTTAAGAATTCATTAAAAATCACCAACTCTTACATTCAATTTCGTCCGAGACAAACAATCGCACGCTTTTTGCACACAAAACTTTTAAAGTTATTTACCATTTAACGTTTGGTCACATTGGCTCGAGAATATTCGTCAATACAAATCTAAAGCTGTTCAAAGATCGAATTCGTCTGATGTCAACCAATTTAAAACTTACAAAAGTAAATGAATTAGTCTGGTGTGTACTTGACCCAATTGCACACCAGACTAATTTAGTTAGCATAGGCCTATCAGTTTCAAATTGAAGACGAATTTAATCTGTGAATACTGCCTTTCGGCAACAGCTTAAACAAATTTGATCTGTAATGACGAATACATTTAAGCTAATGTTTGAATAGAGTGACCAAGCGTTGATAATGAATGATAAATTACTAAATTGGTTTGGTAAAAGCGTGTGATTTTTTTGACTCGGCAAAAATTGAATGTGAGAGTTGGTAAATTTGAATGAACAATATTTTTATTAAAATTGTATTGATTTGTCTTATTTACCTCCAGAAAGGATTATAAATACATTTGTTATACCTCTGTCTTTAATACTGTTTTTATTGGTATAAAACTATCACGTGTTCGGTGTATAACAACGCATATCTTGCATATGTGCCATCGTGCAGTGTGTGTACGTGATATCACACGGCTGTTAGGTCAAAGGTGATAGTAAATAATGTGAAAAAAATAATAGTGAAAAACGGGTTAGGCTAGAGTAAAGTAAAGAATGAATAAAAACAGTTTTCAGTGTAAATTTAAGATCTTAAATTTGCTTCTCAACCAGTTCGCGCCGGGATTATTTTAACATCACCGAGCCGAGGGGCGGGATTATTTTTATCAAACTCGATCCGAAGCCGACTCAGGCCGATAGTGCCGGGAAGCACACCCACTCATTTCCGGCCTTGCTCGCTGCTGACAGACATTTCTGAACTTGAACTTGGCGTATTTAAGCATCATCCGTTTTGAATTTGGAGAAAAACTTTGCTTTTATATACGTCATCCGGCGCGAACTGGTTAACAGTTTTAACACAAGAAATTATTAATAATATTGTTACAGTTCAAACATTGCCATTTAGAAAACTAAAGACATGTAGTTTCAGAAATCTTTTATACATCACACATTTTACATGTAAAATCAAACTTACTACTGTGACCGGATACAACTACAGTAGTTCAGTTAATATTCAGTTCAGTTCTGTTCAGTACGTAGGTGATCCTGAAATTATTGATGAATAACATTATAATACATGATAATACTAAATTCACCTAAAACTACAATAAACACCCTTAAATCCAATACAATCCAATAACCTGTATTCAAGCAAAAACTGCTAAACTCTAGAACATGTTGACATTAGTTTAGAAACATTGATTAATTCCAGCAATAAAGCTTAATTTCGCCACTTAAAAACCTGGAAACACTTATTTTAATCGACATTCAAGATTTGACCTTTTACCGTAGTGTTCTACAAGTCCTAGTACAACACCACCTGAGCAAATAATCTCAAAATGTTAGCAAAATACATTGAATTATCATTCGTTATGCACACACTTCTGTGAATATAACATAGTTAACATGATAGCACATTTCTAGAACATTCACCCTCAACGCTATTCAGTAACTTAACACAGTTTTTAGCCCAGTAAAACCCTCGTGACGTTCAGTTTCTGATGCGTCGATCTACGAGATGAAATGTGATATTGCCCTGAAGAATAAGAAAACAAACCGAACGGCGCCCCATAGTCTTCCGTAGAATCCTTGCAGTTCCGAGATGTTTCCCCAGGGACCTGGGAATGGTACCCAGAGCTCGCACAACAACTGGAATGGCCTTCTTCACCTTGACTACAATAATGATACTGATCAGAATACACAAATGTTGGGGGAATTGTACGGTGTTGCATGAAACCAGTATATAGCCGACATGTTCCCCGTTCATCTATTGCGAACAAAATGCGGTCTAATTAAATATGGTAAAATAAATGTAGTTCAAAGGAACCACTTTTGTTGTCTAACACTTGTCGGACTTGATCGGTCCCTGGGATCGCTACTCCACATCGATGTGGATGGTTAGGTAGTCAGCACGCCCGACGGTGACATCATATGTAATGTCAAAATTAAAACCAAAAATAAAATAACAATTTGAAATATGAGAAGCGTTAGTCCGTAAATTCGGGGTCCAACAGCGTGATCTGTTTGTGTCCTGGTTACACTTGATCTTGTATACAGGGTGGCCCTTACAAAACAACAAACAAGCATACTTCCACTGCACCGAGGCAAAAACTGTGTATACCAATAGATGGAGAATCTTACTTGGAGAAAATGTATACCATAATAATAATGTGCGGTGGTCATATAGCACTTCATCACCAAAGTCTCAAAGCGCTTAACATTATTACCCCGGTCATTGGGCCCATGAAGCATTCTAAATACCATCTCAGCTCCCTAGTTTACAACTCGATGTTGCCATTTCGACGCAAAGCAGCCAAATCAACCACAATAACCATCTCTGCCTTTACAGGTACTCATTTACTTCTTGTTGAAGAGAAGCAAAGAGCCCAAGGTGTGCCCAATGGCACGCACATAATAGTCCCAGGCAGGACTCGAACCCACAACCTGTAGCTTTACCTACGTAATTTAACATGAAATGGTTTAGTTATTACTGTTGCGAACGGACCACTGACTTTACCTCATAGAATAGGGTCTAGAGCTAAAACTATAGTTTTAGCATACAAGCCCACATCCAGATATCTTGGTATAATTTGTATGTTAGAAAGATTCTTCATCCATTGGTTTAAGTAGTCCGGGCATCAACGTAGTGGGAGTATATGTGTCCGTTGCGATATGTTTGTCCGGTTTGGGGGGCCAAAAAGAGTCAAGTGGCATTCAAATTGACTTTAAACTTTAGTGTTTGTTTTGCAGTCACTGTTTTATATAATCACTATTTGAGATAGGAGGCATCAAATAATTTGCTTTGAATTAAAACAAAATCTTATGTCAGGTGTAAACAGGGATATGATTTTTGTGTCAATTGGGCGCGAGCATTTTTCAAGTCTATTCGCACATAAGATTGTACAAGAAGAAAACATTGAAGGACACTCGAAACAGCTCTGTGTTTGTCCACAAACACATGTTTATTTTGTAAATGTTTATTTTGTATTTACCCTGGGTGATCCATTCAGTGAGAAAAACTCACTGATCTTCCATAGATCCCAGCTATGTATTATTGTTAAAAATATACATTTATATAATATAATTATTGAAAATTTATTTAAATTAACTGAACTGTTTAAGCTGTTTGACAAAGTGATTACAACTTGTTCAATGAAGATATTTCAAATGTTGTGGAAAATCAATTGCAAGTTAAAAGCATTTACTGCTATTTTAGCCAGTAAATGCTAAACAGTAAAACTTTATTTTATTCATACAAATTGAAGCATTTGCTTTTCCTTAATGCTTTTACTTTGAAGTAAATGCTTTTACTTTTTGCTTGTACTTCATAGCATTTGCTAGTTTTTATTCATACGACCCAATTAACTCGCACATAAATTATTAAAGTAAAAGTAAAAACAAACAAAAGCAAAAACCAATGAAGAAAAACCCAAAGAGAGCACCTCCATTAAAATCTAAATGTAGGCCCAGATCGCCAAAAACAAAGAACAAACGAGTAAGATCGACAGATATTTAAATAAAATGTTTTTTAACATTTAAAAAACCTTTAATATCCTATGATAAGAAGAACAACAAAAATATTTAAAAAAAAAGAAGTACCAAACAAAACAATTAACTACATAATATAACTACGTATAATGTACGCAAATTGAATGTTCACACACAATATACTATTTGCATCAATATACAATAACAAAAATAGCAGTTTTTTCAACTTTGACATGAGCTAGGAAGCAAAACCAAAAAATCTATATCTTTAATTTGGTAATAATAAACAAATGTTGGGGTATAATTTGAAACCAAAGTCAGCTCAAGGTCGTGCGATCCACAAGGTCAAACTTAAGGTCAAAGTAAAGGTCTGAAGGTCATTGTAAGTCAAATTGCTTTGGACATAACAAAATAATGCCAACATTCGATTATTTATGATGTTAGCTTTTCAATGAAATCAAAATCAGCAAATTTGGTCAACAAGTTAGTGAGGTGTGGTTATTTCAATATTGGTGGCCACGCCCATTTTGGCTAGAATAACAGGGGCCAATTTCATGAAACGTGTAAGCACCAACATTTGCTCAGCATGAACATTCTTCCTTGGAGAAAAACAGGGTAACAAACCAACATTTCTGTTGATGTTTATTGTTTGTGACTAGTATTCAGCTGGTTTTGGCTTTGAATGAAAAGCACATGGAGTTTAGGCCGATAACGTGTTTTTACTGAGCAAGACCTTTTTCGTGCTAAGCAAATTTGTGTGCTTACATGTTTTATGAAAGTGGCCCCAGGTGGTAGCACGAAAACCGCTAGTCGGATTTCGCTGAAACAAACAAAATGTCACCCAAAATAACTCTATAAAACAAAAAAATATAAAACCCTATAAAAGTATTGAATTTTTGTACAAAACTAGAAACTTGAACGGCCTTTTCCTCAACATTTCACTTTTGCGACATGTTGATAAATGCAAACTTTAAACAGCCATAACTTGTTTTATCCGATTGAAGTTAAAAAAAAACAGCATTGCAAGGAGAATTTCATCCTCTTCTCTATTACCTGAGAACCCTTATTGCAACCTCTGCCCAGTTCCATCTCATTTTGCCAGAACCCCTCACAAATAATCAAATGCTGAAGGATTGTTTAGCTCGGTACATTTGGCGCCTCGTGTACCTATTAAAATCAATAATCGGCGAGCGGTTTTGACATCAAACAGGTGTAATTCGTTTATCTAATTCATCACCGAACAGGTAATTGACATATTGATAATTTGTCACATCTGGTTAGATCAGCCAAAACCACTCTACTGGAATAACGGCATCAGTGTATCATTCAAGCGCGCTTGATTTAGTTCAATAATCGCACGCTGAATTGACCATCAATCCTAGCATGTACATTGACATAAAATGAATTTTTTTCTCAATTTTCATTATTCTTGATTTTGTTTAAAGGTAAATGTAGGATACACCATTTGCAGATATTGAAAATCTTTACTACAAAGTTCTTAAGAAATATCTTACTTATTTGAAAGTGAATAATGATTGTAGGCATCCAGCAAAATGATTGCGCTAGATATCCTGTAAATAGATTTGTGTATTTAAACAAATTTATGATCGCCAGACGGCGATCGCGAAAAAAAAAGGAACAACATAAGAACCACTGCCGTACACCAGTTTAAAACGAACTCTGTTTTTCTTGCTTTTCTAAGCATCCATGATTGTAAAACTTTGGACAGGTCAGACAAAATACAACCCCCAAATCCACTCATTCCTGATAATTCAAGCAATTACCAATGGTGTATCCTACCTTTACATCCACCTATTCCTGATAATTCAAGCAATTACTAATGGTGTATCCTACCTTTACATCCAACCATTCCTGATAATTCAAGCAATTACCAATGATGTATTCTACCTTTACATCAACCCATTCATGATAATTCAAGCAGTTACCAATGGTGTATCCTACATTACCTTTACATCCAACCATTCCTGATAATTCAAGCAATTCCCAATGGTGTGTCCTACCTTTAAAGGTTTTGATGTGTTTACGGTACAGTAGCTGACCTGTAAATAAATAATGTTTCAAACTGTAAACCCCCGTGTGTTCTTTGCACTTGCAAATTTGAAATTCTCTTCCAAAGTGTCTTGGAAATGTCCATAATTCTTGAAAGCCACCATTTCAAAAACCTTTAATCTGCTAATAGATGTGCCATGTAAATGGCCATCTACGTAATTATCCTATGCCAAGGACAGTCAGTTACACGATTAATACCATCACAAAGAAGGCTACGTTAGCCAACTCCACCAGACATAACATATATTACATTTCGTCACCGTTTTCACGAAGAGACAAATTGAGCCTTTCACGGTCTGAACAAACTTTCGAGAAAATCGCTTGTAAAGTTCGTCCTTTTTTTCATTTGGCAATTTGAAACATATATATCCATAGAATATACAAGATTAAGGTATCATGGGAAAGAAGAGATTTCAATCTTCTTAAATATAGCAAACGTTAAGAAAAATAGGTGATTAGTTTTGCAGAATTAATCAATTAATATAATTGTCTCTTCGTGAAAACGAAAAAACGATACATTAGCAAATTCGCCCGTGGATGTGAGAGTCAGAATGTATACATTTCCCCATTGCGCCGCAAATTTGTCTCTTCGTTGAAGTCAACGCTATTTCGAATTTGCCTCTTCGTGACAACGCAAAAGGGCACTTGCGGACCAATTCGCCCATTCTTTAATTAGGTTAATTAGGATTTTAATGATTTTTTGGATGTATAACTTTACCAGGTTGTAGAAATTGCAATATTTAATCGTTTTCATCAACATTTCGATAAATAGACGATTTTTCATGAAGTTCGCCTCTTCGTGAAAACGGTGACGATTTGTTCAAGCACTTAGCGCAAGAAACTGCTTGGGCAAAATACAATTATTTTACACAGCCTGACGTCAGAAACTCTAATTAAATTAAACCGTGAAAATTATATTTCAAACACAGACGTTTTTGCTTTTTAGAATAGCGATGGGGCGGAATTGGAGCTGTATTTTTGCACGCAGAGTTAAAGTGGGTGACTAACCTCAACCAAACAATCGTGTAACTTAATATTCACGCCACACAAATCTTTTAATCTATTAGGAAATAATTCAAGGAGTGCATTTCTCAAAGTATCAATTTATTCGCAGATTTCTGAGCTTTTATTGGAAACTTTGCTTGTCATACAAAACCCTGTTTTTTCCGCAGTATCAACAATGTTAAGGCGAAAACATGGTTTTGTATATCAGACTCTGTTTCTGGTGGACCTAATCTGGGTCCCAGACCAAATAGTTCTGAATATTTCTGATGAATTATAAGGCTGGCAGCCGCCAATGACACATGACCAAAACTGAAATTGTCCGAGGTTTTCCGAGTACTTTTCCGATTACATTCTAGTGACGGTCGGGTATCATCGTTAATTTTCGCGTGTTTTACCTTTTTTGTTTTACTATTTTGGTTTCTGCTAAAAAAAGTTAAACGTAAATTTTATTATATTTTGTTTTAATGTTTGGACTATTTGGGTCGGGTCGGGTCGGGTCCCGAAAAGTGGAAAAATAAGAAAGAAACAAGTAATGACAAAAGCTATTTTAAAACTTTGTTAAACCAATTCACCAATTCCGAATCTCAAATTCAAGAAGGCCTTGTGATGCTTTTTTGTTTTCTTTAATAGAATCGCTCAACAAAATAATTGTACAGTTGACAATGAACATTATTGGATCCCCCGGCATTTGTGGACGGGGCATTGTCCGACTGTCTTACCTCTTTTGTTTGTACTCTAACGTTTTCAGATGATCGGTATAGGATTTGTACACGAGTTGAGATCGTGGACGTTGTGTCAATTGCGGACCCATTGTTTGCTTCCCAATTCTTTTGTCCGACGACCACGATTGCCGGTCAATACAAACGCATGTAAACACCTTCCTTGATGGACCCCCCCCCCTCCCCCCATTGTCCTTCCGTTATCCTTGTTTTTTTTCCTTTTTTTCGGATGACCTCCATATAATTTGTACACGATTTGCAATCGTGGACCTTTGTCTTATCGTGGACCCATTGTTTGCCCAAAATTCTTTTATCCGACGTCCACACTCATCAAGTCACACGTAGTCAGACAGAGAGAGATTCCTGAAATTATATACAGTAAGATATACCTACATTAAATTCGTCTCAGCTGTTGCCGAATGGTAGCAGCCTGAGATTGAATTTGTCTGATATTAATCAATTTGAAACGTGTGTTGGGTATTATTAGTTTGGTGTGTGCGCATAAGCAATGTCCTTGTGAGTAAGCATATACCAAGTTACATAAACACTTTCTTTTATTTGACAAAAATCTTACCGAGTTGTAGAGACATTTTTGTGTCCCCTTACAATTTGTGGGTCTCCAGTAAAGAGGTCTAGAATTAGATTAGGGTACAATGAAATATAATGGAGAAGAAGACAAATTATGGTGATGTTGAAAATGTCTTCGTCTTTGGCTTAAGGAGATTTTAGATTCCCAACTGCGTGATCTCCAGCTACATTCTGATGCCTGTTGTGCCTCAGAAACATTCAATCCATTGATATGAACCCAACAGTGAGACTATTTTCATTTGCTTTAATTACTATTGGCTTCTCAGTGATTGGGAATTCGGAGGCGAAGCCGAAGACGAAGAAAAGGTTTCAAAAAGGCCCTATAATATGTGGTAACAACCAAAGGTGTCACCGCTGCAATGCTAGAGGTGTCACCGCTGCAATGCTAGAGGTGTGCATTTACGAGTGTGCATTTACGGGTAGTTTGGGAACCAGGTACCCAATTAGAAAAAAAACATGGGTATCCGGATACCCGTTAAAGAAATCCACAATTTAAATATAACAATAGTGCCACACCAGTGAGTTACTACAGCAAGATAGAATTGTTTAGTGAGCTTTCGTTTAAGGTGTAAACTGCAAATTCGCAAGCGTCATCAATTTGAAATATATTTAATTTGTGTATAAAGCCTGGTTTCATTTAGAACATTCCCGTCAATTCGCTTTCATCGTCTGACGGATACGGATGTTGTTTGTAAAGTTGGCTATCGATTCCATAATCGGGAATCGATTCCTGACATCAACGGTCAGGTACTCGAGTACCCGCTTCCGATGCACAACCCTACGCAATACTTGTACGTATTTTCCAATTGCAGGGGTATATACCGTGCCAACAATCACCATGAGCATTATTCCCCTCATTTTAAACCGACCAACTACTGGAATGATGGCCAAATATGTTTTTAGAATTTATGATTGTACTCGTGGAATGCTTTCCTCTTAACCTTTGCTTTGCGCCACACTAAAAAAAAACCACTATTCAGTCACTTATATGCTTTAGAAAATGTTATTGAAGTAGAGATATGTAAGTAGAATCACCAAATTAAACTTTTCAAAAAAATAAAATAAAATATATACCCAAATATGGGAATAAACATATTACACGGTAGGGGTTAACGATTTATGCAAATTATACATATTTCCACCACTTGGATTTTTAAAGACTTTTAGTATGTCATTCAAGGGACCTTTGTAGAAGTGCACTGTGGTGAAAAGCAATTTGTTGCAAATTGTTTGAAGTCAACAAAACAAAATTAAGTATTTTGCCTGGACTACTACCTTTTCCCCCTAGGATGGTTAGGGGTAATTATCATAAATGGGCTGCTCTAGACACGATTATTCAGTAGTTATGACAATGACGCTAATACATTGTTATTGCTCATTCAACTAGTTACACATTAAAATTAAAGCACTTTGAAAAAACGGCTTCAGATGTCGACCTCTCACAGTAGCTTAGTAGATAATGGGTTAAGCCCCGGTCGATCTTCACGATGTTGCATCACGACTGCGCCAGGAGAACGAAAAGTATATGCAAATCGTGACCAATCTCTCCAACATCCGTTTGACATCTCTGTTAGTCTCTGACACTCGTGTGTGTTGAATCGGCATACCTTCACGAAAGTTTTGAGCATGTTCAAAACTTTTTTTAATAATTTATTTATTGTAATCTTTAAAGAGGGTAGTCCTTTTCAGTTAACAAACTGCTTTCCAAAGGAGCCCCCTAATTATAAGAATTACTGATCACTATACCAATTCATAAATACATTATTTTAAACAATTTGAAATATTAGGGCCTAGGCCTATTTAAAAATTGATAGATTAAGAAACACATAGAAATAAAAATGATACAAACATGTAAAGAGTTTAAACCGGTTGAATAATTTAGGAAGATTTATTGGACTTTTAAACAATACAGATGATGTACAAAGTACATATACAGATACATGCTTGGGTCTAATCATGCTACCATGCAGAAGATATAGCCACACAGTACATGTAAGTCAAACTCGGGAAGTGCTGCATTAACCATCAAAATAAAAACACACAACAACCTCCAAGGCCCAAGCATGTAATAAAACAAATAAAAATCAGGACAGATGCAAATAGACTACATAAATATATTCAAGTTAAGTTGAAATAAGTTTTGTTTTAGGTTCAGTTGGAAGGTCGTCAAGGATGGAGACTGTTTTAGTATAAGGGGTTCATAATAAAACAACCTTTCGTAGGGTTGCCACGAGTTTTGACATTCGCTTCGCTCCTTTTACTGTCGCTACACCCTCCAAATAGTCGTAAGGCTGTCCACATGGCATCGCGCATACATTTGTGATATTCGTCTGCAGTCGCGGCACTTCCGAACGCCGATTTTATTACGAATGACTGAGATAACAAAGCGATTGAGTACGATAATAAAGGTAGTGCTAAGTTCCTTTGTAATCCCTGGCAATCGGCGGCAATCTCCTCAGCGCAGTAGCGCCACTGCTTTGCGCTCGTGTATAATCGGAGCAAATCGCTGCAAACTTCCTTTGAATCGGCGGCCGCGGCAAGGGAAATCGAGATTTGTAAACATCGCTTACCACCGTCTTGAGCAGTCGCTGCACTCTCGCTAACCATCTCTTAGCCGTCGCTGTGTGTCTCTTTGTTGTCTTGTCGGGACGCCAAGCGCATGCCGATTTCTCATCAGCATCACAATCAGTCGTGAGAGAAACAAATTCGTGGACAGTCCCTTATACTTCCTGTCAGTCGTGATGCAACAACGTGAAGGTGTGACCGGGGCTCATTTTTTTCTTCCCAAACGTAACTGGCAGACCATGAAATATTCAGTAGTTCGGATGAGAAGTTATGCTTATTCATCGGAATAAAACATGACGTCACAGCATTGTTGTTATTTAGTTAACTAGTTACATTAAATCACTTTAAAGAACAGCTGTTGTCGAGCTGCTATACGTAGTGTAGTAGATAGTGGGATGGGCTGTAGATCAAAGATTCCTGGTTCGAATCCTGCTGTAGGTCACCTCGTTTATCCCTAGTCAAATTGATTTAAGGGAAAAAGGTATTTTTTTATTTAAGGGAACAAAGAGACCTAGTATGTGTTGTACAGTGAGCAATGCAAATACTGAATAATTCATGAAATCTGCCAGTTAGGTTTGGAAAAAAAATATTCGCTACCGGGGCTTTATATAGATCGTACGACTGCTAATTGTTCATTGACTATCTTTTTGGTCTTTCAAGTTTATTGTCGGAGTGAGATTAATTTCAGAGAAGGTAAGGATCTCAGAACCTAAGTGTCTTCCACTCAGTGTGGTCTGGATACGCCCAGTTATGATAATTGCCTGTCACTATCCTAGGAGAAAAAACAAATAAGCGGCCCGGAATCCACAAATAAAACCACGCGTTGACCAGCCTCTCTCACATACTTTATAAACAACATCGCCTAAAATATGAAACAAAACCCGAAATACCTTCAAACTGGCGCCGGTCTGAAGCTAGTCTCCGCCCACTGTGTTCAATCATTATTGTATATACACCTAAAATGTGTTATTACATATATTTAAAATTGTGAAGTTTTTCAGTTTTTCAGCAATATTCTTATTTATAATCTACACCTTTGAAATCTTATATATGCCCAAATTCATGAGCTGAAGTAAGTCGGTACCACGCATTTCAGGAAATAGGATCATTTTTAGCGATAATCCTATGGTATAATTCTCTCACCGACAGACGAAAACGGGTGTCTTTTGTAATATAATGTTTATTTACTGTTTTCCTAAACTGGGAATTAAATATTTTCGTCCTTTTTTTTTCACCGACAGACAAAAACACCGCTCGCCAACAATGAGACGCACCACACCGGCTGTATGTTCTGTGATCCCGTCCTTTTGCCGTTAATTGAAGCCAAGCATGCGAGCATGCACCGCGGTAGACAGGGAGGGGGGCGAGGAAGGGGGCGTAGCAGACACACAAAGTTACTTAATAAAGTCTTCTAATGATCCTTGACCCTCGAAACATGGGTACAGACACCTTACTTGTGCGATTATGTCAATATTGGCCGACATTATTATGTATACAAATGAATTTTTGATAATACATGTACTCCTATCCAACGGACACATGTCACTTCGATAATTTATTGAGAGTTTTATTGTGATCTTTGACCCTCAAAACATGGGTCTAGACACCTTCTTTATTCAGTTAACTGCAATATTGGCTGAGATATAGTGAAAAATAGATTTGTTGATAATGGCGGCACTAATTTGCATACAAATTATACGTGGGACAATTTTTAAATTTTTTAACATAGCAAATCGTTTTCAACGCATTTTTTCTGACCTAGAAACACCAATTAGAAATTGATTTCCGAGGGTGCACGGAACCCCCTCCTTCCCACTAAACTATTATGTCAACGCAGGAAGAATAATCTGCATTGGAATACACATTCTGAGTGCAGTAACGCTTCTCAGATTCAAATGTTTGGGGATATAAAAGTGATATCATTTTATATAACTGCAGTACTTCGAAGTGAAAAGTTTCTAAAAATGCATTATACTATCCAAAGCTGTTGTACTTAAGTAAGTTTTTATTGCCATTAATTTTTGGAGTAATTACCAAACGTATACGATCCCTTTAAGAAGCCTAATACAAATGCTCATCGTGACTGATAAGAAATTTTCAAAACACTAATGGTGATTTATGAGATTTTCGCCGTGTAATTGAACTGCATAGTGATTTTCCCGCTTCTGAACTGGCAGTTGAAATTGCCCACGCTGAACTGTCATGGTAGTCCAGGGAAAATACCTAATTTTGTTTTGTTGACCTCACACAAATTGCAACCCAAAAAAAATCACCAAAGTGCACTCCAAGGTCCTTTGAATGACATACTAAAAGTCTCTAAAAATCCAAGTTGTTGGAAATATGTCTAATTTACATAAATCGTTAATCCCTGCCGTGTAATATGTTTATTCCCATATTTTGGTATATACTTTTAATTACATTTTTCAAAAGTTTATTTTGGTGATTCTACTTACACATCCTTATTTTAATAACATTTTCTAAAGCATGTAAGTGACTGAATATTTATGAAAATATAGTAATGGTCCAAAATGACTTACCTTGTCTCCAGATATCTTAAAGTAGTCAGTATTGACGAGCTGCAAATTCACCAAGTTGCTTACTGGCACAGTTATCATATTAAAACCTTATTGAAAATCATATGAACAATGATAACATTGTGATATTTAGCCCAGCAAACGAACAAAATGAGGAAAAACTATGTGTCCATAAATTCGGCTAAAAGATAGGTGAAGGGTTGCCGAAGGTGAGAGACTTGAACAAGATCAAGGAAACCCCCAAAATTAAGGATGTTTGTTGCTTATAATTAGCATGTCTACGTTTAAATGTATTTTGGGGATTTCCTTGAACTTCCCATGTTAGACAACTCTTTAACTACTTTTTCGCCCAATTTATGAACACACCATTTTCCCCAGTTTTTGTTTGCTGGGCTAAATATCACAATGTTATCATTGTTCATATGATTTTCCATAAGGTTTCAATATGATAACTGTGCCAGTAAGCAACTTAGTGAATTTGAAGCTCACCAATACCGACTACTTGATGATGTGCTATTTCAAATTCGCCTCTTCGTGAAAACGCAAAAGGGCACTTGAGGACCAATTTGCCCATTCGTTAATTAGGTTAATTAGGATTTTAATGATTTTTTGGATGTATAACTTCACCAGGTTGTAGAAATATTTAATCGTTTTCATCAAAAAAATTAATTTCGATAAATAGACGATTTTTCATGAAGTTTGCCTCTTCGTGAAGTTGTCATTTTGGATAATTACTATGTTCACATAATTATTCAGTCACTCATATGCTTTAGAAAATGTTATTGAAGAAAGGATATGTAAGAAGAATCACCAAAATTAACTTTAAAAAAAAAATTGAAATAATATACCCAAATATGGGAATAAATATATTACGCGGCAGGGATTAACGATTTGTGCAAATTAGTCATATTTCCACCACTTGAATTTTAAGAGACTTTAATATGTCATTGTGAGGACCTTTTAGAAATGCATTGTGGTGAGAAAAAAAAATGGTTGCAATTTGTGTGAGGTCAAAACTTATTTTCCCTGGACTATGGTGCATGGGCGCAGATTATGCTTACATTTCTGATTATGCTTGCATTTCTGATTATGCTGGCTACTGATTGGCCCTACTTTGGCCAATCGTTGCCGAGAGCGCACAAACTGATTGGCATATCGTCACACAGGCTGACCGTGTTAACGTCCAGGGGCCAATTTCATAAAACATGTAAGCATACAAATTTGCTAAGCACAACAACAGTTTTACTCAGTAAAAACAGGGGCTAATTTTCTAAAACATGTAAGCACAATAATTTGCTTAGCACAACAAAGTCTTGCTAAGTAAAAACAGGTTATCGAACAAAACTTCACATGCTTTTAATTCGAAACAAAAAAACGGCTGAATACCAGTCACTAACAATGTACATCACCAGAAAGTTTGGTTTGTAACCCTGTGGGTTTTTTTAAGGAACAATTTTCATGCTAAGCAAATGTTGGTGCTTACACGTTTTATGAAATTTGCCCCAGGTTACCAGCCAAAGTGCTTTCAATGCTAAGCAAAAAACAGCTGAATATCAGTCACAAACAATTATTATAAACATCACCTGAAAATTAGCTTTGCAACCCTCCAAAGAAGAATTTTCTTGCTAAGCAAATTGGTTGTGCATACATGTTTTATGAAATTCGTGCACCGCGTATAATATATTTTATCGCCTGTTTGCGATAAAATTGAATAATCCCGATGAGGGTTATTCCAATAAAATAAACTGCAAATAGATTAGCTTCAACTTTGCCACGTTAAGCTACTAACACCGACCCGCATTATTATTGTACACCCAAACAAATATTATTATATACAATTATCATACAAATATGGAGTTTTACGATTCAGTAATAGTCATTTTTTGGTACACAATTATTCATGTGCTGTACTAGTATCACGAAATTTAAGAAATTAGTCATAATTTTTCGCCAATTGCGGGTAGGTAAAAGATTAAAGACGTGTGTTGTTTTAATCTTACGTACTATATACTAAGGGAAT
Organism: Crossaster papposus; assembly: GCA_037893245.1. NCBI lineage: Eukaryota > Metazoa > Echinodermata > Asteroidea > Velatida > Solasteridae > Crossaster > Crossaster papposus. Next base: position 810,424 of record JBAIAA010000029.1, read on the forward strand.
AACTGTGTGTTCGGTCGGTTTTAATCACTCTGTTTAATACCGCTTGGAGTCTGGGTGCTGATAATTACCCGAGCCGAAGGCGAGGGTAATTATCAGCACCCAGACTCCAAGCGGTATTAAACAGAGTGATTTATACCGACCGAACACACATTTATTCCCATTCATAAATACCTTTTTTGTAAAATTCAGCCATAAAAGCCCCAAAAATCACGGAAAATTGTCGCAAGTAAATGTCGGTGTTTCGCCATTCTGTGCGTGTCAAATGACATGTTTCCGCCTCTGTCGCTCTACACAATACATGCAATAAAGCGTATTTACTAGGAACCAGACTATTACTGCTATTGGCAACCTCGTTTTCAGCGTGTCAAGCTCTACGCGCCCAACACCACCCTACTATTGAAGACGAAAAACGGTTGGAAATAAAGTGAGCCTTGGGGACGGGTATAATGCGACATCGCGTGACGTATTTTGCTGCCAGCTAGTTTTAAACACTTCCAGCCATGTCTTTATCGTCCGTTTAATACCGGCCACGTGACGGGCTCTCGACCAATAGGAATGCCTAAACTGTCCCAGGTATTTATGAATGCTTATTAAAGGTATATACAAGTAATATGAAACATTTGCAAGAATAACAAACGAATAAATTGATATTAATTACTTAACTGCAAGTGAATAATAGTCTGAAACATCTGGTGTGCTGTCATATTTGTAGAAAGTGGAATTTTAGGTGTGTCAATTTCCAACGATGGTCGATCGACCATCATTGGAAATGTTTTTGTTCAATACTTTTCTTTTTTAATATAGGTTTATCAAGTTATGTCAACACTTATATCACACATATTCCGTAATAATTACACTTTAATGTTGTCCCCGATCATCGCTGAGCTCAATTTTCAATTTCAATGTAAAAAACGGTTACCAATGGATTTCGTTTAAGGTCAAGTTTAATACAAAATTGTAGCATTCTGATTCGTGCAATAATCGTGAAATTCTTCTGATGGGGCGATCGACGTTAAATTAAAAAAAGCTAATTCGTGTTTTGTGTTTCGTTCAATTTGACGGTGTTGTCATTCCGTTTCGTTCCGTTTATTCCGAAACTTTACGGTTAGGAAATGAATTACAATGATCAAAACGTTATTACAAAAAGACAGAAAACAAATTTGCTTTTTTGATTAATATCGCCCGATGAGACGGATTTCACGAACTTAGCGTAAATCATAATGCTAACAAAATTGAATTATACTGCACCTTAACTTAAATCTATTGGTAAACCTTTGAAATTGAAATTTAGAACTGAGCGTGGTAATGATTTGAAACCCAATTTAAATCCCGATATAGGGATTTTGAATGACATATTATTAAAAAGACTATTGGAAAACCTATACAAACCCCAATTTACCAAATTTAGTAAGACCACATTTTGTTTAGCCAGGTCGTCTACACCTCTGACCTAACATTTCCCCGACTTATATAAGCCTATTTGTTTGAAGTAGGGTTAGACGACCATGCAGACTTACTTGAAAAGTAGAATTGTGTTGTTTTTTTTCTCCAGCATCTACGAACATAACAATTAGAGCAGGTCATTGTAACAATATCTACTATAAACTATACCACCACCAGTACAGCAACAAAAACAGTTAGGGGTGAGAGGTGCCAAATGATTGATATTCAAATAAAAAGATGTGTTCAGAGTGAATGGTGTCTAATATTTATCAGGACAACCGTGCACACAAATAAAAACGTGAACATTACACCTTTATAACCACACGTTCACAAATGGTTCACTTTGCTACATTAAAATGTGAAGTTCACTAATATCTTCAAAGTATCCGACCTGTTTTGGAGGTCTTTGTTTCTGAGATGCGATGGTTGCTGTAGCAAAGCATCACTGGGGATGTGACGACCCGGCGTTAACGTCCACGGTCGCTAGGGAGTTTTCGGCGTTGACCTTGTTGTCGTTGCAACAACGGCAGAACATCTTCTTGGCGTGTTTCTTGAAGTGGTCGTACTTAAAAGCGTAGATGAAGGGGTTCACGCACATGTTGCACATCACCATCACGGTCACCACTTTGTGCGTGGTGCTCGTGAAGTCGTAGTCTCGGCCCAGGTTGAAGAGAAGAAACGTGAACTCCGTTGGAGTCCAGCAGATCACATAAGACACGAAGACGAGGCAGAGAGTTGCCGTCACGTTCTTTTTTGCCTGCTGGAACGTCTTGTTGGCCTTCCCGTTGCCACGCCCTTTTAGCACAAGGATGATACTGACATAGGAGAACGTCATGATGGCCAGAGGGATGATAAACTCGCAGAGGAACAGCACAACCCCCATAATTCTCTGCAGGACAACGCTGGGCCAAAGAGGATAACACACACCCTCTGCGTAGTGCTGGATGGACGGCCAGTAGGCTTGGTATGTTAACCCGATGAGCCACACGAGGGCCATGCCGAATTTAGCCATTCGCTTGGTGAAGAGATTCCTGTGCTTTACCGGGTGGCATATGGCCAGGTATCGCTCCAGAGACACGAAGACCAGGTTCACAGTCGAGGCTATGAACAGCGACCACATGAAATATTCGGAAACCCACAGTCGACAGACGACTTCGCCCCAAACTGTGACGTCATCAGAGGGGGCGACATGTCCGAATCGTATGGCCAGGAACAGAACAGAGTCTCCCAAGTCGATCAGCGATTGGTTGAGAATCAAGAGATTGGTGATCGAGCCGAAGGACTTACGTTTGGCAATAAACACAAAACATACCAGTCCGTTACCCAGGATTCCCGAGCCGCCAATAAATCCGTACAGTATCCATAGAAACGTTTCCCATCCGGTTGAAGGCGTGACGTCACTCCGCACTGTACTATTTGCATATTCCACAGTTTGGGTAAATTCGGTAGCAATTAAAGTCTCCATGATACCAAAATCCGTGCTAGCCATGTTTCTTTGATGGTTTCCAAAACTTCTCCAATGTCACCACGTGGCTCTTAACCTTCCCATGGTTTGACAGTACAAATATATACAAATGTCTCGAGTCCAGTCGTTTGCATGAGTATGCGGAACACCATTCTGCACACAGCTTCAATGTACAAACTGCATGCACAAAAATACACAGTGTACCGTTGTGCTGCTGAACGACTGATCCACGAAGTGACTTCGGCATGTGACGGTTAATGTAGTTGTACCAGTGGTATACAAATCGTAGTTTTAACTCCAGTCGTAAACTACAGCACTCTCTCCCTAAACGTCTACGATTTAACAACGGCGGTTCTTTTCAACGGTTGATTTATTAAGTCCAAGTTGAAACGCGTCTTCGACATTATAGGTCGAGCAACGGTACTCGCGTGTTTGTAGCGTATGTACGCGTGTGGCGAATTTGGAAATGGTAAACCAGTAGTTCCCGCGTTTCGTATACACGGCTATATGTGCACCACACTATTCTGCTAGCGTATGTCACGTTGAATTTGTTTTGCCAGTGGGTGATTAGGCACACACCGCTTCGTCGTTATGCAAGATGCGATCGTAACCATGCGGTGTTGCCAACGCATCGTCCTTCAGCGCGGCGACTCTTCAAACTCGTCTTTCTTAAATGTCCCGAGTGCAGTTTAATTGCAATTAAGAGACCGTCTCGCTTCTTAAATACACACGAACAAACAAAGCAATTCAAGGCCTCGTTCCATTTTAAATTACAAACTCCCGTGAATATTGGTCCGTCTAATGACACCAGAATTGTCGGCCAGCGTTGCGGGAGAAAGTTGCACCGTGTAGAGCGCGCGATTTCCCCGCCTGGTGATTAAATTTTGCTCGCTAGGTTTGATTATCAGCGTGCGGACGCCGGCGACCACAGGAATCAAACCTTTGAATCAGGAATAGTGCAGTTCACCAGCGGCTTATATAAATTATCGGTTCGATACGATACTCAAATAATATATGTGATTAAATTCAAGCTTTGTTTGTCGATGTGCTGCCGACGTCTGGACGAAGTGATAACCGGTATTGTCAGTGTAGCGAATTCGTCATCTATAGTTTCCCAGCACTCTTTGCAGACGTCAATCTTTAATACTTTGCACAAGCGTAAAATAATATATATAACTACCAGTAACAATAGTTAATGGCTATTTCTTATGCAAACTAGCACGTCACCGCAGTTGCATCAAAAATACACGTCTTCACAAATTGCCCAAAATGGCAGTTCCTACTCGCAAAACTGCACTCGTTGAAGTCGATCAATTCGAATCAAGACTCAAAACCTAAGAGATATAGATTTATAGCTAAACACCATCACACCGCATGCCGCTCTTGCCGAAAGAACCGTACTTGACAAGGCGACGGCTTCGCTCTGAATGCATCCGCGTTGCGGCGCCCACAGCAACGTCCGTGCACCAAATAGTGCTTGATACAGACAACATGTGGTGCCGTGACGTACTGCGCATAGACGCAGCGTTGCAGCTCTGCGCATTTGTACTCATCGCATGCGTGTCGTTGCCACCGTTTGCCAACTGCGCGAACAATGGTTAATTGGGGCAATAGCTTACTCTAGGTGGCGCTGTTTATTTAAATCAGCCTTGCCGGTGAGGTCGCTGATGACGCATTGAACCGGACGCGGTGAGCCGATCATTGATCGTCGAACAACCGTCGAACCCTTGTCCAAGGCTATGGTTGTTTGTATGGGTTTATTGGTAAGCTTAATTGCGGAGGTTTAATTTACATTATGAACAAAGTATCACAAACCACGCGGTCATCGACTTGGATTCTGAAACCTTATCACACATTGATGCACTTGTGTTCACTTAAGCTCAAACCAGCTGTACGTGTACGTGCGGGCCCGTTTCCGATAAAAATCCGCGTAAAATTTACCTTTTTCTGACGTTTCGAGTCGTAGTTTGATAACCATGAGGTATTTTACACCGGGGCGAACGGTTCTGTATGGTTTAACTCTTTGTCGTTCTCGTGGTTTATATTAATAATTTTTTTCTTGAAAATAATCACCGTACTTTTGGCTTTAAAAATGTGAGCTTTTCATTATTTTACTGTGTAAACGCAGTAACTGAGCGCGCTCTCGCGTCGACTCTTTTGACTCTAACTCCAGACGGGAGTATCGAATTGTATGGGGGCGAACGGAATCGAATAGCTTAGACCCTCCTTAGACCCCGTTTTGATTGGTTGGAAAAAAACACCGTACTTTTCACAAAGAAAAAAGTGGCCAATGACAACTTTCGATCGATATGACATGTACCATTGCTCACCACGCGTTTCGCGATTTTGGACTCGGCTCATAAGCAGGTTTTACAGCACAGATTTTTTTTTCGATTTTACTGTTAGTTAGACGTTTAAAAACTGTCCACTTGTACATCAGTTATCTGGTATAACAACTGTGTTGTTTTGATGAGTTAATTTCATTTTAAAATAAAACAAATTTGGACCTGAATACTGTGCACTTCACGGCAGTTGCAGAAATTTGTGATGGAAAGCACGCGCACTTGCTTATTGGGTTGTACCATTTTGTATGTGGGGAGTATTATGCATGTACTGTACACTTATACATTGGACTAAAATTCAACAAAGTCAACCACTTCCAAGTTGTCTACATACATCAGAACTGTTTTATTTATTTATAAGTCTTGTCTGAATTAATCGAGTGTTGTTTAGAAAATAAAAGATTTCACTGAACCCCGTTTCTTGCTTGCAGCTAATTATGCTTGCCAACGTTCAAACGTGGTTAGTTTTACCCATTTTGTGAATGGAGTGTGTCGGACCACATTTCAGGGTCGAACGCACAGCTACACAGGGCTAGCGTTAATCCAATTTAATAGCCCTGGACCTCTGTGGCACTCTCGACGTGCCAGATTTAAACTGTGAAATTAAGTGAACAAAAATGGGGGTAACAAATTCATATGTGTTGCACATGCAGTCGATATGTATTAACTACAATACCCTGTCATCATATACGATTCAATAATATTGGCATTGGGTATACGGACTGATTAATCTAAAATGTGGCGATCCCACTGTTATTGTGTGACAGGGAAGCATCTCTCTGGATAACGAGATTAAAAAATGGTCTGTGGATACCATCGTTCACTTGGGTTACCGTCAGGGTTTTGGGCTTAATGAACACTGGGGAATCGCCCAATTGGGCTACAAAACGCGTTTTAAACGAAATTGTGTTCACCGATAAGAGTATTTATAGGTAGAATACGCCATTGGTAACTACTTGAATTAGCAGGAGTGGGTGGATGTAAAGGTAGGATACACCATTGGTAATTGCTTGAATTGTCAGGAATGGGTGGATGTAAAGGTAGGATACACCATTGGTAATTGCTTGAATTATCAGGAATGGGTGGATGTCAAGGTTGGATACACCATTGGTAACTGCTTGAATTATCATGAATGAGTGAGTGGATTGATGGGGTTGTATTTTAAGGTAACCTGTCTGAAGTTTTTAGACGCTGAGAAAAGCAAGAAAAACAGCATTCGTTTTCAACTGGCGTCAGTGGTTCTTATGTTGTTCTTGTTTTTCGAGCGATCGCCGCTTGGCGATCGTGATTTTCTTTTATAAAATTAAATTTTGGGAACAATTACAGGATATATAGCACAATGCTTTTGCTTGATGTCTAGAATCATAAATGATTATTTACTTCTAAATAAGTGAGACATTTCTTAATAATTCGGTAGTACAAATGGTCGATATCTGCAAATGGTGTATACTACCTTTAAACATTGGATTGAAAATATTCGTCATTACAGATCAAATTCGTCAAGTTGTTGCTTAGACGAATTTGATCTTTAAAGGTAGTATACACCATTGGTAGATTTAGGGGATTGTAGTTTATAGTAGATATCGTTTAACTGAGCTGTCCGAAGTTTTACTTCACTTCACTTCACTTCACTTTATTTTCCACATAAACAATTGAGACAACCAACAAAGGGTTTGTATACATAATATGTGGATGGGGATCCCTAAAAAGCAAAGCTTGTCGAGTAGAGATCCCCAATCATGGATGCCGAGAAAAGCACGAAAAACAGCGGTTTGTTACAACCGGCGTCGAGCAGTTATTAGCTGTTTCGGTTTTTCACCCCAACAGCTTTTGTTTTCGTTAAAGTTTTTTCACCGAAACAGCTTTTGTTTTCGTTAAAGTTTTTTTTTTTTCCACTTTCAGTGTTTTTACCCATAGGATTTACACACGTTTGTTCTGCCAATACACTTTGGTAAATCCAATCGACTTGAGACTTGGTATACACTTTGACCTCCACCCACAGATGGTCCTTGAAGAAATTTGGCTCGATTGCGTCATTCAAGGTCACGTGACGTCACGTTAAAGGTTTAATTTTCCCCATAGGTTTTGTACACGTTTTTCTTCAGACTATTGACTTTGGCACTTCAGTAAATCCGACCGACTTGAAACTTGGCATACACATAGGCCACCATCCACAGATGACCCTAGAAGAAATTCGGCACGATTACGTCATTCAAGGTCACGGGGCGTCACGTTAAAGTTTCTATTTTTTTCCCATAGGTTTTGTACACGTTTTTCTTTAGACTATTGCCTTTGACACTTTAGTAAATCTGATCGACTTGAGACTTGGCACACACAAAAGACCTACAGCACATATTGAAAGTAAATTTAGACACTCGAAACAGCTCTGTGTTTGTCCACAAACACATGTCTAGTTGTTATGTTATCTTTGGTTTTTTGCGATCGCCGTCCGGCGATCGCGAATTTTATAAAATTATAAAATTATAAAATTATATTTTTCGGAATAATTACAGGATATCTAGCGCAATCATTTTGCTGGATGCCTAGAATCAACATTTACTTTCAAATGAGTAAGATATTTCTTAATAATTCGGTAGTAAATGTTTTTGATATCTGCAAATGGTGTATCCTACCTTTAAGGCGAATATTTTTGACCCGGGGCCAATTTCATAAAACATGTAAGCACACAAAATTGCTTAGCACAAATAAAGTCTTGCTCGGTAAAAACAGGTTACCAGCCAAAGCTCCATGTGCTTTTTTGGCTAAGAAAAAGCCAGCTGAATACCAGTCATAATTATAAACCAGTTGAATAAACATCAACTGAAAATTTGGTTTGTAACCCGTTTTTGCGAAGAAAGAATGTTCATGCTGTTCATACTGTTTATTCGAATGGGCAAGTTTCCTCCAGGCTTTTGTTGTTGAATAACAATCAAAGAAGATGCTACTAGTTACTGTATATACGCGATAATTCAAATTGAACGCGACGGATAATTGAGATCGATGTCACTCTACTGGGGATCGATGTCACTCTACTGGGGATCGATGTCACTCTACTGGGGATCGATGTCAATCTACTGGGGATCGATGTCACTCTACTGGGGATCGATGTCACTCTACTGGGGATCGATGTTACTATACTGGGGATCGATGTCACTATACTGGGGAGCGATGTTACTCTACTGAGGATCGATGTCACTCTACTGGGGATCGATGTCACTATACTGGGGATCGATGTCGCTGTACTGGGGATCGATGTCACTGTACTGGGGATCGATGTCACTCTACTGGGGATCGATATCACTCTACTGGGGATCGATGTCACTCTACTGAGGATCGATGGCACTATACTGGGGATCGATGTCACTGTACTGGGGATCGATGTCACTGTACTGGGGATCGATGTCACTGTACTGGGGATCGATGTCACTCTACTGGGGATCGGTGTCGCTCTACTGGGGATTGATGTCGGTCTACTGGGGATCGACGTCACTCTACTGAGGATCGATGTCACTCTACTGGGGATCGATGTCGCTCTACTGGGGATCGATGTCACTCTACTGGGGATCGATGTCACTCTACTGGGGATCGATGTCGCTCTACTGGGCATCGATGTCACTGTACTGGGGATCGATGTCACTCTTAACGGGGCACCAGCCAACCAAGTCGTGTCCCCCTCTTCACCTTGTAGCTGACCGACAGTTGAGTTGTTACTGATTGGCGCCTGGCCAGACCTCGGGCGTCGGGTTTAGGTAAGCGGTCTTACACCACCACCACGAGACAATCTATGATAACGCATTTCGAGTCCCGGCATTTACTGGAGAACTCATCCATTCACGGGTTCAATCGCCTCGTGTGCACATCAAGTAATGCGTGTTCTATTGTTAAAGGATGGATTCTACCCGGTCTGAGCATTACATTAATTTGAACGCTTCCGCCATAAGCATGAAGACCTCGAACGTGCAACTTTTAAACAATAAATACAGTGTGTCTACAACAATTCTAACAAATTATAAGGGAATGCCACACTTAAAATGTGTAGCCAACATAGATATAATATTATGTTTGAATGATACACATTTCCACTTTAAAACGAAACATCAAACAATTTGATACTGTTTGACAGAGTTATGAGTAATTTTCTAAGAGATGTCAAATTGACCATGTATACATTAAGTATAGGAACAAAGGAAATAAACAATAACATAATCTCCACAGGGATTCAAACAAAATGTGTGGAATTCTCAATTCAAGAAATGGTGATACAGTATCGAACACGAGTTTCTAGACTCTTCTGGGTGGAGATGATCGATTGCATCAAAGTGTCGTGCTCAAGGACACACATCCTAAACCCTCTTAAACCATTGTATGTTTGCTAACGACTTACAAGAACATCTATAAAATAATATCTGAATTTGTCCATCTTAATGTTGAGCAAATACCTCGAGTTATATGTAGAAGCGAAGGAAGTCTTATCGTGTTTGCTTTTATGATTAGTTTTCGTTTCTTCCCGGCGCTTAAGGAATATACGTCGTCTACAGTTTCCATGTAAGAGCCTTTCTCAGTGATGGGTATTGCAGTTTCCTGTTGTCATAGTAACCATGATCGCCGTCTTAAACCCTCAAGTGCTGTAACATCTTCAATTCAAGTGGCCACAACCACAAACATCTAAGAGTACTAGGCAATGAGTTGGCTTGGCGACGATATCAAGTGATGAGAGCAAACCATCGTTTCAAGGGAATATACAACATTTGCAAAAATTAACACAAAAATAGCGAATTATTATAAAATACCTAATACCGAACTGTTATTGAATGACAGAAAACATCTTGTAAAATTATCGCTCCAGGGACCTTATTCACAAAGCATCCGCACGCTTTAAGGGATCCGTTAAGCCTCCGTTATGGTTTGCGCCATATTCACGAAGTATCCGCATAATAGCGAATCCGCAGAACACGTCCGTAAAAGGGCAATTGTTTTGAGGGAACTCCAGCGTTCCCGTAATAGCTTACGGATCTCCGCATAGCGCTAAAATGAAATGGCTGCAGTGTTTGTGGTTCTGCTGGAGGAGGAAAACAGGAGTACTCTTTGCCACCAGCGAGTATTTTGTGATAGGTTACAGCCACTGGAAATTTACGACGATGTTGAACTCATAAATAGGTATCGAATGCCAAGGCATGTTATGTTGGAGGTGAAAGATTTAATCCGTGATCAAGTTGAACATCCGACACAGAGGTCGCATGCAATACCCGCCACGCAGATCATAACAGCCCTCCGATTTTCGCCGAAGTTTCTTTCCAATTAACAAATGGAGATTTAAGTGGAATTAGTCAGCCGTCTAACTTCTCGAATTGTTACCCGGGTCGCAACTCTCCTTAAAAGAATTTTGCCACAAATAATTCGATTTCCGAGGAACATATATTGCCAGTCATGAATCTGATCAAAGAAGGTTTCTACGATGAACGTCATCGTCGGATTCCCAACGTTTTGGGATGCCTTGATGGATCACTTGTCGAGATTAAATGTCATGCATGTTCATATACATATGTAGACATATAACTACCACGCTATAAATGTCTAGGGGGTTTGCGACCACCAGAAGAAGTTCACCAATATTGCTGCCAAGTTGCCAGGCTCGACCTATGATTCGTTTATGTGGACTCACTCAAGCCTCAACCACCAACTAGCTAATGGTCTTGCAAACGATGGTCACCTTCTAGGCGATTATGCGTATCCCCTTCGATCATGGCTGCCAACACCAGTACCACAACCTGATGATGATGATGCAGAACGTCGACACAATAGGCCTATTCATCACCGAAGAACCCGACAGAACATCGAAGAAACTTTTTAATATGGCAGTTGGAAAATGAGGTGACAGTGCCTGTGTGAAAGGTAATTCTGTCCCCCCTGGTAAATGTGTCCCCCCGGACAGACTTACCAGGCCGTGACCCGGTAAATCTGTCCGGGGGGACACATTTACCTAGGTATTTCTGTCCCCCTCCAGGTAATTCTGTCTCCCTGCCCAACGTTAAACGTGTCCCCCTGGTAAAATTGTCCCGTGCAACGTCACAAGTCTAGCACCCACTACACGCAACAACCAGTGTAGTACAGGTTCACCCCTTCATGGTGCATCATTTGTGGCAGACTGTAGGATGTGTAGCGTACTACAAATTACAGGTGGTCAAAAGAGATTCCACATTCGTGCTAAGTATACAGAATTTGTACGCGTGCGAGAAGTCTGAAAATACTGATTACCGCTAATTTCCCTTTCGCGCAGAAACGTAGATCGGTTGATTTAGTTAATACAGTTATTTATATTTTTATTTTTATTTTTATGAATCGATAAAGGGAACAGAAGTCCAAATAATAAATACCATGTGGGCTTTTCATTGAAATAACATCAAAATAACCACTTATGTGTGGAACATTGGGGGACAAAGAGGGGACAGAATAAGCTGGAGGGGGACGGAATTAACGGCTCTAGGGGGACACTTTTACCTAGGTAATTTTGTCCCCCCGGACAATTTTACCGGGGGACAGAATTACCGTCCACACCTGCATAGCGAAGGTAGGTGTTTACGGTGTCAATATAGAAGGCCTACAAGTGTATGTGAACTCTGCCATCCAGGAGCCATCGCATCTTTCTGGAGGCAACTTGTGAAATGGTGCTGTCATCCAGAAAGTAGCATTGTCTCTTGACAGATTTTCAAGTACTTTAGAATTCACTGACAACCACCTTCTATAATGCACAATACAAAATAATGTGATCGACGTCAGTGAAAGTATCGTAACAAATAATAAGGCTCATGGTTATTAACTATTGCACGAAAATGTGTTTGTGATGACTGTAAATATCGGCGCTCTTCAGAGAGGGAGCTGCCATTTTTATTTCACAGTAAATGACCTACTTCAAATCCGTTTTTTATCTTCGTTTGTGCTTGCCATCTTGTCTTCTTTGATGTCAATCTTGCTTTTTAAAAGTATTGTGAACAGTGTAGTGACTTTTTTGTCGGAATTTGTGGTGTTTTTTCTGATGTACTTTTGCCGTTTTAATGTTTTGGACTACACGCATGCGACATACATGTAACACACAGCTGCATGCTACATGGAATAACACTGTCGACAATGGATGCTGTAAGTACTTTATGTGCAATACTTGTTGCGCTCTCCACGTTTCATCATTTGCACTACTGTGAAAAACTGACACTGCTCAGTCTCTACTCGAGCTTCAAATAATGCACCCATTAGCGCTGCCCCATGCAGAACTGTGACCTCAGAAAATGGTAGTCGGAATATACGGAAGGCCAAGTTTTCTTTCGTAAAGTGGACTAAGCGTGGCCAAACTGCTTTGTTAATTCCTGGTCATGGCCCCGATCCCCCTTTTAATATCACCATCTACATGGACATTTCATTGAATCCTGGACCATCATCTGGAAACTGTGTTACACGACAAGCTTATTCTCATAAATTACTGCCGTACCTCCAAGTACATTCAAGATGGATGTGACTCAGTCAGCACATGTACATTCAGTTACACTCGACACCAACTCAATAGCATGCGGATTTCATCCATGTGTCGTATTGAGACGGAACAGCTTCAAGTTCTTAAAACCAACGGTCTTCTGCGCTTCCGTGGCAAACGAGCTGGGGGTAAGCGGCAACGGATACCTGTGTTGATTCAGCATATGCAACATCATCAACGTCACACTCATGGATACACACCCTTAGAACGGAATCGAACCTTGGTTAGTGTGCCTCAATCTGTGAGTCACAGCAACGATTCTCCTTTGAAGTTCTGCACCCTTAACATTCGATCAGCTAGGAATAAATCTGCTGCCTTCAATGACTATGTCACTACAGTTGGTGCTGATATTTTTGCTCTCACCGAAACCTGGTTGAAAGATATCGACACAGCTCATAAAATTGAACTGACACCGCCTGGGTTCAAGCTTTTTGATCATCCACGCAGTCAACGCGTCGGTGGTGGAACTGCTTTACTTCTAAGAGACTCCATGCAAGCCACAACAGTCTCTGCCAATTAATTCAATTCCTTTGAGTTGTCTGAATGGATTGTTGAGTGCAGCTCTCATCGACTGCGACTTGTGATCGTATACAGACCTCCATACTCCCCAAATCATCGAGTAACGACAGCAACATTTTTTGAAGAATTTGCTACATACCTGGATACCATTATATTATCCCCGGAACCCTTGTTAATTACTGGAGATTTCAACATCAAGGTGGACGTCAATAGTGACCGTGACGCTCTTCGTTTTGCTGAGCTGCTGGAGTCTATGGGTCTTCAACAGCATGTTGATAAACCAACTCATCAGCATGGCCACACACTTGATTTAATTGTTACGCGCCAGTTGGATGCTATCGTCAATAGCCCACCTGTACCAGATCATCTGATTTCAGATCACTTTTCGGTGATTTGTGACTTGTCATTCGCTAAACCACCTCTTCCTGTTAAAGAAACATCTTACAGGAAAATCAAAGCTATCGACCGGGAGTTGTTGAGAACTGAACTTGCTGCCACTGAGATATGCCGCAACCCCCCACAGCATCTGAATGAGTTGGTGAACAGCTACAATACGACTTTAAACCTTGCCTTGGATCGCCATGCTCCTCAGCTTGTCAAAACGATCACTGTCCGGCCCCTTGTGCCATGGTACAATAGTGACATCAAGGCTGCGAAAAGACTGAAGAGGCAAGCTGAACGGAAATGGAAACGTACTGGAAATCCTTCTGACTTGAATACCTACAGGACTCGGAGAAATGTCACTAATCAATTAATGAATGAGGCAAGGCGATTGTTTTACTCCGGTTTGATTGAGGATAGTTCTTCGGACCCCGGGAAGCTATTCAAGGTCACTAAGAAGTTATTAAAACAAAATATTGATGCTCCCCTCCCCCCATTTGTACACAAGTCTGAGCTCGCTAATGAGATGGGGCGCTTCTTTGTCTCAAAGATCGACAAAATTCATGCGAAGCTTGATGGCCAAGCATCTAGTACAGCTCCGCAGGCCGACATTACTCCACCTATTGTCAGCGGATTAGACTGCTTCCTGCCACTGACTGAAATGGAGGTGAGGAAACTCATTACAAACTCTGCTCGCAAATCATGTTCGCTTGACCCCATGCCTACATCTGTCGTTGTGGATTGTGTGGATGTATTGTTACCAGTTATCACCGTGATTATCAATACTTCACTGACATCTGGAATGTTTCCCACAGACTGGAAAGAGTCGATTGTTACTCCACTCTTAAAAAAAGGACAACCTCGACACAAGAATGCTTGGGAATTACCGTCCTGTTTGTAACCTCTCATTTATTTCTAAATTAATAGAGAGGGCGGTTTTTAACCAGGTCCATGACCACCTGACTGTAAATGATTTGTACCCACTGATCTCTATAACTGGATAGGTCGAGCGTACATTGATGGGATAGTGAGCCGTGAAGTCACCGGCGGCCATGTTGGGGTATTCAAAACATTGCCTTCGTGCATGCAAAAGACGCGTAGACACGTCGAGAGTGAGACAGTGGCAGCAGCGATGGTGGGTAAAAATGCATTAAAATCCTTTGTAAATAAGTAAATTTATTAAATAAACTTGCAGACTGTGCGATCAGTATCTATCTTTGTAAAAAATGTCAGGACTACGGTTTTAAGAGAGAGTTTGGAGAACATTGTTGGGCGAAAACGATATTTTCGTTTCCACATGAATTCCAGCGGGATTTTTTCATATTGTTGTCCTATCCATCATTTTATCTGAAAGAAAAACTGGGATATTTCGAAAGAACAGTAGATTTATAGAATCAGTTGGTCTAGGATACCCTTACAAAATGATTGAATTCCACAATACAGGTATTTTCAGACCAATTTTGTACCCATTCTATGAAGACTGTCCCGTTGACTTGCACGTCAAACAGTTCATGGTGGTAATTTGTGTACACATTCGTACACAACATATTGTGTCATGAACTATTTGACGTGCATAAATTTAATGTTCTGTAGAATTATCCCAATATCGCAATGATCACAGTTTTTTCTCTCACAATTCTGGAAGTGTAGAGCCACCTATTAATAATAATAATAGTATTATTAAATGCATGGTGTAGGCCAAGGCTATCATGGTGGAAGGATGTAGACACGTATTTCCAATACTTCAGAACAATTTCATTTTCGCCCACAAATCTCTCTTAAAAACGTAGTCCTGATGACATTCCTTGCAGTGCTCAAATTAAATTTCACTCTCTGAAGAAATGGGTATGCCAAATAAATTGAGAATTTTGTGTTTTTAAAATAGCGTCATGTTACAACATTCTTTCCTTGGCATTTAATTTATACCTGTATATTTTTTTTCTTTGTACACTACAGCTAATTGGTTTACCCAAGTCCACTTCTTGCTACTAAGATGTCAGTCTGTACAGCTTATTACGGCTGGACAAGTCAAAGGACGAACTGCTCCCATTATGACAGAGGGACAACAGATGACAGCGAATGTCAAAACTTATTTTGTTTAACCATCAGTAAATACGGTAGCTTAATTGACCAACTACGTTTTCCAAGATGAGCTATCTCGGTGTTCCACATTTCTTAGATGTGCTGCAAATATATTGTAGAACTCTGCATCTTGGCATTTCATGTTTCAACAATATAAGTACAGATAATAAAACAGTCGCAACAGTCACAAACCTATCTTTGTAACATGGAAATATATTGAACATGTGTTTTATGAAAACTGACAAATCTGGTTAAAATTGTATTGTTAATATTCAAAGCAAATTATACAGATGTTAAAATGACATGGATTTACCCAATCAGTGTTCTCCACAATCACTGGGTAGCGGCCGCCCTGTGTACATGTTACGCTGTTCTGTCATATTTTTATGCTGCCCTGTTAAAATGTTATGCCGCCCTGTCAAATTTTGCTTTTCAATCATGGTTTTATTTTGCTTTCTTACAAAACAACAATTGTGGTGTACAAATCTTTAATATTGTGTTCATATCGCACAAATATCTAGAAACACTCACAATTCAAAGTTAAAGCCGTACAAGGGTGTCCTGTTAAAATTTGGTCTGTGAAGAATGCTGCCAAATGTATCTTTGCATATAGTATCAACAATTATTATTCTAAAATGACATCGCAAGTTTTGTTTTGGTTTTAAATTCATAAACAGTCGGGGGTTAATTGTTTTTTATTTGGTTTTATAACATCAGTAAACAATACATAATAAGCATATTGTTACTATGGCAGTAGTTATTACATGTTATATGTAGTGTATCAATGTAAAATAAAAGCATAAAGCAAAATTGAATCCCTTGTGTGACTTATGTCATTATTTACACATGTGATTGATATTTTTAATTTTGATTTATTTCAAGTTTCTCAAGTTCATAGTTTAAGCCATAGAGGTGTATCTTTATTATACAGCTCTATGGTTTAAGCTCAAAACCACATAATTAATTTGTTCTGTCCACTTGTCCAGCAAGAATTTTTGGGACCCTTTCTAAAAAATTACTAAACATTAGGTTGATTCCAAATCTGGACACTGCCTTAAAACCCCACGAACAAACCATGATGTGCCAATTAAATTTTCCTGAAACACACTGACATTTGTTCAATTTTTTCAACATTTTTTTATTTTATCATAAAATTGGCACTTTTTAGTGTCTGGTTTGTGCATACGGTTATGATGTGGAATTCTTCCCCCCCACCCAAAAAAACAAAAAACCACCAAACAAATAATTTAGAAATTGGAAATTCTTGAAAATACTTGTCGGACATATCCCATAGACTTTGCACTGCATTGCATCGTCTCACACGAATGTCTCATATCTTTTCAAAAAAATAGGCCTATTTAACATTGAAACTTGGCGTATACATGTAATTCTTGGGTGTTATTATGTTTAACTTAATTTTCCTGATCAAACTGGATTGTTTTTGTGATGTTAACTTCGTTTCCTGTGATATTACATTCGTTTTCTCGGTCTTGCGCTATACAAACGTGTGTACGCCTGCAATGTTTTTAATATCCCAATATGGCCGCTGATGGCTTCACGTGCAGAGCCGCTCGACCTATCCAGTTATAGAGATCAGTGGTAACGATGAACGCCTTGACCAAGGCTATAGTTCGACTAGAGTCGTTCGCACTTCAACTTCAGTGCGCATGCCCTAATGACATCACGAACTAACCACCAGTTAACTAGAGTTCCTTGATCGAACTTTGCCCTACATTCTGCCTGCATTTTACACCCGTGCAGATTGTGCGTAAACCGAAGCCGCGTTTACCTACCTGTCGTAAGCGGCGCCCTTTTCCATGCCCAAATTTGATGTCGTCGTCATGTTTCACAGGCTAGGTCACTGTACAAAGAGAGATACACACTGTCCTATCTTCCCCTCTCAAGAATATCTTTGATAACAGTACATGTATCAAGTTAGTTCGACGAAAGCTATATTTACTGATAGGAAATTCATTTTTGTTTAAACAACAGCAAAAATATATAAATTTCTAGCAACCTCAGAAACAAATTACAAATTGTATTAATTTATATTAAATATGCAAAAGACATAATTTTAAATACCACAAAGGTTTTGCACATAGAACAACACTATCACCCAATCAGAGAACACCTAAAATTCAATCAGTTTGAATATTTTAACAAGCGATTGTCTAGGTTTTCAAGAAAACATATACTTTCCCTACATGTGCGAAAACAGTTATAAATTTTGCTATAATATTAGATAGCAAAATATATATCAGATGGTTGAAGTATTTGCACTAGTGCCAACCATAATATACATAAAGTTAAAACTCTATGATTTTAGAACATGAAACTAGCTTAAATAGTCATAAAGAAGTATAAAAGATAGCAGACATGAGAATACCCATACTACACAAATCGTAGAAATTGCCTGTCGACCACCATTTCTTTTTTTTAAACAAAGCAAAATAAAACTGGTTGAATTTTAAGGATTTAGGAATATTCCAAGCCAAAAAATGATTAGGCATAACCAGGCAGTGAGAAATGTTGACAATTTGGATCAGTAGTTAGTTTTCAGTGCGCCTTGCAGTTATAAGGAAAGATTTCCCCTAGCACTAAAATGTGCCCTCTCAGAAAACTTTGGCCATTTGCCATGTATTTTATAAATTGTGAACTGTCGAATGGAATGGTATCAGACTATTTTATCATTCTAGCCTTCTAAAATCTTCTAAAATCTTTATGATTTTAGAAGATGAAACTGACTTAAATAGTTATGAAGAAGTCTAAAGGTAGCAGTCGCTGAGAATACCCATACAAAAAAAACACCCAAAAAACAACAACAATCGTATTTGGAATTAGGAGCGTCCCGCTAGGGCCCAGTTTGCGCATGCATTTGCAAAACAGCTGCATGTGCATTGAAAGAACCAAACTAAGAATCCCAAGATTTTTATGTTATCGTGTACCAACTATACTTTGACGTCCGAAGAATCAAGACTAGGCTTAAAAGTAGAATTATGCCCATTATACCCAAAAAGTAACCTACCATAGTACTGTTGAAAAGCTTACTTGTTGTAAAGATATTAATGATTCTAAAACTCTTGTGAAATTATTCCAACTGGCATGCTGTCATTTTGAAAAAAATAACAAAATAATGCCATTTCCAAAAATGCATCGCAGAGGTGCGCTTTTAGACATTTCCGCAAATAGTGCGCGCATGAAGCTACATGAACAGCTACATATAAATCTTTTTTTTAAGAATTGTCATTGTGCAAAAACCTGTCTTTTTACTCCTCCCCAACATTATTGCCTATTTTATTGCGAATTCAGCTCAACCTATCAGGCTCTGCCGACACATATACATCTAGGCCTCTATTTAATGTGATACACAATTTGTGACCTGCTCCAACGAAACCCAGACAAAGTTGACAATTTTATTTTTTTAGATTTTAGGTGTTTTTTTTAAATAATCTATCATTTACATATGCACCCCCACCCCATCTCCCTTTGGGAAAGGATTTAGTGGTAAAACCTTGACAACCTAATTATGAGATAAACAGCTTTGAAGTTCAGACAATCGTATTATTTCTATTCTATACACAGTTGATTCACAATTGATTGGAAAAAAAACACGCTTCTGGGTGACGGATTATGTTCAAATTTGGTGAGATTGTAGATTAATAGCTCGTTTCCTTTTGCGATCGAGGATCGAAACACAAAAGAAAACAAAGGGAACAAAAGATCCTCGAAGGACGGTTTCTTTGTCCTCGATCGCTCCGGTAAGCGCTAGGCAATGGGGTTAGGTTACAGCACAGGAATAAAGGAAAACACAATAGGGGATCCTCGGTCGTAATGGCAATTCACGAACTTTAGTTCGTGATTCAGGAAAACACAAAACCTCAAAATGGTAAAATCCACCCCGCAATGACTTCACGAGTACATTGTAATAAAACACATTGTGCGACTATGCGGGTTTCATTGGAACAGTTCACATTTCCCATCCCGATGCCGCATTGTGGCATTTCAGTATCGCGATTATCGATGCATCGCTGAATCATTACACCCCGAATTATCCGTTGGCGATGCACTATTTGTTGGTTACTACAATATCAGTTGTAACAAGAGGGAACAAAGAGTGGAATTATCTTGGTCACAGCTCTCCCTCTCTCGTTTGTTTACTTCTTGACAACTCTCTCAAGGCATGCTGTCACAATGGCTGTCCAACCCGTCTGGTGGCTGCAAAAATTATAAGGTAAAAGGGTGAAAAAGGAACAATTATTATTAAACTCCAATATAATTTTTGTAACTGCAATATTGATGCACTTAAACTTTTGTTCATACTAGCCCACGACAAAAAAAAAAGTCCTTTAAAAAAGTCCCTTAACCAGTTCGCGCCAGAGGACATATATACACGCAAACTTTTCCAGAGAATCAAAACGGATGACGCATAAACACGTAACAAGCAAGGCCGGAAATGTCTGTCAGCAGCGAGCAAGGCCAGAAATGCGTGGATGTGCTTCCCGGTACCACCGGCCTGAACCCGACTCGGATCAAGTTTCATTAAAAATAATCCAGCGTCTCGGCTCGGTGATTGTTTCAATAATCCCGGCATAAACTGGTTAAAGATGGACTACAACGGAATAATGATAAAGGCTGTGTTGCTGTTTTTGTTCGAGAAATGTATAATGATTACTAATATATCATTAGTATTCAATAAAACTTGTTCCTTCATGCAAAAAAAACCCAAAATTGATCGGCGTTCTACGACCCAGAAAAACTCAGTTTCAGCAAAAGCCCTTAACTCATGAATAATTCATATTTTGTGTGTGACGTACTACCCATGACGATTTACTCGGGTCGATCGTGTGCGTGCATTTTTACCGTACAATGTAATGCGGAATAACAGCAGACAAGCTAGGCTATATTTTGGTACAACTATTTTCGACCGAAAAACAGCGAAAAATGTCCGATAGCAGCGAGTATTGGGAAGACCACAGTATAGATGAGGAGGAGGGATTTCGTGGAGGTACTTCTGGGGACAGTGATGGCAGCTCTAGC
This sequence comes from Crossaster papposus, assembly GCA_037893245.1. NCBI lineage: Eukaryota > Metazoa > Echinodermata > Asteroidea > Velatida > Solasteridae > Crossaster > Crossaster papposus. Next base: position 831,215 of record JBAIAA010000029.1, read on the forward strand.
GCGCGATGAGGGGAGCTCACCAGACGAGGGCCAGGGGAGCTCACCTGCTGATGACTCTGCGGCCACGGCAGACCCGGCGGTTGTGCCGATGACTCGGCCGACGTAGAAGCAGTAGGCCTGGTGGTAGTACTAGTACGAATTCTCTCGATGTTTGGCGCTTTCAATGTGGGGATCGATCCAGGCTTCAAACGAAACTTTGTTGTCAATCCCAGTGATTTTTTCAAAGCACTTGAAGGTTCAACACAGTCCTTTGAAAAATGTGCTCAACAAATCAAAGGCCTACTTCTTTCCGAGAAGGTGAAATCCTTTCGTGTAATATTTACGAACTTCACCCATTCCTTTGATAACGCAGGATCCCGCGGAAATTGCACAAAATGAATCTCTGGATTCTTCGAACAATTTCTCGTGCATCCACCAACAACACATGAAGTTAGCATTATTGTAGCTGATTGATAGTGATTCTCTATAAAAAAAAGATTCGTAAAAACTTCATGCCTCTGCATGAAAACGCATACATAATACACACGGAATAACATGGCGTCTTTTGTTTACTCTCGGTTGCTCATGGGTAGTACGTCATCACTTTTCGCTGGTTTACAAGTCCGCTGGTACTATATCGTGGATTTCATTGTGGTTTTCAGTGGATCTTTGCCGGGAACCAGTACAGGGCGGGAAATTTCACAATCGAAGAATCGAGGTCTAATTTTGTCGGTCAAATTGCAACAAAATTATTTAGAGAAAAACATGACCGTAACAATAAAGTGTTACCTGAACACAACATAAACAAGGTCCGATAATAAATTTAATGTGTGAGTTTTCGTTGTAGTCCATCTTTAAGTACTTTAAAAAGGTCCCTTTTATTAAGGTCCCCTAAGGCCCTTTTAACCCTAACCCTGCCAGACGCAGCGCAGTGCATCAGGTAAAACGAATCTGGCGCACTTTGATGGATTTAGCTATCAACAACAGTGTATAAACAATCACAGTCTAAGAATTAGTAAACTAATCCTCATTGAACAATGCCAGAAATAGATCCTACTGTGTTCTGTGACCACAAACTCTGAAGCAGTTTGACCTTGACATGTCTGACCTGATGGATCTCGCTGCACTCTGCTGTTCATTTTACCTAGAAGATTTTGTTGCACTCGTTAATACTGGTTTTCACATCTTGACAGAAAATGTTTAAATATTTATTTGAATTAAGTTTAAATACTTCCATTTGCTTCCTTTTTTGATTTGCTTCTCAGTGATTCGAAAGTCGGGGGCGAAGTCGAAGATGAAGCAAAGGTTAAAAAAAACTACTTTTTATCTCACCTAGCCCCGCAGCCGCGCCCAGTTTCGCCATGGAAATTCTCGTAGAACAGGACCAGTTCCTTAAAAGCCGGGTCATCCTTGTAGAGGGGATTGTCAGCGTGACAGGGCCGGGCACCGCCTTCGTCTGGCAGGAAGATCTTAGACAGACGAGAGGAGATCTCCTTGGCACAGTCCTTGAGACGCATCATGTTGCCGGACCCCGTTGGGCACTCCACTTTGAAGGTGGGACCGTGGAAGAAGTCGTAACGCTCCAGGGCCTCGATGATCAGGTAGTTCACTGAAATAACAGATCAATTGTTATCTCCGTTTAAATGTTACCAACAAGCTCAAGCAGAGTTAAAACGAGTAATTTTAAAGAAGTGACTTGATTCGAGTTGAGTCATCAGGTCAAGAAGTCGAGTTGAGTCATCTGGTCAATAAGTTGAGTTGAGTCATCATGCAGGTCAAGAAGTCGAGTTGAGTCATCATGCAGGTCAAGAAGTCGAGTTGAGTCATCATGCAGGTCAAGAAGTCAAGTTGAGTCATCAGGTCAAGAAGTCGAGTTGAGTCATCAGGTGAAAAAGTCGAGTTGAGTCATCAGGGTAAGAAGTCGAGTTGATTTATCAGGTCAAGAAGTCGAGTTGAGTCATCAGGTCAAGAAGTCGAGTTGAGTCATCAGGTCAAGAAGTCGAGTTGATTCATCAGGGTAAGAAGTCGAGTTGAGTCATCAGGTCAAGAAGTCGAGTTGATTCATCAGGGTAAGAAGTCGAGTTGAGTCATCAGATCAAGAAGTCAGGTTGAGTCATCAGGGTAAGAAGTCGAGTTGAGTCATCTGGTCAATAAGTCGAGTTGAGTCATCATGCAGGTCAAGAAGTCAAGTTGAGTCATCAGGTCAAGAAGTCGAGTTGATTCATCAGGTGAAAAAGTCGAGTTGAGTCATGAAGTCGAGTCATCAGGTCAAGAAGTCAAGTTGAGTCATCAGGTCAAGAAGTCGAGTTGAGTCATCAGGGTAAGAAGTCGAGTTGAGTCATCAGGTCAAGAAGTCGAGTTGAGTCATGAAGTCGAGTCATCAGGTCAAGAAGTCAAGTTGAGTCATCAGGTCAAGAAGTCGAGTTGAGTCATCAGGTCAAGAAGTCGAGTTGAGTCATCAGGTAAAAAAGAAAAGTTGAGTCATGAATTCGAGTCATCAGGTCAAGAAGTCGAGTTGAGTCATCAGGGTAAGAAGTCGAGTTGAGTCATCAGGGTAAGAAGTCGAGTTGAGTCATCAGGTCAAGAAGTCGAGTTGAGTCATCAGGTCAAGAAGTCGAGTTGATTCATCAGGTCAAAAAGTCGAGGTGAGTCATCAGGTCAAAAAGTCGAGGTGAGTCATCAGGTCAAAAAGTCGAGTTGAGTTGAGTCGAGTCAAATATTTAGCTTGAGTAAATTTGAGTCACAAATAACACTATATAAACACGAGAGAAACTATTTTGAACCACAAGATGGAAGTTTAGAACAGTGTATATTTGAGTAATGGAGAAAAAATGCAAAAAATAAAACCAGTGATTTTTCTTAATTTCCGATTGATTGATATTTTGAAATCTTGAAATAAAAGAGTTTTAGAGTAAAAACATTGAACCCCTTTCATTTTCACAACAAAATCTTAAACTTTGAAGGCACTTTTTCGAGTTGAGTCATCTGGTCAATAAGTCGAGTTGAGTCATCATGCAGGTCAAGAAGTCAAGTTGAGTCATCAGGTCAAGAAGTCGAGTTGATTCATCAGGTGAAAAAGTCGAGTTGAGTCATGAAGTCGAGTCATCAGGTCAAGAAGTCAAGTTGAGTCATCAGGTCAAGAAGTCGAGTTGAGTCATCAGGGTAAGAAGTCGAGTTGAGTCATCAGGTCAAGAAGTCGAGTTGAGTCATCAGGTAAAAAAGAAAAGTTGAGTCATGAATTCGAGTCATCAGGTCAAGAAGTCGAGTTGAGTCATCAGGGTAAGAAGTCGAGTTGAGTCATCAGGGTAAGAAGTCGAGTTGAGTCATCAGGTCAAGAAGTCGAGTTGAGTTATCAGGTCAAGAAGTCGAGTTGATTCATCAGGTCAAAAAGTCGAGGTGAGTCATCAGGTCAAAAAGTCGAGGTGAGTCATCAGGTCAAAAAGTCGAGTTGAGTTGAGTCGAGTCAAATATTTAGCTTGAGTAAATTTGAGTCACAAATAACACTATATAAACACGAGAGAAACTATTTTGAACCACAAGATGGAAGTTTAGAACAGTGTATATTTGTGTAATGGAGAAAAAATGCAAAAAATAAAACCAGTGATTTTTCTTAATTTCCGATTGATTGATATTTTGAAATCTTGAAATAAAAGAGTTTTAGAGTAAAAACATTGAACCCCTTTCATTTTCACAACAAAATCTTAAACTTTGAAGGCACTTTTTCAGTATTTAGTTTTTTATAGTATTTTTTATAAAAATAAATACAAACTTTAAAGACATCTATTTTTATTGCGACATCAATCCCAAACAAATCTGTCTGCTTTGCGTTTCGTGGACCTTTTCCCCCTTAAAATATTCAACAACAATGATATATTTACATGTAGGTCTTGTATGATACTAATAATGTTTATTATTTCCTGCAATGAAAGGTCTATTTTCCTTTAGTGGAAAAATAAATTCTGTTCAACGAGGGTACGTACGTATGCGCTATAAACATTCCTGCACACTGACAATAATCCATACAGTACCCTTTGTCAACCTACACTGTAGGTCGGTGCACATGATAACAACAAACTGTTTTTATTCCATTATTTCCCTAAAAAAATGCCCCTACATGTACATGTACCTCCTGCAAAGTACCAGACAACCATCTTTCTATATGCGGCTGCTACACCAGGCTGTAATGTTAAACCGTACCTAGCTTGTGGTTGATTGCGAACACAGTCATTTATTTTATCCATGTACTTGAAGAGAACATTGAGGATACTGCCTTAAAGGTAGGATACACCATCGGTAATTGCTTGAATTATCAGGAACGGGTGGGTGTTAATGTTGGATACACCATTGGTAATTGCTTGAATTATCAGGAATGGGTGGGTGTAAATGTTGGATACACCATCGGTAATTGCTTGAATTATCAGGAACGGGTGGGTGTTAATGTTGGATACACCATTGGTAATTGCTTGAATTGTCAGGAATGGGTGGATGTAAAGGTCAGGCATGCAACTCTTGAATTACAAAAAAAGAGGAAACTGATCCGTGCTTAATCTGCGAGCGCGTAGCGTGAAGCCTTAACGGCGGGGGTCCCTGGCCCGCCGTAGGGCCCTAGAAAATTTTTGAATTCTAGATGCTCTGTGGTGCATTCTAAGCAGTTTTAGACCACTTGGATGGAAAGCTGACTGACACATTTCCAGGTTTTTTCATGGCATATTTTTCATTACAAAATACACAAAATGCTTCAAGTTTGTGATTCTTGTTTACCTTTTATTCTGTGAAGTAGAAAAACACATAGTGTTTTTCTACACACTATAAAACATAGTTGTGGCTAGTATGGAGTATTTGACGGTTTGCAGAGCACTGAAGGTTTCTACTTGAAGCGTTGAAGACTTGTATTGCATGATATTGTCCCGACAAGATCCATTTTAAAGATCTTAGTGACGCCGACGCTTTAGACTTAACTGTCCTTTTTAATCTCTGGCTTGAGTCTGGTAAGGTGCCCCCCCATTTTTTTTTTACCCAAAACGCGGAAATCCGCGGATCCGCAGAAAAGTTGCATGCCTGTAGGATACACCATTGGTAATTGCTTGAATTATCAGGAATGGGTGGATTTAAAGGTAGAATACACCATTGGTAATTGCTTGAATTGTCATGAATGGGTGAATTTAAAGGTAGAACACACCATTGGTAATTGCTTGAATTATCAGGAACGGGTGGATGTAAAGGTAGAATACACCATTGGTAAATGCTTTAATTATCCGGAATGGGTGGATTTAAAGGTAGGATACACCATTGGTAATTGCTTGAATTATCATGGAATGGGTGGATTTTGAGGATTGTATTTTATAGTAAATATCATTTAACTGACCTGTCCGAAGATTTACAATCGTTTTCAATCGGCCTCGGGCAGTGGTTCTTATGTTGTTCTTGGTTATTTCGCATTCGCCATTTGGCGATCTTAAACAAAATTATTTTATACAATTCAATTTTTCGGAACAATTACAGGATATCAAGCCCAATCATTTTGCTGGATGCCTACAATCATTAATTTACTTTCAAATAAGTAAGATATTTTCTAATAATAATAGTACAATTTTTCGATATCTGCAAATGATGTATCCTACCTTTGATATAATTTACACTTTATACGAACATTTAAGGAAATCTAACAGCATTTCAGGTAAGTTTTTGTTCTTATCCAAACCAAAAAGTATTTTCTGCCCAAAACCCATTTAGTTGCAGCAGGAGTAAAAATGACAATAAGGCAGTACATTTTACACAAAAGTGGACATGGTTGAACGGTGGAAAATGCCAATGAGATGGAATGTACATGTATTGAAAGGAAATATACAACATTTGCAAACATCAATGAACAAAATGTCCAAATTATCTGGACTGTTTGTGAATGGCAGTCTAAAGCATCCTGTAAAATTATGACACCGTCATTTTTAAGAAAAGTTGTATTTTTATTTTTATTTCCAATGCCGGTCGCCCGACCCGCGTTGAAAAAAAATTGTTTTTTTCAAATACTACCCCCAATTTACCATAGTTAGCCGAGTCCACATTTTGTTATCGATATACTGTCCACGATTTTGCAATCGATATGAATGGGTACAGGCCAGCTAAGACTTGTCCCCTGACTGTACAATTTCTCGACGTTTATACATTGCTCAGTTTCATCTTTCTAAATGTCTGTTTCATCTTAAGTGGGGTCATGGAAACAGACTACATGAACGCGTTTGTTTTTTCCAGCATTTACGAGTCAGTGTAATAATATTTGATATACAATACTAATCCCCTAAATCCATCAATTTTGAACAGCAAAATCAAATGTGTGATTCTGGCTAAAATTTGTTTTGCACTTTAACGTACCAAATACTTAAAGGTAGGATACACCATTTGCAGATATCAAAAATATTTACTACTGAATTATGTTAAGGAGAAACGACTCAAAAGGTGGACATTCTTTGATTCAAATTGGGCTCGGACGCGATGTCTTCCAGTGATGATCCGTACATATTTTGAGTAGGAATACGTTGGGAGATATGTTGTGTCACCTCAAGAACTGACTCGCCAATTTATTTTGATGGTGATTTAAACCAGTATTTTGGGACATATTCGATGAGGATTTATACTCCAATGAGGATTTATACTAAAGCGGCCGATTCAGAGGTGAAGAAACTTCCTACACTCGTGGCCGATTTGGACTCCTTGTAACAGATCAGGTAATGATGGAAAATAAGCAAGACAAGAAGACAAGAAAACAAGAACTTTTTATTCCCAACATTTGGCTTAGCTCTCATCAGCAGCTCATTTTGGCTTATTATTTTTATTAGCCCCATTTTATGGTGTAACTTAGCGCCAGTAGTCATTATTCCGTGTCGAAAGTATACCAGCCTTTTGTTAAACCCTGAACGGTTTCATTATCACATGTCGAACCAGACTCGGAACAAAACAAATTTCTGTTGGTTCTTCTGCCGTTTTTGCTACACGGGTATACAACAGGACAGCATGGGCGAGTTAGCGAATGTAAAGTACATGTACGTGTTGTACGTATATCAGCCCTTTTAAAGTTGTGCATTAGTAGTACGTTTTAGGACCTTTGAACGTATGACATAACTATGGCCTATCTCCGTCGAAAATTATTCCCATTTGCAAGAAATCAATTCCTACTACATGTACATATTTTAAATTGCGAACCATCGCCTCGACCTTGCTAATAAAATGGTTTATCCTCCCCATTTTCTTTTCTCAAAGTTCTTGGGCCATTTTCATTTTCGAATGTTTTAGACAAACCTTGATGCAATTTGTTACATGCGGGTTGGCGCATCCATTTTATTTGATTTTTGTTATTGTTGATATCCCAGGTTGTGGCAAATCTGTGCAACAAGGGTTTTGGACGAACCACTCCATACGGTCGAGCATGGCAGTATCTCGCCTCTACAACAAGGGCTTCGGTGGCCAGAACCAGTGAGCACCATAGGAGAGCAGTCAGCCGGGCTGAAACCGCAAAAGTGCGTCGACACCGCAAAGAGACCTCCAAAACAACTGTTAAGAGCTCTAGAGAAACTGTCAACATAGCTCTTACTAAATTGTAATAAATATAACAATAGCAATTTCTGTGTCCATTGAGTCGTTATTTTTCTGTTAATTCTTAAAATAATGTACAGTTAACTGTACATTCTTTAAAATAATCGACACTTTTCTGAATAGAGTGACGTCACAAGAGTAGTTTAATAAGAAATATCTTACTCATTTTAAAGTAAATAATGATTCTAGGCATCCAGCAAAATGATTGCGCTAGATATCCTGTGATTATTCCGAAAAATATAATTTTATAAAAAAAAAATTGCGAAACAAAAATGCTGACGCCGGTTGAAAACAATTGCTGTTTTTCGTGCTTTTCTCGGCATCAATGACTGTAAAACTTCGGACAGGTCAGTTAAACGGTATTTACTATAAAATACAACCCCCAAAATCAAGTTATTCATGATAATTTAAGCAATTACCAATGACGTATCCACCTTTAACTTAACTTAAAAAGGTGTTATTGTAAAGTTTTTTGGTGTTTAGGAAGCTTCTACGCAATTCTTAAAATACGCAATTCTTAGTGTACATTTTGAAGATAATTCACGTTGTTCTCGTGTACAAAATGGTTAGAAAGTCGAGCACGTTATTAAAAATGCTCCTTTTTTGACCACAATTAATTTCCTGGGTTGAAATTTCGACCCGATATACCCTATCTTAACCCAAACACTAACCATAACCCATACCCGAACCCTACTAGTTTTGAGTAACCCAAAATCTATTTCGTTAAATTTCTTGTCGAGACCTATTCATCTATTGAAATAACCCTGTGGAGACCTTTTAACTCCCATTGTCCACATTGTGTTCTGGTCTCCACAGGGCACCAAATTTAGAAGCAGATGTGATCGCAGTGCGTTTACCTGTCAATTAGCATAAAATTAGCATAGACTGGTACGCCACCGTATAAATATCTCTGAACTTTCGGTCAAAACTTACGGAACTGGAGTGTGCAATTTGAGCAATGACAAAAACAAATGCAAACAAGCTAAATCATTTGTTAGATTACATTATATTCCTTCAAAAAAAATTCAGGAAAAGAAAATATTTTTTTTTTTAAATGCACGGACACCTAAACTTAAATTAAACATGTATTTTTGTGTATTTTTGTGTATTTTTGTATTCAGTCAAAGGAAGATCATAATGGCATCAAGACAGCCTAACGTGACAGCTCAATCTGTGTTGGGTAAGTTCAGTCGAGATCATCTAGAGTGCCCCATTTGCAGAGACCGTTTCACTGAACCCAAGGTCCTCGACTGTCTGCACAGTTTCTGTCTAAAATGCCTCAAAGATTTCAGACAGAATACAAATCCAGAAAATCCGAAACTGGAGTGTCCCCTCTGCAGACGTGAAACCGTAGTGAAAGGAGATGTTTCTGATCTGCCAGGTGACTTCAAACTGAGTGCCTTGGTGGATGAAGTCGACTTTTATGAAAATCTACTTGAGGGTCAAAGGCCAGAGATCAAATGTCAAGCCTGTGATGAAGAGAATCAGGCTGTGTCACGATGCATGGACTGCGATCATTTTATCTGCAGAAACTGCCAAGCGGCACATGGACGGATGACTTTAATGAAATTGCATAAAATCTACACACTGGCCCAGCTTCAATCGGGAGAGGTACCTTACAAGAGTAAGATCAGGGAGTACACCCCAAAATGTGGCAAGCATTCCGATCAAAATCTCAACATTTACTGTGACACATGCGAGAAGTTGGTGTGCACAACTTGTGCTATTCTACAGCATGAGAAACACTCTCGTGTTGATCTACTCGAAGCTGTCGAAAAGTGCAAGCGAGATGTTGCTAGAATGTCCCTGAAAGCTGAACAGAACAAAGCACAACTGAAAGCAAACATAAGTGAAGCAAATGACAAGCACAGCAAGCTGAATGCCATGTATGCAGACACCGCCAAGAAAATTGCCAGTAAGGCTGACAAGGAGGTTGCTAGAATCACAAAGGAGATCAGAGAAGAGGAAAAGAAACTGACACAACAGGCAGATGAAATCTTCAAGGACAGAACCAGGACATTGGAAACTGTTCGTGCCACAAACATCAGTCGCTTTTTTGAGACTGAAATAAAGCTAAATAAGGTTGGCCAATTTGTGACTGAAGCAAGTTGCTACGAGATTCTGGATTTCAAGCCTAAACTCATGTACAACCTGAAAGAACTGACCGAGGAACAACCTGAAGCCTTGCCAGACAGTTTGCCCTCCATTATGGATTTTGAGGAAGGTATCGGGAGGTCACTTGGCAGGCTGGTGCTGGAAGAAACACCAATACCCAGCTCACCCGGCTCAATTGCCACAGTTGAGGGTTCACAGAGACCTGCAAGATGGGAGCGAAAAATACAGATGAAGACATTTGGACCAAGAAAAGGGACAATTGGACAAGAATTTGTCCTTGCAGCAATCTCTTACAATGAAATTGTCGTATTGGACAGGCAGCGTAAAAAGTTGATTATTCTCCCAACCAATGACAACATTCCGTTTGATGTCTTTTCACAAGAACTCCAACTTGCAGGGTTGAACAGACCAACCCATGTTTCAGTTAACAGGGATAGTGAAATTGTCATTCTTGACGGTCCGAGAGTCAAATTCTTCCATCAGGGTTACCAATTCTGCCTCCATCAGTTCCTCCTACCAGGTAGGGAGACCAGCAACACCCCAACCTGCCTTGCAGTGGATGGTGGCGATATGATAGCAGTGGGTTATAAATGGCAAGAAATGATCTCACTGCACAAGAGAGATGGATCCCTCATCAGGAGAATACCTGCTCCGAAGATTGGGTTCAACTTGGTAATCCATAATAAGCAGAGGCTTATCTACAACGGTTACGCTGGTAGCAATGACAAATTACTATCAGTCGATTGCCAGGGTAACATGGTATTTTCGGTTAAAATCCTCAATAACATTCAAGGGAATCGGTACACTAATGGTCTGTGCTGTGACAAAGATGGCGATATTTACATCGCTGTACGTACAAAGGGACAGCCTGAACAAAGTGAAATTCAGCAATTCAGCCGTGATGGGCAGTACATTGGCTGTGCTATCACTGAATGTGGTAGTCCGGGTGATGTCGCATGTACACCAGCTGGAGAGCTGGTACTGGCGTCAACGAACCACGTTGCACTCTATCATCGGGTGTAAAAAAAAAAAAAAACATATTCAGACGATTTTGTAACCATAGTAAGCAAGTGCACACTTTTCCAGACATGGCTAAAAAACAAGATTTAATTAATTCAAAATTATATTATTTATAAGCCTTCGAATGATCAACTTTGAGGTTGCAGTAGAAAATGCAATGCAGTCATAAGCCGTGTCCGCATTGGACTTTTCTTTCGGTAAAACCTACGGTGACTAATTAAATCCAGTGCGGACAGCCGGTAAATCTGTCAAATTGTCGGTTGTAGGTTTTACCCTCCGAAGCAGTAAGTTCTACAGACCCAAGTGTGTAGCGAAAGAGTTTACGTCGTATGTTTTACGTCGCTGAAAAGTCAAAGTGCAAACAAAGTCCATGTACATGTAATGCAAAACCTACACTTTGATCATGTGCTTTTCGTCTAGAGGTCAATGCATAACCTCTACGATTTTCCGTGCGCTAGCATACATGTACATGTAGCACACGCAATGTGCGCTATTATACTACAGCAGCTGCAATTCGGACTGGATGCACGCACGATGACATGAAATTTTCGTTAACTTTAACAAATCCAGAGTTGATTTCTGCCCTTTTCTACAAAACCACATCTGGCGCACACGATGTCGGAGGTCGCCCTCATTAGATTCTGAGAGGACATGTCACTCTGGACTTTCTGAGATCCGTGTAATCAAAGTATATGGACGCTCAGAAGAATAACCACCGTGCGCGGAATGTTGACAATCACGTACGATAACTGTTGACAATAGTTAGTGCATTGCCAACGCGACTAAAGATCCAGGAATAAAAGAAAATAACACATCTGAGCTGACCACACTCCCAGGGGCAAAGTTGGTTTATTTCGGACTAGCTGAATTACCCGGCATTGTCTGGGAAAAATGAAAGTGAATTATAAAGTGATGAATTGGGGTTCTCAATATGTATCACAATTGTGTCGTCGTCAGTATTTGTTATCAGTGCCTCGGGGTGCCAGGATGCCGAGCCTAATTCATTGCACTGCCGGTCCGAGAGGCAGCAACACATATACATGTACACCTGTTCATGAGAGCGGCCTCCTGAGTCCAGACTCGTCCAGTATTGCAGTTTTGACTTGTCCAGAGAAAAAAACATACATGGGTTTGCAATGGCTTGTTAAATGTGTGCGTTTCACTAAACGAAACGATAAACTATTTTCAGTCAGGAAAATGTTCAGTATGTTGAATACTTTGTTTAATTTGTTTGCGTGATTTTAAATAAAAAGATAGAATTTTAAAAGGTAGAATACACCATTGGTACTTGCTTGAATTATCAGGAATGGGTGGATTTAAAGGAATTGTTTGAATTATCAAAAATGGGTGGATTTAAAGGTAGGATACACCATTGGTAATTGCTTGAATTATCAGGAATGGGTGGATTTAAAGGTAGGGTACTTGGTTTTTTTGCGATCGCCATCCGGCGACAATTACAGGATATCTAGCACAATTATTTTGCTGGATGCCTACAATCATTATTGACTTTTAAATAAGTAATATATATCTGAATAATTCGGTAGTAAAATGTAGTAGTAGATACATGTACATGTATCTGAAAATGGCTATGTATAATTTTGTCTAATAAGCCATTTGCGCGTGACCCCGAGTTAAATTTAAATAACATCTGGTACACTGACTTGCTCACCCAGCTTGGCACCGTTGAACTTTACATTCTCGAAACTAAAGACACTGTTGCTATATCACGTGATTCGGGGCAAGCTCTTGCATAGTTAAGTAACAGACGTTCAGCACCAATACATTGTTCACAATGGGTGAGAATGGCACAAAGACACCAGCTAGCTTTGCTAGGGTTGCTAGGGTTGCTAGCGTAAGGCTTGCCCCAAATCACGTGATATAGCAACAGTGTCTTTGGTCTGGAGAATTCAAAGTCAAAATGTGCCAAGCTGTGTGAGCAAGTCAGTGTACCAGATGTTATTTAAATTTAACTCGGGGTCACGCGCAAATGGCTTATTGTAGTAACTTGTCGAGATAGGACATTTTTGCATGAACATACAAAATCAGTAAATGTGTATATTATTTTCTTAAAAACATAACAGAATTAATAATAATTAATAATAATTGGGGAGGCTAATCATCTTTACTCGCAGCTGGGATGCCGAATTGCGAAGGACGCAGCTACACTGTGTTCTTCGTTGGTATTTAAACAAATTTCCATAGCTTGACAACAAAACATCGTATCAACATGGGGTTTTCAGTTTTTAGAAGGAAAGATGCCTTCTTTGAAACTACATGAAAACTCATTTTTTGACTCGGGCCGACATCCGACTGATTTCGCTTGATCGTGTCACATATGGTCCAGGCCGGGAATCGAACCCAGGCTACATTGTGAACGCACGATGAGAGGCGAGCGATTTACGCACAAGCCACCCATGCCACCTAGATTATATACTAATTAGATAGTAATTAGATAGTATGCTTGCAATTAGCTTGTTCAGGTTGAGGAGTTTAATAGTAATTTGCAGTAGCATCTTATTCAGTGTATAAATAGTATTTAGTTTGATATTTTGTGTGATTTTCCATTTTATTCATTTTGGTTTCTTGTATCTTCCACTTCCTTTTTTTGTTTTATTACATTATGCTAATTTAGTTAAAAACAAAAATACACTCAACTAGTTTCTCATCTGTACAAGTACATAAATTTCAATGACTTCTGAGATACGACATTTTTGAAAGACCGTATGGCATTTTGTGTATAAAAGCACTGAGATATGACGTTTTTGCTTAAAATTGTGGTTGTTTTTGCTTGAAATTGAACACATTTGCTCGTAATCGAAATACGACCTTATGATCTTAATCAATTACATCATAATGACGTAATACTTTTCAATGAAAATCTCGTGTAACAATGTATGAGTAAATCTTTAAAAAAATTACACCAAAAAAATTAATTTTGACAAATTTGGCAGTTGCAATGTTTTTTCACCCACACGACGGTATGCAAGTATTATTGTTATATTATACGGGACCAGGCCTCAAAATAGTACTAGCCCGGCGTACAAATTCTAGCAAAAACTGCTCCGGGCTACCCAGACCCTAGACCCAATAATTGGGGCGTTTTCACTCCTTTTTTTAAATTTTGGATTTTGTCTGTCGTTAGAACGACAGACAAAATCCAAAATTTAAAAAAAAGAGTGAAAACGCCCCAATTATTGGGTCTATACCCAGACCCACTTCCTTGGTAGTTCGGTGGGCTAGTGAACCATTCAGTAACCTACCTATAAAGGTTTAGATCAAAATACGGTACATGTTAAAATTGTTATTGTCTTTTTGTGTATTAAATAAATATCGGATCAAAAAAAACTTAGTATGAACTTTTGTTTGTGTTTTTCGGCATGATTATTGATAGCCTGGGAGCGCTTGATCCACGCGTGCATGCAGTGCACTGCGATCTCACGAACAGAGTAGACTGGTGGGCTTCAGTGAGATTAGTATACAGTGTGTAGTATAAACTACGGCGCACCACGGCGCAGGGTACCGCACATACATGTACATCCATGTACGTGCACTATTCTCTTTTACATCGTTCAGCCTTTCTTACCATAACGCGAGCGGCCCACTGTGTAGCTAGCTGTATAGTATGAAGGTTCTGCCGTGTCACTAGTAGTATCGTCTGATAAAGAGTGTTCACAACAGCGCCATCTGTGTACGTTACTACGGATGTACGTATATGTACAAAAATTTATTTGTATAGGTCTGTACGTGTACGTGCGCGCGACGAACGAATAGTTTGTGCATTGTGCATACTGTAACGAAGATTTCTCTGGGGTCGACTACACACACAAGAAGGACTCCTGACACAAGTGTTCCTCTATTTCCTGTGGTTCTCTGCCGTTTATTGTGGACTCTCGCCTACCAAACATGGACTTCAGGCTCACACAATCACGCGGCCCCCAGAACTGGTCAGAACCAGTTCGGCGCTTGCGCAATCCAAGGCGGGTTTCCGGGGCGATCCCACCACCGTGGAATCGCTCCAGCGCCCTCTACCGCCCAACCGGCACGGGCGTTACACAGCCCCCCACGAAGACCTTGTTTGCCCCCAAACAAGACCATGGGCGCTGCTGCCGCACCCCGGCCAACCGCCCTGGAAAACGCATAACGCCAACATTACACAACAATTTACATTCCAACAATTTACACTACAACAATTTACATTACAACAATTTACATTACAACAATTTTCATTACAACAATTTGGGGTAAGCCCCTGGCCCCAGGACACACCCCTGGCCCCGGCACACCCCTGGCCCCGGCACACCCCTCTAAATGTTAAACTTGACTGCGACTGTGACTGCGACTGGCTGCTCTGACTGCGACTGGTGCCTTCGACTGCGGCTGGCTCTTGCGACTGCGACTGTGGTTCCTGCGACTGCATCTGCGGCTGGCTCCCGCGACAGCGACTGGCTCCTGCGACTGCGACTGGCTCCTGTATCTGGTGCCTGCGACTGCGACTGGCTCTTGCGACTGCGACTGCGACTGCGCTTGGCTCCTGCAACTGCGACTGGCTCCTCCGACTGCGACTGGCTCCTGTGGCCGCGACTGTGACTGCCTCTTGCGACTGCGACTGATTCTTGCGACTGCGACTGATTCTTGCGACTGCGACTGATTCTTGCGACTGGCTTAGAGAGCGTGGGCGTCCCGGCGAGGCCCCGCCCCCGCTGCGCCGACGGGCACGGCTCGGGCTCGCTCCGAGTGTTGCGAGCCGTCTGCCGCGCCGCCGTCTACAGCATGGGCCGGGCCCCCCCGACTCGGTTTCATTCCTGCAGAAGATCCAGAGAATGTCTCGACGAGGCCCCGCCCCCCACTGCATCCACGGGCACAGCTTTGGATTGTTCCGCGAGGAACCATCCGTCTGCTGCGCCGCCGTCTACAGCATGGGGCGGCCCCCCGACAGACCTGGTAGCGGACCCGGACAAATATGGAGAAGGGCGCCCTCTCTCCAAATCGGAGTGGACGCACTGAAACCCCCAGCCATTGGCGCATGTCCCGAAATTCCCGCTATCCTTCTCCAACTCCTCCCCCAGGAAACATCCAGACTCCCAAGTCCCCATCACCTCCCTAGAGTTCCCCTGGCGTCATGCACGGAGTGCCTGAAAGCCTCCCGGACTGGTCCCCGCTCCCCGGGCCCACGCCCCGGCCTGCCCTCTCGCCGTGGGGCGAGTTGGCTGCCGTTATCGTGGTTTCCTGAAAACCTGAACACTTCACCTGGTCTTTTCCCGTCCTTCTGTATCCCACCGCTGCCACCAATGTAACGTAGATTTCTCTTGGGGTCGACTACACACACAAGAAGGACTCCTGACACAAGTGTTCCTCTATTTCCTGTGGTTCTCTGCCGTTTATTGTGGACTCTCGCCTACCAAACATGGACTTCAGGCTCACACAATCACGCGGCCCCCAGAACTGGTCAGAACCAGTTCGGCGCTTGCGCAATCCAAGGCGGGTTTCCGGGGCGATCCCACCACCGTGGAATCGCTCCAGCGCCCTCTACCGCCCAACCGGCACGGGCGTTACAATACGGTCTAGCAATACTGTAAACGGGCTAGTAAATTCTGTAGTTTGCTAGACCGGTGGGCTACCCAGGAAAAAAGTTAGCGCAAGGCCTGTTATACCATTTTTCAGTTGTGCGTTTGTATCGTTTGAAGCAGCAAAAGTTCTCAACTTGACAACTGACAGGATTTGTTGGTTCACTTTAAAATAACTTTAGTTTAAATAATCTATTTCTCTTTTGAGAGTCGAGACTCCCTTACCACAATATCCAGTGCCAAGTACATGAGTTTACCTACTTCATTTTCACCTTTCAAGTTTTGCCAAGTGCAAAATGGCGCCAAATCACAGTAGTCTGGTTCCCAGACCTGACAATTGTTTTATGCCCAGATGTCTAAATTGTATGTAAGGTAACCACTGGCGACAGAAATAGATCATAAATTTCAAGGCAAGGCGGGACTTGAACCTCCGGAATACCTCTTCTGGAGGGGGTCATAATTCCTAAAATGTGAATGCTTATTTCATGTTCATCCCATGGTCTAATTGGAACCTGTACGTGCCACAAACATCACTCGCTTGACCAAGACCGAGGAAAAGCTAAATGAGGTCCGCCAAGTTGCTACGAGATTCTGGATTTCAAGCCTAAACTCCTGTACAACCTGAAAGAACTGACCGATGAACCACCTGAGGAAGGGCCAGACAGTTTGCCCTCCATTATGGATGTTGAGGAAGGTATCGGGAGGTCACTTGGCAGGCTGGTGCTGGAAGAAACACCAATACCCAGCTCACCCAGCTCAATTGCCACAGCTGAGGGTTCACAGAGACCTGCAAGAGGGTTCACAGAGACCTGCAAGATGGGAGCGGAAAAGACAGATGGAGACTTTTGGACCAAGAAAAGAAACATTTGTCCTTGTTGATGAAATTAGGTCAAAATATGATTTACGCTTAAAGGAAACATGTAATAATTTTTTTTTTTAAATCAACAAAGTTTAATGTTGACAACAACATTATGTGTGTGGTTGTGTTTATTTTCTGTGATAAATAGGGGAAACTAATTTTTGAAAATTGTGGTCAAACCACTCGGCCCCTCGAAGGGAAGCCTCATTAACATAAAACTTCGCGAGGGGTATGACGAAAATCGAGGCAGAGACTCGCCGCGCTGCTACCCGGCCTATCGTATGCTGACTGCGCGCATTGCATGCCGACTAGGTGTGTAGCTGTTAGGTGTAGAAAAACTACTAAGGATGTAGTAAGCCTCTATTTGTTTCCGGCTGATCCTAAATATCGGAGGATTTGGACAGCCAAAGTAAAGCTTACCAGAGCGACGTGGTCCGGGCCTAGTGATTTTCGGCCCTCTGCAGGGATCATTTTGAGCGGTCGTGTTTCGACCTATAGAGCGCCTAGAGGGACCCCATCCTTATCCTCGCTCGGGTCCGTGTCTGAATAAGAAATACTGTGATTCGAATCGGACGAATCAGTACTGTTTTCGTCGGATTCACCAAAAAAACGAGGAAGAACTTTCACGATCGTCCATGTGAAATTCGATTACCGTGGGTACGTACACACACAATGTGTGCGACCGTGGCCGCGCGAATCCGTCTCGTACCTAGACGTCGCGTACCGACTATCGATAATTTGTCCGGGTTCTGCCTCGGTTTACGTCACTAATTTCGAGTGGCCGCGAAATTTAAAAAGGGGGGGGGTCCATTTTTGGACGGCACATTCAAATTACCACACTAAACGTACACTAGAACCAGTTTTGAAAATGAAAATGTAATGAAAATGTTACACTGCATGTTTCCTTTAAAATCTCGCAAATCGCCCAGAAATTAACTTGTAGGGGGGGGGGGTAGGCTTTTTATTTGTATATACATTAGGTCAAAATATTATAATTTGTTAATCTAAAAATAACTCAAATCCAGAACTTATAAAACAATCACATACTAAGAGGACACTTAAAATTCAATCAGTTTGAATATTTTTTTAATAAGTCGTTGTCAAGGTTTTCAAGAAAAACATTCATTATATACTTTTCCTACTTGTGCTTTTTCTAACAGTTTTCAATTTTGCTCTAATATTAGATAACAAAATTTATATATCAGATTGTTGAAGTACTCGCACTAGTGCCAACCATAATACACATCAAGTTATATAGTATAAAAAATACAAAATCTTTATGATTTTAGAAGATGAAACTAGCTTAAATAGTTATAATAAAGAAGTCTAAAGCTAGCAGACAGTGAGAATACCCATATTACACAAATCGTAAACATTGCCTGTCGACCATTTCTTTGTTTACACAAAGCAAAATTAAACTGGTTGAATTTGAAGGATTCCAAGCAAAAACCGATTAAGAGATGACCAGGCAGTGAGAAATGTTGACAATTCGGATCATTTTGCACAATAGTTAGTTTACACTGCGCCTTGCAGTTATAAGGAAAGATTTCCCCAAGCACTAGAATGTGCCCTCTCAGAAAACTTGCATGTTTATTGGCCATTTGCGTTATTCACAAGGAAGCCATTCATTTTGGTCGTGTTTCCTGAATGTATTTTATAAATTGTGAACTGTCGAATGGAATGGTATCAGACTATTTTATCATTCTTGCCTCACTTTTAATTTTTTTTCATCTTCTAAAATCTCTATGATTTTCGAAAATGAAACTAACTAAAATAGTTATAAAGAAGTCTAAAGCTAGCAGACAGTGAGAATACCCATACAAAAACAAACACCAAACAACAACAACAATCGGATTTAGAATTATAGGAGCATCCCGTGGGGGCCCAGTATGCGCATGCGCTTTTTGACTGCACGCATTTGACAAAACAGCTGCATGTGTTCCCACTGTTATTGTATTCCCACTATAATGACATCCTGTATCGAGACTAGGCTTAACAGTAGAATTATACCTATTATAGAGCTATCCAAAAAAGTAACCTACCATAGTACTGTTGAAAAGCTTACTTGTTGTAAAGATGTGAATGATTCTAAAACTCCTGTGAAATTATTTTGACTGGCATGCTGTCATTTTGAAGACAAATAACTAAATAATGCCATTTCCAAAGATGCGTCGCAGAGGTGCGCTTTTGGACATTTCCGCAAATAGTGCGCGCATAAAGCTTCATGAACAGCTACATAAAGCTTTTTTTAAAGAATTGTCATTATGCGAAAATGCGGCTTTTTACTCGTCTCCAACATTATTGCCTATTTTATTGCGAATTCAGCTCAGCCTATTAGGCTCTGTCGACACGTATACATCAGGTATGTATGGTGATACACAATTTGTGACCTGCTCCAACAAAACCCGGACAAAGTTGACAATTTTTTTTTTTTTTAAATTTTCTAGATTCTCATCTTTTAAATAATGTATCACTTACATATGTACCCCTACCCTATTTCCCTTGGGGAAGGATTTAATGATAAAACCCTGACAACCTAATTATGAGATGAGCAGCTTTGAAGTTCAGACAATTCTATACACAATTGTTTCACAAAATTGAAACAAAAACACGTTCTGGGTGACGGATTATGTTCAAATTTAGTGAGATTGTAGATTAATAGTTTGTGATTCAGGAAAATCCAAAACCTCAAAATGGTAAAATCCACCCCGCAATGACTTCACGAGTACAATGTAATAAAACACATTGTGCGACTTTGTTCAAGTTTCGTTGGACCATTTCTTATCACGGTGCCACATCGCAGCATTTCAGTATCGCGATTATCGATGCATCGCTGAATCGTTACACGCTTAATTATCGGTTGGTAATGCACTATTTGTTAGTTACTACAATATCAGTTGTAACAAGAGGGAACGAAGAGTGGAATTATCTTGGTCACAGCTCTCTCTCTCTCTTGTTATTTACTTCTTGACAACTCTCTCAAGGCATGAGGTCACAATGGCTGTCCAACCCGTCTGGTGGCTGCAGAAATTATAAGGTAAAAGGGGAAAAAGAGGAACAATAACAATTAAACTCAAATATAATTGTTAAACTGCAATATTTTATGGGAGAGCCACCCGATAGTGATTATGTTCGCTTTTTGGCAATCCTTCAGGGATGTTATCAGTCTCGTCCTGTACGCTGTACTTATGTATTGTATTTTGTTACTTATGCATTATATTTTGTCACGTTTTGTTTTTTACCTGAGAAATAATAAATGAAATGAAATGAAATTGATTCACTCAAACTTTTGTTCATACTACCCCACGGCAAAAAAAGTCCTTAAAAAAGTCCTTTAACCAGTTTGCGCCGGAGGACGTGTATATACAAGCAAACTTTTCCAGAGATTCAAAACGGATGACGCATAAACACGTCACAAGCAAGATCGGAAATGTCTGTTAGCAGCGAGCAAGGCCGGAAATGCGTGGGTGTGCTTCCCGGTACCACCGGCCTAATCCCCTTTTAACCCTAACCCTGCCAGACGCAGCGCAGTGCATCAGGTAAAACGAATCTGGTGCACTTTAATGGATTTAGCTGTCAACAACAGTGTATAAACAACTAATCCCCATTGAACAATGCCAGAAATAGATCCTGCTGTGTTCTGTGACCACAGACTCTGAAGCAGTTTGACATTGAGATGTATGACCTGATGGATCTCGCTGCATTCGTCAATACAGGTTTTCTCCTCTTGACAGAAAATGTTTAAACATTTATTTGAATTAAATTTAAATACTTCCATTTGCTTCCATTTCTGATTTGCTTCTCAGTGATTCGAAAGTAGGGGGGAAGTCAATGATGAAGCAAAAGTAAAAAACAACAAAAATTATTGTCTCACCTAGCCCCGCAGCCGCGCCCAGAATCGCCATGGAAATACTCGTAGAACAGGACCAGTTCCTTAAAAGCCGGGTCATCCTTGTAGAGGGGATTGTCGGCGTGGCAGGGCCGGGCACCGCCTTCGTCTGGCAGGAAGATCTTAGACAGACGAGAGGAGATCTCCTTGGCACAGTCCTTCAGACGCATCATGTTGCCGGACCCCATTGGGCACTCCACTTTAAAGGTGGGACCGTGGAAGAAGTCGTAACGCTCCAGGACCTCGATGATCAGGTAGTTCACTGAAATAACAGATCAATTGTTATCTCCGTTCAAATGTTACCAACAAGCTCAAGCAGAGTTAAAACGAGTAATTTTAAAGAAGTGACTTGATTCGAGTTGAGTCATCAGGTCAAGAAGTCGAGTTGAGTCATCTGGTCAATAAGTTGAGTTGAGTCATCATGCAGGTCAAGAAGTCGAGTTGAGTCATCTGGTCAATAAGTCGAGTTGAGTCATCATGCAGGTCAAGAAGTCAAATTGAGTCATCAGGTCAAGAAGTCGAGTTGAGTCATGAAGTCGAGTCATCAGGTCAAGAAGTCAAGTTGAGTCATCAGGTCAAGAAGTCAAGTTGAGTCATAAATTCGAGTCATCAGGTCAAGAAGTCGAGTTGAGTCATCAGGTCAAGAAGTCGAGTTGAGTCATCAGGGTAAGAAGTCGAGTTGAGTCATCAGGGTAAGAAGTCGAGTTGAGTCATCAGGTCAAGAAGTCGAGTTGAGTGATCAGGGTAAGAAGTCGAGTTGAGTGATCAGGTCAAGAAGTCGAGTTGAGTCATCAGGTCAAGAAGTCGAGTTGAGTGATCAGGGTAAGAAGTCGAGTTGAGTGATCAGGTCAAGAAGTCGAGTTGAGTCATCAGGTCAAAAAGTCAAGTTGAGTCATGAATTCGAGTCATCAGGTCAAGAAGTCGAGTTGAGTCATCAGGTCAAGAAGTCGAGTTGAGTCATCAGGGTAAGAAGTCGAGTTGAGTCATCAGGTAAAGAAGTCGAGTTAAGTCATCAGGTCAAGAAGTCGAGTTGATTCATCAGGGTAAGAAGTCGAGTTGAGTCATCAGGTCAAGAAGTCGAGTTGCGTCATTAGGTCAAGAAATCGAGTTGAGTCATCAGGGTAAGAAGTCGAGTTGAGTCATCAGGGTAAGAAGTCGAGTTGAGTCACCAGGGTAAGAAGTCGAGTTGAGTCATCAGGTCAAGAAGTCGAGTTGATTCATCAGGGTAAGAAGTCGAGTTGAGTCATCAGATCAAGAAGTCGAGTTGAGTCATCAGGGTAAGAAGTCGAGTTGAGTCATCAGGTCAAGAAGTCGAGTTAAGTCATCAGGTCAAGAAGTCGAGTTGATTCATCAGGGTAAGAAGTCGAGTTGAGTCATCAGGGTAAGAAGTCGAGTTGATTCATCAGGGTAAGAAGTCGAGTTGAGTCATCAGGTCAAGAAGTCGAGTTGATTCATCAGGGTAAGAAGTCGAGTTGAGTCATCAGGTCAAGAAGTCGAGTTGAGTCATCAGGGTAAGAAGTCGAGTTGAGTCATCAGGTCAAGAAGTCGAGTTAAGTCATCAGGTCAAGAAGTCGAGTTGATTCATCAGGGTAAGAAGTCGAGTTGAGTCATCAGATCAAGAAGTCGAGTTGAGTCATCAGGGTAAGAAGTCGAGTTGAGTCATCAGGTCAAGAAGTCGAGTTGATTCATCAGGGTAAGAAGTCGAGTTGAGTCATCAGATCAAGAAGTCGAGTTGAGTCATCAGGGTAAGAAGTCGAGTTGAGTCATCAGGTCAAGAAGTCGAGTTAAGTCATCAGGTCAAGAAGTCGAGTTGATTCATCAGGGTAAGAAGTCGAGTTGAGTCATCAGGGTAAGAAGTCGAGTTGATTCATCAGGGTAAGAAGTCGAGTTGAGTCATCAGGTCAAGAAGTCGAGTTGATTCATCAGGGTAAGAAGTCGAGTTGAGTCATCAGGTCAAGAAGTCGAGTTGATTCATCAGGGTAAGAAGTCGAGTTGAGTCATCAGGTCAAGAAGTCGAGTTGATTCATCAGGGTAAGAAGTCGAGTTGAGTCATCAGGTCAAGAAATCGAGTAGAGTCAAGTCAAGTCAAATATTTAGCTTGATTAAATTCAAGTCGCAAATACCACTATATAAACACGAGAGAAACTAATTTGAACCACAAGATGGGAGTTTATGACAGTGTATATTTGTGTAATGGAGAAAAAATGCAAACAATAAAAGAGCAGTGATTTTTTCTTAATTTTCGATTGATTTATATTTTGAAGAAATCGTATACAAATCTTGAAATAAAAGAGTTTTAGAGTAAAAACATTGAACCCCTTTAATTTTCACAACAGAATCTTAAACTTTGAAGGCACTTATTTAGTATTTTGTTTTTTATACCGTAGCATTTTTTTTAAGAATAAATACAAACTTTAAAGACATCCATTTTTATTGCGACATCAATTAAAAAAAATAATAATCTGTCTGCTTTACGTTTTATGGACATTTTCCCCTTTAAAATATTCAACAACAATGATATATTTACATGTAGGTCTTGTATAAAACTAATAATGTTTATTATTTCCTGCAATGGAAGGACTATTTTCCTTCAGTGGAAGAATTCAACGAGGTACATATGCGCAATAAACATTCCTGCACACTGACAATAATCCATGGCAGGGGGGGGGGGGGGCCCTTCGAGACTGTGATTGCGAAACGCTGAGGTACCGTCCATTCTCAAAATAGGGGGGAACAATTTTCTCACGCGAAAAATAATGAGTTTTTGGCATCCAATCTTAACATCTTGTCTTTTGTAGTTGTAAAAGGTTGTTATTTACCTTAATTGTTATCATCCAATGACAAAAAAATGTATTGAAAATGAAAAAAGCACTCGAAAAAAATTAAGCGTTGACGTACCGTTGATGCGCGTGGAGATTGTGCACAAATACTCAAACGACGTTAACAAATACCTCCCCTAAAAAGGGCAATAATAATCGATAAATTGTGAAAAATCGTGCTTCGAGCCCACTCATTTTTTTTCCATGGATACGTTAAAAAAGAATGTAGCAGTGATATAATGAATTTTAAAAAAAATCTGCCTGTGAACCCCTTGCGTTTTATCGTGTTGTTTTCAAACGAAAATGGCAGAAAATGACATCGCCCCCCAAAAAAATCGTGTAGATCGTGCCTGTGTTCCTGGCTTTGCGAAGGTTGTATAAATCACTGAATTTGGGGAGCGAGCACGGAGCAAATTTGTACGTGTTTCAATGGTGCGCTTCGAGGTAGCGATCTATACGTATTTACTGTGTGAGATGTGTGGCTCATGAGCGTGGAAGAATGAATGAGATACATTTCAACGTTGGTGGCGCACTTTGTTGAATTATCAGGAATGGGTGGATAAAAGGTATAGGATACACCATTGGTAATTGCTTGAATTATCATAAATGGGTGGATTTTAAAGGTAGGATACACCATTGGTAATTGCTTGAATTATCAGGAATGGTTGGATTGAAAGGTAGGATACACCATCAGTAATTGCTTGAATTATCAGGAATGGGTGAATGTAAAGGTATATGATACACCATTGGTAATTGCTTGAATTATCATGAATGGGTGGATTTAAAGGTAGAATACACCATTGGTAATTGCTTGAATTATCAGGAATGGGTGGATTTAAAGGTATGATACACCAATGGTAATTGCTTAAATTATCATGAACGGGTGGATATAAAGGTAGGATACACCATTGGTAATTGCTTGAATTATCATGAACGGGTGGATATAAAGGTAGGATACACCATCAGTAATTGCTTGAATTATCATAAATGGGTGGATTTTAAAGGTAATATGATACATCAATGGTAATTGCTTAAATTATTATGAACGGGTGGATATAAAGGTAGGATACACCAATGGTAATTGCTTGAATTATCATGAACGGGTTCATTCGCAATTGCCGTCTGGCGATCGTTAATTTTATTTTGTTATACAATTCAATTTTTCAGAACAATCTAGAGCAATAATTTTGTTGGATGTCTACAATCATTATTTACTTTTATATATGTTCTGATAATTCTGTAGTAAAACGTTTCGATATCTGCAAATAATGTATCCTACCTTTAATATTTATTTACACTGTATACATGTACAAATATTTCAGGAAATCAAACTGCATTTCAGGTAAGTTTTTGTTCTTATCCAGCCTCTCAAAGAGGAACAAAAAAGTATTTTCTGCCTAAAACCCACTAATTAGTGCAGAAGTAGTAAAACAGGAGTTGACATTAGCCAGCTAAGACTGGTCCCCTGACTCTAAAATTCCCCTACGTTTATAAATTGCTCTGTTTCATCTTTATAAATTTATATCTACGCGATTGTTTTTTCCAGCATTTACGAACAAAAACCTTCAAACAAGTCAGTGTAATAATATTTGCTATACACTAACCCCCTAAATCCATCAATTTGAACTTTCCTAAAAGCGAGAAAAATGTGTACCGGTACATGTATTTAGCCAATGTTTTCTTAACTACATGAAGACAAAGGAATGTCCACAGTACGTATGGAAGGTAAAGCTGGGTGGGTTTGTTTTTGATTGAAATACATGTAGAGGACAATAGGGTCCCCTATTTCGTATAAATATTTCTGAACTTTCGGTCAAAACCTACGGAACTGGAGAGTGCAATTTGAGCAATGACAAAAACCACTTTTTGTTCAATGTAGAAAACCTGCCAATGCAAACAAGCTAATTCATTTGTTAGATTACCTTATATTCCTTCAAAAATCGTTCATAAAAAGAAAATATTTTTTTTTTGAAAACGCAGAGACGCCTAAACTTTAATTAAACAGGTATTTTTGTGTATTTTGTTATTTTTGTATTCAGCCGAAAAAAAGATCATAATGGCATCAAGACAGCCTGACGTGACGGTTCAATCTGTGTTGGGTAAGATCAGTCGAGATCATCTAGAGTGCCCCATTTGCACCGACCGTTTCACTGAACCCAAGGTTCTCGACTGTCTGCACAGTTTCTGTCAGAAATGCCTCAAAGACGTCAGACGTCAACATCCACAAGATCCAACACTGGAGTGTCCCCTCTGCAGACGCAAAACCGTAGTGAAAGGAGATGTTTCTGATCTGCCAAGTGACTTCAAACTGATTGCCTTGGTGGATGAAGTCGACTTTTATGAAAAGCTACTTGAGGGTCAAAGGCCAGAGATCAAATGTCAAGCCTGTGATGAAGAGAATCAGGCTGTGTCACGATGCATAGACTGCGATCATTTTCTCTGCAGAGACTGCCAAGTGGCACACGGACGGATGACTTTAATGAAATCGCATAAAATCTACACAGTGGCCCAGCTTCAATCGGGAGAGGTACCTTACAAGAGTAAGATCAGGGAGTACATCCCAAAATGTGGCAAGCATTCCGATCAAAATCCCAACATTTACTGTGACACATGCGAGAAGTTGGTGTGCACAACTTGTGCTATTCTACAGCATGAGAAACACTCTCGTGTTGATCTACTCGAAGCTGTCGACAAGTGCAAACGAGATGTTGCTAGAATGTCCCTGAAAGCTGAACAGATCAAAGCACAACTGAAAGCAAACATAAGTGAAGCAGATGACAAGCACAGCAAGCTGAATGCCGTGTATGCAGACACCACCAAGAAAATCTCCAGTAAGGCTGACAAGGAGGTTGCTAGAATCACAAAGGAGATCAGAGAAGAGGAACAGAAACTGACACAAGAGGCAGATGCAATCTTCAAGGACCGAACCAAGACATTGGAAACTGTTCGTACTAGAAACATCAGTCGCTGGACCGAGACTAAGAAAAAGCTAAATGCGGTCACCCAATTTGTAACTGAAGCAAGTTGCTACGAGATTCTGGATTTCAAGCCTAAACTCCTGTACACCCTGAAAGAACTGACCGAGGAACAACCTGAAGCCTTGCCAGACAGTTTGCCCTCCATTATGGATTTTGAGGAAGGTATCGGGAGGTCACTTGGCAGGCTGGTGCTGGAAAAAACACCAATACCCAGCTCACTCGGCTCAATTGCCGCAGCTGAGGGTTCACAGAGACCTGCAAGATGGGAGCGAAAAATACAGATGAAGACATTTGGACCAACAAAACAAACATTTGTCCTTGTTGATGAAGTTGCAGCATTATCTAACAATGAAATTGTCGTATTGGACAGGCAGCGTAAAAAGTTGATTATTCTCCCAACCAATGGCAACATTCTGTTTGATGTCACTTCACAAGAACTCCAACTTGCAGGGTTGAACAGACCAACCCATGTTTCAGTTAACAGGGATGATGAAATCGTCATTCTTGACAGTCCGAGCGTCAAATTCTTCCATCAGGGTTACCAAACCTGCCTTCATCAGTTCCTCCTACCAGGTGGGGAGACCGACAACACCCCAACCTGCCTTGCAGTGGATGGTGGCGATATGGTAGCAGTGGGTTATAAATTGCAAGAAATGATCTCACTGCACAAGAGAGATGGATCCCTCATCAGGAGAATACATGCTCCAAAGATTGGGTTTAACTTGGTAATCCATAATAAGCAGAGGCTTATCTACAACGGTTACGCTGGTTCGGCTAGTAGCAATGACAAATTACTATCAGTCGATTACGATGGTAACATGTTATTTTCGGTTACAATCCCCAGTAACATTCAAGGGAATTGGCGCTCTACTGGTCTGTGCTGTGACAAAGATGGCGATATCTACATCGCTGTACGTACAAAGGGACAGCCTGAACAAAGTGAAATTCAGCAATTCAGCCGTGATGGGCAGTACATTGGCTGTGCTATCACTGAATGTGGTAGGCCGGGTGATGTCGCATGTACACCAGCAGGAGAGCTGGTATTGGCGTCAGAGACCCAAGTTATACTCTATCATAGGGTGTATAACGAGAAACACCAATAACATATCCAGCAGATTTTTTAACAATAGCAAGTGAACACTTTTCCAGACATGGGCTCAAAGACACGATTTTATTAGTTCAACTTTATATTATCCATAAGCCTTCGAATGAACGTTGATTTTGAGGTTGCAGTAGAAAATGTAATGCAGTCATAAGCCGTGTCCGCATTGGACTTTCCTTACAGAGACTGTTGTCAATTTAACCAAATTAAATCCAGTGCAGACAGCCGGTAAACTTGTCAAATTGTCGGTTGCAGGTTTTACCCTCCGAAGCAGTAAGTTCTACAGAGCAAAGCATGTAGCGGAAGAGTTTACGTCGTATGTTTTACGTCGCTGAAAAGTCCAGTGCAGACAAAGTCCAGTGCATGCAGTGTAAAATCTACACTTTGATCATGTGCTTTCCGTCTAGAGGTCAATGCATGACCTCTACAATTTCGCGCGCTAGCATAGCATACGTAATGTGCGCTATACTACAGCAGCTGCAGTTCGGACTGGATGCACGCACAATGACATGAAACTTTCGTTAACCAATGCTGAGCCGTATATCTGCCCTTTTCTACAAAACCAAATCTGGTGAACACGATGTCGGAGGTCAGGCGTAAGGTGCCCTCATTATATTCTGAGAGGACATGTCACTCTGGACTAGGACTTTCTGAGTGAGATCCGTGTAATCCAAGTGCAGACGCTCGGAAGAATAACCACCATGGAATGTTTACAATCACGTATACTGTTGTCATTAGTTAATTAGTCCAATGCCAACACAACTAAAGATCCAGGAATAAAACAAATATTTTTTTTTTTTTTTTAAACAACGCTTTAGACAACACTTCCAGGGACACAATTTGTTTACCCGGCATTGTCTCGGAAAATGAAAATGGATAAGAAAGTGATGAATTGTGGTTCTTAATATGAATCACAGTTGTGTCGTCGTCAGTGTTTGTTATTGGTGTCTCGGGGTGCCAGGATGCTCAGCTTAATTCAATGCACTGCCGTTCCGGCCTCCCGAGTCCAGACTTGACAGGTTTGACTTGTAGTTTTGAGAAAAACACATACTTGTACATGAGTTTGCAATGGCTTATTAAATGTATGCGTTTCATTAAACGAAACGATAGAGTAATCTCAAGAAAATTATTAATTTTATTCAGGAAAATGTTCAGTATGTTCAAGATTGCGTAATTTTAAAGAAAAAGGACTTTTAAATTATCAGGAATGGGTGGATTTAAAGGTAGAATACACCATTGGTATTTGCTTGAATTATCAGGAATGGGTGGATTTAAGGGTAGGATACTTGGTTTTTTTCGTGATAGCCATCCGTGGACAATTACAGGATATCTAGCACAATCATTTTGCTGGATGCCTACAATACTCATTGACTTTCAAATAAGTAAAATATTTCTAAATAATTTGGTAGTAAAATGTAGTAGTAGATATCTGCAAATGGTTTATCCCTTGTAGTTCCAAAACAGCCTGGTTTAGACACGGGGTTTGCGAATTTCCGTCCTATTTCTAATCTGCAGTTTGTGTCCAAGCTAGTTGAACGAGCCGTTACTGATCAACTTTATTCATATCTGGTAAAAAATGAGTATTTGCCTAGCAATCAATCAGCTTATCGTCCGGGGCACAGTACTGAAACTGCATTGTTTCGGATTAAGAATGACATTCTTATGAATATGGACAAACAATGTGTAACTCTACTTGTGCTATTAGATCTAAGCGCAGCTTTTGATACTGTGGATTATGGTATATTACTGGGTCGGTTACGTAATAACTTTGGAATAACTGGAACAGTGTACAATTGGTTTGAATCATATTTATTGGGTAGATCTCAACGTGTATCAGTTGATGGGGTATTATCAGATAGTTTTCATCTTGAATCTGGTGTCCCACAATGTAGTTGTCTTGGTCCTTTATTGTTCTCGTTGTATTCCAGTGAGTTATTTAAGGTCACAGAGAAACATCCTCTACATGTTCATTCATATGCCGACGATACACAACTCTATTTATCTTTCAAACCCAAAGCTGGTACAAATGAGTCTACTGCTAAGTGTTCCATTGAAAATTGTATCACTGAAATTCAACAATGGATGACGGTAAATAAACTCAAGCTCAATACTGGAAAAACTGAATTTATTATTTTGGGTACAAAGAAACAGCTGGAAAAGTTAACTATGTCTCATTTAAAAGTTGGCAATACTGTTGTTCATGCGTCATCTGGTGCTATTCGTAACCTTGGGGTTTGGTTTGATTCTTAACTTAAATTGGGGTATCATGTAAGTAAAATAAGTAGTTCTGCGTTTTACCACCTGTATAATTTGCGTAGGATCAGGAAGTTTTTAACTCGACAGTCTATAGAGTCTTTAGTGCATGCCTTTATAACAAGCAAACTAGATTATTGTAATAGTTTACTGTATGGTCTTTCAAGTACACACATCGGTAAATTACAAAGAATTCAAAATATTGCAGCTCGCCTTGTAACCGGTTCACCACATATATTTCACATCGCGCCAGTTCTTCATCTCCTTCATTGGTTACCAGTTGTATATCGTATTCAGTTTAAAATTTTAATTTTAACATTTAAATGTTTATATGGAACAGCTCCGGGGTATCTCTGTGACCTGGTGTCTGTTATTCGTCAAAACAGATATTGTCTTCGTTCAATGAATAATGTGTTACTGACTCCGGGGAGTGCTAAATGTAAAGTTTCACTAGGTGACTGTGCCTTTCAGACAGCTGCCCCTAAACTATGGAACAAACTTCCAGGTCACATTAGGAATCTTAGGAGTTTAGATAAGTTTAAAACTGAAGTTAAAACATATCTTTTTCAACTAGTTTTTTATTTTGAATCATAATTTTTTTTTTAACTGAGTAATAGTATGATGTAGTTAATTTTGTTTTATGTATAATGTACAGCGCACATTAACATATTTGTATGGAATGCGCGCTATATAAATGTAATTATTATTATTATTATTATCCTACCTTTAAATGGATGAGATCAACATACAATGTTTTTGCATGACACGACGCTATGTATAATTTTGTCCAAATTGTAGTAACTTGTCGAGATTGGACATTTTTGCATGAACATACAAAGAGGCCTCATTATAGCACGTAGAGCTTAGATCGGCTGAAATTAGTAAATTTGTTTAATATTTCCATAAAATCATATCAGAATTAATAATAATTAATAATAATTAATAATAATTTTGGAGGCTAATCATCCTTATTCGCAGCTGGGTGCCGAATTGCGAAGGGACCGGGAATCGAGCCCGGGGCGGGAATCGAGCCCGGGCCGGGGAATCGAGCCCGGGCCGGGGAATCGAGCCCGGGCCGGGGAATCGAGCCCGGGCCGGGGAATCGAGCCCGGGCCGGGGAATCGAGCAGTAGCATCTTATTCAGTGTATAAATAGTTTTTAGTTTGATATTTTATGGTTTTTTTTTCCATTTTATTCATTTTGGTTTCTTGTATTTTCCACTTTCCATTTTTTTGTTTTATTACATTATGCTAATTTAGTTTCAAAAAAAAAATACACTCAACTGGTATCTCATCTAAGTACATAAATTTCAATGACTTCTGAGATACGACATTTGTTCAAGACCGTATGGCATTTTGTGTATAAACGCGCTGAGATATGACGTTTTTGCTTGAACTCATTTGCTCGTAATCGAGATACGACCTTATAATTTTAATCAATTACGTCATAATGACGTAATACTTTTCATTAAAACTCTGGTGTAACAATGTATGAGTAAATCTTAAAAAAATTACACAAAAAAATGTAATTTTGACAAATTTGGCAGTTACAATGTTTTTGTCACCCACACGACGGTGGTCTACCCAAACCCACTTCCTTGGTTGTCCGGTGGGCTAGTGAAAAATTCAGTAACCTACCTGTAAAGGTTTAGATCAAAATGCGGTACAAGTTAAAATTGTTATTGTCTTTTTGTATATTAAATAAATATCGGATCAAAATAAACTGAGTATAAACTTTTGTTTGTGTTTTCGGCATGATTGTTGATAGCCTGGGACTGGAGCGCTCGATCTCGAGTAGACTGGTGGGCTTCAGTGAGATTAGTATAGTATAAACTACGGCGCACCACGGTGCAGGGTACCGCACATAATGTGCACTATTCTCTTTCACATCGTTCAGCCTTTCTTACCATAACGGCCCACTGCGTAGCTGTATATTATGAGCGTTCTGCCATGTCACTAGTAGTAGCGTCTGATACAGAGCCTGTTTACAACAGCGCCCTCTGTGTATGTTACTACGGATGTAATCTAAAATAACTAAATTTGAGGGCAGCATCACTGCGGTGTCTTGGCGCGCGAATCGGTTATAACAATTCGCATTCGGTTTTAACATCATCATAATTAAACGAACGTAATACGGTCGGTGTTGTCCATCGTGTTGTCGACATAGCCTTCTTTGCCGTTTCGGTGGTTTTTGGCTAGCCCCCTACCCTAGTCAGACCATGGTCAGACAATGGATAATTCTAGAAATAGTGGCCACTCAGGAACTAGGAAGAAGTCTGTTTTTCTCTTGCATGCTTGGCATAAATCCTTCAATCAAAGTATTCAAACCGACATCGATGATTAGCAGATACGCTAACGTTAGAGCTAGGGGCCTAGGCGTAACTAGCCTTTAAACAAGCCCACATGTCTGATAGACGCCGAGCGACTAAAAAGAGACTAATCGCGAAAACCTGAGTGAACGCCAGTGCGAATTGCCCAGACAAGTGGCCTTTATCAATCTGGTTTGGATTTCTTATGTTAACCTTTGTTTCCGACTGGAATCGCTACCGAAATGGTAGCGTCCAATCAGCGAACGTATCTCCGCGTGACGTCAGCTTATATTTGAGTTGGACTAGTTCATTTTACAAATAGGGAATGTCCAATCATGTCACTTACAACATTTAGCTTAAATCATTAGTTGCTTCCTAATTTATTGCAATTTTGCATGTAAAATAGATTTAAATGTGATATCTTGTATTTATCATTCATATATTCAACTCAGAAGCAAAATTTATATACGTTTTTGTACCTTTTCTTACATGCTTTGATATTGAACGAATCACGAACGAAGCCAACTGGGAGATTGCCGTTCTGATTGGGCGTATTGGCATGCTAATATGTATCTATGAATAATTCATGCCGAGCAGTGAAACCTACATTGCAAAAGGCCTCGTGACATTCGTCACTCGGTCGCGCGTTCACCCCGGGTATCTAGACTCATCTCAGCCGCTTAGCCAGAGTCACGAGGCCTTGTCAAAAGGCTAAGGCGTAACTGACCATTTTCCTTCAAAATATGAAAAATTGGGCGGACGATGTCCGTCAGTGGCCGTCTGTGTCTGATCAGGGTAATCTGTCGAGGATGCGAGGATACGCCACAAAAAACTTAATCGAACAAATCGTGCAAACAAATCCAACAAATACACGTGTTTTTTGTTCATCTGTGCATTCTTTATTGAAAAAAATATTTTGGTAAAAAATATATGCTACTGTACATGTACTTACAAAAGGACTATATCCCATGTTTAGCACTGGATATGGATGCACCCTAGATGGTTGTCCAGCAAGAAAATGAACCCCACATACCTGTAGAAAGGGGCACGAAAACAAGATTGCAGGACGTTGAACGGATTGAAGAACCAAAGCCACAGTCAAATAGAAAAGCACATTTAAATATAGCCCGTATAAATGTGGGTCAAATACTGTTTTTTTGTATTATGTCAGCCACACAAAGTATGCAATGTGTCTTCAAAAGTTGATTTTGATGAATTATTTACATTTTACCATGGAAGAAATAGGCCTAGCACTTTCACTAGCGATAGCCCTAGTCCATGTAGTCTATGGCCCCGTAACTATGCACTACTACAGTCACTAGAGTAGACTCTGCTGTCGCTAGACCTTATTTTCTCTGGGTCACAGGTCATGCATGTACATGTAAACGTAAAACAAACACTTGACCTTTTGACTTTTGTTGTGATTTCAATTTCATGAGTAGAATATAGAAACTGCGTTTGAACTTTGTCTTAAGAATGTAGTAATTTCTGTGCTCACTCACCCTAATCTTCGACCTGGTCGTCCTCCAAAGGGTCGTCAAAGGTTGCCTCGGGGAATTACTAGCGGTTGATTAAGCACCAAAACTGGTCCCGAAAACAGCTGAGTTTTCGGTTCTGGTAAGTTCGTCCATTCAGTTATCACAAGTGTAGAAAGCGCGCGAGTTGAGGGGTCAAAGGGCAAAAGAGGACTATAACGCGCATGCTCTGAATTGGTGTATATAAAAAGGGGTGCTATATGAATACCGTTCCGGCTACACCCCCCCCCCCCCCCCCCCCCCCCGTTTTATGGAATAAGTCCCACCCAACAAGAAATGTTATCCGGTATGCAACCCAAAATTACTCCTACTACCGGTAGGAGGTGATTGTGATTGTACGGATGCGGAACGGTATGTGAACCCACTGAATTTACTTGTCCATGTCCAGGCCTTCCTCTGGAGGAATGTGTACACACCTTCCGTGGTACCATTCGTCACAGGTGTCGCACTGTATCATGAAATCGCCGTCGTCGGGTTTCTTGCATAGGCAATAAGCTTCTTTACTCTTACTGCCCTGTGGCTTTTTTAGCTTGTTCGGGGACATTTCTGTCATTACATTTCTTCAACCTGTCGTGATTTGTGGTGAAAATCGTATTCCTGAACTCTACTCTGTACAGATAGGGAGACAACTTCTTAACAACCCGGGCAGGACCTTTCCAAGGCGGCTTTAATTTCTTGCACTTGCCCTTGATGGAGGCAGTATTTAACAGGTAGACCATGTCGCCTTCATTAAATTCCCTTTTCAGGACCTTCACGTCATAGTCTCGCTTCATCCGCCTCTGGGTCGACCTCAGGGTTGTCCGGGCAGTCTCGTGTGCCTTTGTAATTGCTTGGGCCAGTTCGGCACAATACTCATCGGGTAAGCTCTGTTGCCTTGCTGTCGGAGGCAGGGGAAACATGAGGTCAGCTGGTTGATTCGTCTCCCGACCCAGCATAAGCATATTGGGTGTAAACCCAGTGCTTCGGTTTACCGTTGACCGTATAGCTCCAGCAATCTGTGGCAAGAACATATCCCACTGGTTCTGGTTCTTTCCGATGTAACACCTTACCGCGTCCATCAGCGTTCGATTGAATCGTTCTACCTGGCCGTTAGCCGACGGTCGGTACGGCGTGGTCTTAGACTTATGGATTTGCAGGACTTTGCACGAATTGGAGAACAGCTTGCTCTCAAAGTTCCTGCCTTGATCTGTCACTATTTGGAGTGGGCAGCCAAATCTGCAGAAGAACTCCCCCACCGCAGCTCGTGCAGTAACTACAGCTGTCTGTGAAGGTAACGGTATACATTCTACCCATTTGGTAAACTGATCTACCATCATGAGGATGTGTTGGTTACCACTGCTAGTCTTGGGTAACGGCCCGATGAAGTCGAGATGTACCTTCTCCATGGGTACCCCAGCATATGGTAATTGGTCAATGGATATCTACCTTGTGTTGCAGCCTTCTTGTTCTGGTTGCGGACTGAACAAGACCTGATATAGTTGCGAATATACTTGGTCATGCGCCATACCAGAAGTACTTGACCTTGATTTTGGCGATGGTTCTGTCAACTCCTGCATGTCCGGCAGAGGGCAGGTCATGGTTTAGCTCAAGAACCCAAATCTGAAGGGTAGATGGTACCACTAACACTTCTCAGTCTACAATTCTTCTCCAGAGAGTCCCCTTGTCGATGTGAAATTGTCCTCTGTTGATCCAAAGAAATTTCTTAGCTAGACCCCATTGCATGACGGTGCCCTCTCCTGGCTCCTCTTTGGATACTATAGCCATCGCGCAAATGGGCCAACTCGACATCCTTCTCCTGTTCCTCCTGCAGGAGCTTGGTCGAAACCAGTTCCTCTGATTCCTCAGTGACTGAACTTATAAACCCGTCCACTGACAGCAGGGTGCCACTGTAGGTGTTCACTATGTCCATGCTAGTGACAACATATTCATCAGATGTAGATTTATCACCTAGCTTAGTAGTGTTGACTTGCTTGGGTTTGACTGACAGGGGGACAACATCATCAACCCTTGGACACAAAGTGGGCCCAATTTTCGTGTGCTTTACGACAGTAG
The DNA here is from genome assembly GCA_037893245.1 of Crossaster papposus. Classification (NCBI taxonomy): domain Eukaryota; kingdom Metazoa; phylum Echinodermata; class Asteroidea; order Velatida; family Solasteridae; genus Crossaster; species Crossaster papposus. Next base: position 867,275 of record JBAIAA010000029.1, read on the forward strand.
TTGCAGCCTTTGCATGGGAGGCATTCCAGTGTAGATCCTAACCTAAAACTTTCACAGGGACTGGCAGTTTCTGATATGCGTGAGAGAGCGTCTGCATTCAGATGCTTTTTTCCTGCTCGGTGCTCCACCGTCATGTCGTACTGGCTGAGCTCCTCAAGCCAGCGTGCAATCTGACCCTGGGGTTCTCTGAAGTTGAGCAGCCAAGTGAGGCTGCTGTGATCGGTTCGGACGGTGAACGGCTTGCCCAACAAGTAATGACGATACTGCCGTGCAAATTTAACCACTGCCAGCAGCTCACGCCTAGTGACACAGTATCGGCGCTGCTCTGGGGATAACGAAATGCTGCCATACGCCACTACCCTCTCCTGGCCAACTTGAACTTGAATGAGTTCGGCTCCGATAGCGGTGTTGGACGCATCTCTATCCAAAATGAAGGAGCCATCTGCATTTAGCAATGCGAGAACATGAGCAGATGTCAAGAGCTCATTGATAGCTTCAAAAGCCCGTTGCTGTTCGGCACCCCAAGTGAACTTGTGTTTACCGGTGATGTGGTAGAGGGGCACGGCTACTGAAGCATAGTCTTTCAGGAAAACCCGGTGATAGTTCACCAGTCCTAAAAACTGTTCCACCTGCTTGGTGTTCCTAGGAACTGGCTAATCCTTCACGGCTTTCACATGTTCCTTTCGCAGTTGCATGCCAGTTTCATCGATTTCTCTACCGAGGAATTCCACTTTACGCTGGAACAAAACACATTTTTGGGGCTTCAATTTGAGTTGAAAGTCCTTGAACCGTTGCAACACTTGCCGAAGGCTTGCGATGTGGTCAAAGAAAGACTTTCCTAATACCACAACATCGTCCAAGAATGCTAGAACAATGTTCCAGTTGAGACCTGTAAGGACAAGATTCATCACCCGAGAGTAGGTTGCGAGAGCATTACATAATCCGAACCCCATTCTTACGAACTCGTAGAGGCCGTACTTGGTAATGAATGCTGTTTTCTTTCGGTCATCTTGATCGATCCTCATCTGCCAGTAGGCAGAGTTGGCGTCTAGTTTGGAGAACCATGTATTCCCGGCCAAAGCGTCCAGGCACTCCTCAATATTAAGCAAGGGATACACATCCTTCTGGGTAACAGCGTTGAGACCCCTATAGTCAACGCACCAACGGACATTGCCGTCGCGCTTCCTCACAAGAACAGGTGCGGAGGCCCACTCAGACACTGACGGTCGAATTACCCCAGCAGCTTCCATCTTGTCTAGATGTGCTTTCTCTTCACTGGCGAAGCTCATCGGAGTGCGCCTGATCTTATGTTTTACTGGCCTGGCTCCTTCGGTATCAATCTTATGCTCGATGGTAGTGAAGTTTCCCAGATCATACTCGTCTCTGGCAAAGACGCTTTCAAACTCTACCAGCAGGTTTCTCAGTTGACTCTGCTCATCTGGGTCCAAGTATTCTGCTGACCGATTCAACAATTCCACCAAGTGTTTAGGTACTTCGTCATCCGCCGCAACAATGACCTTGTTGATTGACATGTCGTATATGGGTACGACTGGAACGTCCATAACCGCAGCTATTTCTTCGACGTTCCCAATTTTGCGATTCCGCTTTAGTCGCACCAGTTGGTCGGTGGGGTTTATCATGTAGAGATCCGTTTCTTGCCCTGAGTCGTGAACGGTTCGGGGTACTAGGACTCTTAGACCCTGTGATGGTTCAAACATAAATTGTTCCAGTGATATGTTCACCTTACATGGAACCTTCTTCACAGAATTCGGTGGGATGATGGTCGTCTTCCTGATGTATACTCGAGCCACTCTAGGCGGTTGCATGCCTGCTCCAAACACCATAGGGATCTTTTCATCCTCGAGGACCAGTGTCGAGTCTTGTATATGGATGTCGATTTTGTGACGTCGCAGGAGGTCAGTTCCCAAAAGCATATCGTCCTCGATCGGGGCCACATATATGTTTTCCTTGAAGCTCTTGCTTCCAAGTCGTATTTCGAATGGGCCTGCGATCATGCCTCGCATCTTTAAGTTTCGGCCTGCTGTATTCAAAGTGACATCCTTGATCTTGGGGGGTCTGAACTTGAGGGAGTCGTATATGTGAGCTGAAATGATGGTGACCTCTGCAACGGTGACGATGATGGCTCTAAGCGTCATGCTGCCTAGACCCACACACACGCTAAACATATAGCGCGAACAGAGTTGACACACAATTACTTCCTCCCCTTCCTTCTCGGAATTATAAGAGTTGACGTGCAGCTCCTCTGCTCCGACGCTGCCTTGTAGTGGAGAGTCAGTTTTCCAGTCATCGATGTTTTCCCGAAACTGCTGCATGGTTGGCCATGTCGTTAAGTTGACCTGTATCTGGTTCCAAGTCAGGAGGGCCGAATCAGACGACGCTACTACATCGACAGGTGTATGGTGCACGTGTACAGTCTGTTCCCCAGGATCGGCAACAACTGGACTGGAATGCTGTGATGACTGTTCAGTGATATCTGGTTTGCCGCTAACTGCTCGGGACGAAGATCGGCCTCGCTCTCCGACCCGCTGTAATTTAACAGATCATCGTTGACAAATGAGTCTTCTCGGTCTTGAAGCCAGGACACTCGCGCTTAAAGTGTCCTAATTTGCCACACTTGAAGCAAGGACTCTTGGAAGGGTCTGACCCTGGAGATCTGGATCTGTCACGTAAATGGCGAGTAGCAAGGGCCTCTGTTAACTTGTCTAGAGATCCCTGGATGGAGCAGAACTTCTCCTCCATGACAGTCGTCCTCTTTTCTAAGGCTGGGCTGTCGCCTTGGCTCTCGTGCCTGAATGGTGCGTTGGTGTTTACATCTACTTTGCAAAGTTCCGCGTCTATCCCCTTAATGTCCTGGGTGTATGATATCTGCTTCACTTCACGCCTGAACTTTCCATAGATGGCCCGTTGTGTATGCTTAAACCACTTGACATAGTCGATCGCTGCTTCAATGGTGGCCGGTCTCGAGTTGATCGCATATTGGCCAGCTTCATGGTCTGAGCAGCCTTGACAAAACTTCAGCACTACCTGCTTCTGTACATGCAATTCAGGGAGATCTGGAAAGGCATGCGTTGCTAAGTAGAGCACACGGTCTGCCCAATCCAAGATGGTCACATCAGCTGATTGTCGTGCATAGTTGAACTGCATCTGGGTAGCCTCTGGCAAGTCACGCAAACCAAACCTCTTCTCCAATTTCTTTATTAGATCGAAGTACTCCAGGCTGGGATCTCGCTCAGTCAGCATGGCATAACATTTACTAGCCTTGGCTACCAGACACCAGCACAAGTTATTCGTCCAGGGAGGGGTAGCTATCAAAGGGGTAAGGTGACCTTGGCAGCTTTGACATCAAATGTTCAGACTTAGGAGTCCCCATACGAGAACTTTCCCATAAATCTTCAAAGGAGGCTGTCTGGTCAGGTGCAGTAGTCATCACTGGCGGCGTCTGTCTAAATTGGTGTAGCTTACTGGGTGCTTTGTTGACAGACTGTCTCCCCTCCGAGAATGGAACGTAGGGCTTGAAGTCGAACACTTGCAACAGGTCAGACATGTTCCTCACATACAAAATAGTTGCCAGTAGCTCCGCTATTATGTTACCATGGGCACTTCTCAAATCCATGATGGTATTTGCCAGAGTATCTCCCACACGAGGGACGGACATCAGGTCTCGGTAGGAACAGGAGTTGATCGGTATCATTTCCATCTCGACGAGCTGGTAAGGTACTAATCTTGTTCCTTGTCCTAAATCTTCTTGTGTTTATTTTCCTTTATTTATTTTCTCGTTTTGTATTGTTAATAAAACAATTAACCATGTACAAACTTTAACTTCTGTTTGCACCGAAAATGGGAGCAATGAGTAACGGTAACTTCTGGTTACTCAAAAACCTATGTTTATTCCAACAAACAACTGGTTTATTCCACGACTGGGAATAATGTAATGATAAGCAAACTAAAATAATGAAATAACACCACTTTCTCCTCTTCTCTCTCTTTTTTTTTTTTGAAAACAGAAACTATACCACAAGCCGTATTCTAATAAACAGCTAGCAAATTACATCCAACAAATGCTTTAACAAACTGATCTTGGTCTAAAATTTCTCCAACTGGTGTAGACCTGCAGAAACTCAAACAATCGTAGAGAAAACAAGAAACAATTATCGGGGTTTTTTTGTTGTTTTTTTATTTCCAATCCTGATGGACAAATTATGCGACAAATTGCAAATTAAATGCTTCAATTCTTATACAAGGCCCTCTGTAATTTTTTGTATTTATCTTGGCCTAGCCAAAAACGAGCTTTACTTCTGATTCTGAGACGCAACGACAACAGACAAAAACGAACAACGACGTAAACGTTGGGCTTGCTAGACGATCGTACTCATCATGCAGTCCACAACGAACTTGACGTGCGTGATGCGCCACGTGTGTGAATGCTCCACGTATCGATTTAACGAAATCGATGCCACGAAATCGAAAGCGGCACTAATAACGTTGCACTAACGTTAGTGAAAAAAAGAAATGAATTTACAAAAATTATTGACAGTTTTGCTGTGTTACCGAAACGTGCAAATCCTTAAACACGTTTCCAATAATCAGAAACAATTGGTATTAAACCTAACAGAGCCGCGACGCAGTCCTCAAAACCCCTATGGGAAATCCCTTCCCAACCCGGCTCGTCTTGAACTGGTATGGTAGTCGCGACTGGCGGCCGCATGGGTTTCCAAAGTCACAAACTTGGGTCAGGTGTCGTCGAACGATCCTGTCGGCGACGCCAATGTAGTAATATCCGTGCTCACTCACCCTAATCTTCGACCTGGTCGTCCTTCGAAGGGTCGTCAAAGGTTCTTGTGTGCCTCGGGGAATTACTAGCGGTTGATTAAGCACCAAAACTGGTCCCGAAAACAGCTGACTGAAGTTGTCGGTCAGTTTTCCGGTTCTGGTAAGTTCTTCCATTCAGTTATCACAAGTGTAGAAAGCGCGCGAGTTGAGGGGTCAAAGGGCAAAAGAGGACTATAACGCGCATGCTCTGAATGGGCCATATCAATTGTATATAAAAAGGGGTGCTATATGAATACCGTTTCGACTACAAGAAGTTGTACAAAAATGCCGGTCCAGAAAGGTACTATTACAAAATTACTAAAATCTTACCACACTGTTTTGTGTTGGGACAAAATTCTTCCTGTGTACGTTTTTAATCCACTGCTTTCGGACGTAGGTTGCTTCCTTAACCTTTCGCCCTGGAAGTGGAAATCGGTGCAGTGAATTCGGTGTATTTGCGGTGCATGAATCTTGCATAATTCCTTTCGCCATTTTTAAAGTTTTTTGCTGTTGTTTGAATATCCAAGAACAGCACAACATCTTCCTGAGTGGCCACTATTTCTAGAGTTCTCCATTGTCTGACCATGGTCTGACTAGGGCAGCCAAAAACCACCCAAACGACAAAGAAGGCTATTCATGTCCAGTCGACAACACCGTCACCGACCGTATTACGTTCGTTTAATCATAGACATGGAGTTGTTTTTTTCTCCATGTCTATGGTTTAATTATGATGATGATGTTAAAACCGAATGCGAATTGTTATAATCGATTCGCGCGCCAAGACACCAAAGTGAGGGTGCCCTCACGTGGTCAAATTTAGTTATTTTAGATCACCGGATTACTGTATATACAATTTTTCAGTTTGTATCGTTTAATGCAGCAAAAGTTCTAAACTTGACAACTGACATGATTTGTTGTTTACTTTAAAATAACTGTTGAAATTGTACATACACGGAACAGGAAACTTTAGTTTAAATAGTATATTTCTCTTTTGAGAGTCGAGACTCCCTTACCACAATATCCAGTGCCAAGTACATGAGTTTACCTACCTCCATGAGTTTACCTACTTCATTTTCACCTTTCAAGTTTTGCCAAGTGCAAAATGGCGCCAAATCACAGTAGTCTGGTTCCCAGACCTGACAATTGTTTTATGCCTAGACGTCTAAATTGTATGTAAGGTAAACACTGGCGACAAAAATAGATCATAAATTTTAAGGCAAGGCGGGACTTGAACCTCCGGAATACCGGAACGACGCTCTACCAACTGAGCTATCTTGCTCTATGTTGGCAGTCTCTCAGATTGTCAGTATTTTTGTTTTAAGGCGCTACTCATAAGTCATAAATACCACAATTTGTACGATACAACCTGGGAAGAAACATTGTGGGGATCACTCATTGAGGATACGACTTTTCATCTTATAATACACAAATAAACCACAAGGGAAACTGACTAGGTATACTCCACTTTCTACTCCTATCAAGAGTCTAGCTAAGCAAGTCCATGCTTATTACTACACAGCCAGATGGGTCCACGCAGTTACTATTGCCACCAAACAGGTAGGTATTAGACTCCCCAGGTACATAGTCCACTTTATACTCCTATCAAGATTCTAGATAGAAGCAAGTTTATGCTTACCACACAGCCAGATGGGTCCACGCCAGTTACTATTGCCACCAAACAGGTAGATATTAAACTCCCCAGGTACATAGTCCACTTTATACTCCTATCAAGATTCTAGCTAGAAGCAAGTCCTTGCTTACCACACAGCCAAATGGGTCCGCGCCAGTTACTATTGCCACCAAACAGGTAGGTATTTAGAATACCCAGGTACATAGTCCACTTTATACTCCTATAAAGATTCTAGATAGAAGCAAGTCCTTTCCTTATTACCACACAGCTAGATAGGTCCATGCCAGTTACTATTGCCACTAAACAGGTAGGTATTAGACTCTCCATGTACATAGTACACTTTATACTCCTTTCAAGATTCTAGATAGAAGCAAGTCCTTGCTTACCACATAGCCAGATGGGTCCACGCCAGTTACTATTGCCACCAAACACTGAGGTAGGTATTAGACTCCCCATGTACATAGTCTACTTTATACTCCTATCAAGATTCTAGATAGAGGCAGGTCCTTGCTTACCACACAGCCAGATAGGCTCACGCCAGTTACTATTGCCACCAAACAGGTAGGTATTAGACTCCCCAGGTACATAGTCCACTTTGTACTCCTATCAAGATTCTAGATAGAAGCAAGTCCTTCCTTATTACCACACAGCTAGATAGGTCCATGCCAGTTACTATTTGTACCGCTCTAAACGATGAGGGCGACAGAGGAATCAAGTCATTCGTGATTCTAGCAGCTCGCCAGCTGGGTGTCCTTGAGCTACGCTGGCGAATATTAGCGATTCCCTATCTTATGATAAGTATATGGGAATCGGGATTAGGAGAGCAATTTGGGGGAAATGCGTTCGGGCGATCAAGGGGTAGTTTATGGTTTTATGGCAATTTGGAGCGGTTTTTTTTGTCGACGGAAATTAACGGTAAGACTGTTCTTGTTTATTGAATAGAAATGTGGGTGGATTAGTTAGTCCTCCTGAAGGAAATGTTCTTGTGTTTATAATATTGTGTCGCAGAGAGCTATATGCTCCCCGAAAATAACAGTTGGCTTGTACGATTTTATCATCCTGTTTAGCACTTTTCAGGTCGTTGAAAGACTTCCAACGGCCGTTGATAATCTTGCTAAGCGCGCAGGGCTCGCAACGTCGTTCAGATGGCAGTCTGACGACGTCGTTGGTGGCTTTGATATGCAAATTATTGCTTCGTGAGAATGTTGTCTATTGTGAATCGGCGGGCCGTGAAGTGAGATTCTTTTGGGTGCGGTCGCAACGTGCTTGAATGAACCGTTTGGCGTTTGAGCATTGCCCACGGTCAGTGTTTCGGCGCGCAGTACATTTTGGATTTTCCAAACCCTAGTGCGATTTCAATTTCAGTTCTCTCAATCAAGACATGGATATCACGTACGATATAGTGGAGGTAAGGTAGCTCTTCTTTTCATTTAGACAAAACACCTAGAATAAATATTACGTTTCAAATTACGTTTCAAATTATTAAATAAATGCTGGAATGCAAGGGATCTTAAATAAATAAATATGCAATAGTTGAACACTGCATGAACGATAAATCGTACAACGCGGATAATAACGGGGTTTGTTCGGTCCCGGCCTATACATATCAGGGGATCGATGTTTTGAGATTAAATAATAATAATAATAAAGAATAAGAAATTATGTTCTTCAAGTGTCTATTTTATCGGCAGGCAGAATGAAAGCCTTTGGCCAGGGGCCCTCATTTATCTATATAATTTCAACTGCATGTAGGCAGGCCAACCTTTCGGTTAACAATCAATTTGTTTTAGTCCGTGATATTAGGTTCGCGCTGGTAGCATTAAGCCGGCGCTTCGCATCATTTATATTCATGCTATAGATCGACTGAACTTTCAGTGACGGCATTGGTGTTCTCAATTTAATGTTCAAACGCCTTTTTATTTTGCAGGAGAAACCCGACGCCTATGAAGGCGTAGAAACCCAGGCAAGTCCCGCATTTAAAGGGCTCTGTGTGGCGTTCAAGATCTCGGCCAAGTTTTTTGAGGACATGATTAAAGACGGCTGGGAAGATGTGGACCAGTTGTTGGGTCTGGATAGGGCGTGGTTAGACCACATTTTGGCCCTTGCCCCTAATGGGGGTCAGCGGCGAAACTTTGAGCGACTGATGGCACGTGTGGAGGTGGGTCCACTGGCTGAAAAGGCGGTCGGGAGGCTTTCCAAGCAGCAGAAACGCCAGCAGCAGGGAGAGCAAAGCAAGGCGGCTGACGCACTGCCAGCGCAAGATGCCGGTACCGCAACATGCCCTGGTCCCAGTGATGCAACGGATGACGCTGTCGATCAGAAGACGACTCCTAGCCCGGTGCCACAGGTGAATAAGATTGGAAGTGTATTGTATTTATAAACTTGTTCGCATTTCATTGTATGTTCGTTCCCTTACAAAATTGTGGGCAAGGTATAGTTATGATGTTTGGATAGTGGGGCGTAGGCGGCTGAACCGTCGAAGTAAAACGTTTTCAAAGTATTAAGGACCCTAGGTTTCTACATTTCCGGTGGGGCAGATCGTTTGATGGAATAAAGTCAGCATTAGTTACAGATGGAACAAAGAAATGTTCGTTCCTTTTGAGCTAAGATTGTGAGCCCGAAGTTGGACCTCGGGCGCATGAACAAGGTCCCAAGAAGATATAGGTTTGGGTCCGAGGTTGGACCTCGAAGCGAGATGCATGGTAGGGTTTATGAGAAATGTCTGGGGATCTATGATTAGGGAGCCAGAAGTAAACCACAAATCGGAATTAAAGTCGAGGGCTTAATTGGGAAAAGGTTATTTGAATCCGAGGTTGGACCTTGAGATGCACTCGAGAATTTAGTTTTGGAATTTAGTTTTGGATCCGAGGTTGGACCTCGAGGTGAGACGTATGGTAAAGGTCTCGAGGAACTCCATTATGTAGCCAAATTTGAGCCGCAAAGTGAATTTGAAATCAAATGCTTAATCGGGAAAGGTTTGAATCAGAGGTTGGACCTTGAAATGCACATGGGTAGGACCCCACGAGAAATCGGATTTTAGAGGTTCGACCTCGTGGTGAGACGTATGCTAAGAGTTTCAAGGAATCACATATTACATGTATGTAGCCAAATTTGAACCACAAAGTGAATTTTAATTCCAATTTTAATCGGGAAAAAGTTTTGGATCCGAGGTGGGACCTTGAGTTGCACTTGGGGTAGGACCCACAATAAATTCGATTTTAGTTTTGGATCCGAGGTACGACCTCGAGGTGAGACGCATGATAAGGGTTTCGAGGAATTCCATTATATGTAGCCAAATTGGAACCGCAAAAGTGGATTTGACATCCAATACTTAATTGGGAAAAGGTTATTTTAATCCGGGGTTGCACCTTGAGAAGCACTTGGGTAGGACCCCCCGAAAATCGGATTATAGTTTTGGATCCGAGGTTGGACTTCGAGATGCGCCTGGGGTAGGACCCACGAGAAATCGGGTGTTGGTTTTGGGTCTCAGGTTGGACCTCGAGGTAAGATGGGGCAGGGCCCCTGAGATATTGGATGTAAATTATATAAAATCCGCAGACGCCTTGTTGGGGTTCATTTAAGGTTATGTAGTATTTCAACATACCTTTCAGAAAATTTAATTTAGGTTTCGATTCAGAGGTTGGATCCAGAGGTGAGAAGGGGCTGGGCTCCCTGAAGAAAGCGCATAGTTTAAGCTTTATAGGTTTCGATCCAGAAGTCGGGCAATGAGATGGAAAGGGGCAAGATGCCCCGAGAGAAATCTGATATAAATTTTATTTCGGTGTCGTTTCAAGGGTTACGCCTTGAAGTGTTAAGGGGCAGGGTTTCCAGGTAGAAATGTAAAAAATTTAATTTAAGGTTAATTCAGAGATTGGGCCTTAAGCAGCATAGATAGGAAATTCTGCGAAATAATGTGGATACATTTTAGTATTTGGATTCAGGTTGGATCTTGAGATAATAAGGAACATGATTCATTGAGGAAAAGCTGATAAATTATTTATATCTGAGGGCGAACCTCCAAAGGTTCATTGGAAATTGGACATACAGGGGGACAAGGTACCGAAAGTTCGATAGCATCCCATTACAACTTTGATTCAGGGTCCTGATCCGAATTGAGATGGCCAAGATAGCATTATTTGATCTCGAGTTTGGACATCGAGGCGCCGCAGAGCAAACCTTATATCTAATTTTAAATATTTAAGCAATTTTAGACTGAGTTTTGACCTCAAGGTATAATGGAATGTCGTTAAAAAAAAAATTAAAAAAAAAATAAAATAAAAAAATAAATAAATAAATAAATTTTAAAAAAATAATAATAATATGCATATGGTAAAGGGTAGACCTCTTCAGTCAGCATTCCCGCAGACAAGATGTTAACGAAAGTTTGCCGAGAATTTTATGGTCCAGTTAGGTTTGTTAGAGAAGATGACGTCAATATATAGCAGTAAAATAACAATGATACTGAAATCAAAAGATTGAATTGATCTGAGCTTTTTTAAGATAGAGAATGAGTACTTATCTTGCTGCGGGCAAAATACGTCAATAGCAGCTAGCTAGCTATAATTATAGAGAAATATGATTGGCCAGAGCTATATTTGGAATCGAGGTTGGACCTCCAATAGGCTAGAAGTGGCAGAGCCACGAGAGAAAGCTCATGAAACCCAGTGTGATTCGAGCTTAGTCCATGGGATATCAATCCGTGATCATGATATAGAGTAGATACCAGTTTGGGCACATCAATGATGGCATATGTCTTCTCTGCATTTTGGCCTGTGAGTTGCATGTTCGGCGTTCGTTTGTTTATATATGATGCAGGCGAAATCCGCTTTTGAGGTCCACAAGCCAAGGCGACTGGAGCTTTTGAAGGCCTGCGCGGAGACTGGCTATGACCGCAATGTAGCATACGTGATGTCACTACTAAGGAAGTACGTGGATGAGTTTGCACCACTGTCCTCCGACGACATTAAAGAGAAACAGATGTACGTGAATCTACTCACCGAGTGCTCGAAACATGTAGAAGCTAAGGTACAGGGTATCGCCATGTATATCTACAAGTCGATTACGGGCGAAGATTCTGACAAGCGTTTGCGATTCGCTCGCAAGCATTTAGGTTTGGCCGCTCCTCCTGCTGATAATAAAGCGCGGGTGGGGCCTCAAGGTGGCGTTACCAGGCCATGGCGGCAGAGCTTTCGGCCCCGATGGAATTCTCAGCAAGGCCAACGTGGTTGGGGTTTTCGCAGTAGTTTAGGGGCAGCTAAGCAGGCAGGTGCGTGTTTTCGCTGCCAAAAGCGGGGGCACATGGCCCGCGACTGCAAGGAGATTTTGTAGGGAATGCTGAGGGCGAGGCGAGTGCAGATGGTCATGATTCATGACAATATCAAGTTTACTGAGGTCTAATTGAAAATTAAATGCTGGCAGATGCAGCACACGGACATTTTTGATGGTCAGTGAGGGGTGCTATACCACTTGATGGTTAAAGTATTGGATGGTATCCAATTTTAATGGTCCTCCTTAGTGTATACCCTTGGATATTTGAATATTGTCAGAGTATGACATTTACTAAATATGTACGTTAACACAAAGAATCATGAGTGTAATAATGATTTGTTTGGCCTTAATTGATATCCATGAGAATAAATATTTGAATAAAAACAGGGTTTGCAGTTGAAGAACTAGAGAGACGCAAAATTGTAATTTGCGAGAGTTTTTCCTTCCGGTGTTAAAGGAGTTATGCATATATATACAATTAATATATATATGTGTATCTTAGACATTTTCGTACCATTTTATTAGGAGCTTTTGCACAACCGGAGAGTGCTGGAGAGTCACTCATGGGAGAGATCTTCTTTTCGTTGTTTTGACCCCTTCGCGGCCCAGGCAGCAAGGCGAGAGAGGGAAGTCCTCAGTTGGGTGGACGTAGCTGGAAAACCCGTAAGTTCCGCTATGGCATGTGCACCAGACCCTCTGGATGTCATTTCAGGCAGAGTCTTGCCAGATATGCAAGCACTGCGGTTTCGAGACCCAGACCTTTTTGTAGCTGGATCACTGAATGTGAACCCGGGCCTTTGGGACGGGGTTCTTGAAGAGTCGGCGGATGGTCCGGTCGTATCTAAATGGCTGCGGCAAGGGGTGGATGTTTTTGATTTTTCCCAGCCTTTCAAGGGAGAATATCGAGGCAGAAAATTCGACTCTGACGTGCCCCCACAGATGTATTTCGCAAATGCTCCGTCGTGTCGCAAGTTCGTCCCCTTCATCAATGAGACTTTGACCAAGAGACTTATAGAAGGCTCCGTGGAGCTTTTGGGTAAAACATGCGAAGTTCAGCCGCCAAGATGTGTGAATGCTTTAGCCATAGAACCCCAAAAGCCAAGACTTGTTTTGTCGATGAAGGGACCAAATCTTTGGTGTAAGGACACGCCTTTTAGATTGGTTCCCTTGGGCGAAATTGCAAAATCCATTAACAGAAATGGCTTCTTTTCAGCTACCGATGATGCACAGGGCTACAAGCAAATACTTTTGTCGGAAGCGTCTAAGACCTTCTGTGGCTTTGAGTGGGCGGGCTACTATTTTGTAGACACGACCTTGCCATTTGGCTTTAAAAACAGCGCATTCATTTACACGACTATTGGCTCGTGCTTGTCAACATGGCTAAAGAACCGGGGTATCTATACCGAGGTTTGGATTGATGACCGTTTTATAGGCGAGTGTTCGGGCTCATCGGCAACACCTAAATAGGCTATCTGACATTCTCAATATTGGTCTTTTCTCCTTTGTTTCCCTTTCTAATGTGTTCGTGTCACAGTGCCCAGAAATCGAGTGTGCGTCAGATGACGGGGCTTTCGACAGGGCTCTGAGGGCGCTTTACGTGGTTTGCTACATGAAATCACATTTGGGGTTTTTCATCAACCTGGAGAAAAGCCATCTTCATCCATCCTCTAGAATGATCCATCTGGGTCTGGGGATCTGTTCAAAATCCTTGTCTTTCTGGATTCCAGAGAAGAAAAAGATATCATTTGCCGAAGTAAGAGAGAATATCCTTTTGGCAGGCCAGGTTGTTTTAAAACAGCTTCAACGCTTTGTCGGAAAATGTCAAAGCTTTGCGTTGGTATTTCCAGCGGGATCCTTGTTTGTAAGAGAGTGTTGCTCATTTATGTCAAGATTAGACGACGTTTCCCCCACATCCCTTACACAAGAAGTGAGAGCCGAGATCCTTTTCTGGCGTTTCATAGATTCATTCTCGCAACCCATACCTTGGAAAAAGGAGCACCATGTGTCAGTGGCTCTGAGTTCGGACGCGTCTGGTTTTCGTTGGGGAGGAGTTTTGGTCGGTCCGTCAGGAAACACGAGTTTTGGAGATTACTGGCCTCAAGACATTCTAGCTGTGGAAGACATATGCTGCAAAGAGGCATTGGCTTTGTATTTTGTCCTGCAGTCGGTCTTAGACTCGTTGTGGGATAGACGTGTGGACGTAACGGTTGACGCATTAGCTCTCTTCGACGTTTGGAACAGGCGCAGAGCGAAGTCGACAGCTTTGGCAAGGGTTTTAAAGTTGATTTTCGCCCTTACTTTAGAGGCTAACTTTACACTGCAGTTGAGAGGGGTCCCTTCCAAGCAAAATCCAGCGGATGCCCCGTCAAGAGAGGTGTCTAAGGCAGATGCTCGATTATCCCATTCAATCTGGAAGCTTCTTCAGAGAGAGTTGGGAGGGCCTCGAGGCTTCACATTTGACTTGATGGCACTTCCTTCAAATGTGCCGAGTGGGTTCGACGGATCTGCACTAAAAGTCTACTCAAGGGATCCGGCACCGGGATCGTCGGGGGTAAATGTCTTTGCCCAGCAGTGCCCGGTGGGCGAAGAGCTTTATGTATTCCCACCTTTTGTTCTGATAGCTTCACTCATTCGACTGTTCCAGGAATGGGGAAATGTGAAGGTAACGATGGTTGTACCGAAGCACCCTCACCCGAAACCATGGTGGCCAAGTCTGCTTTCTTATGCACGCCAGTCAGTACGTCTGTCAGAGGAAGGACAGATGGGGGTCATTGAGTATCCATCAGCTAAGGGTTACACGCCGAATAAGAAGGGTCTGCCCTTTCAGCTTTGGGCCTTTGAATGTTTCTTTCCTCACTGCGGTAAGCATATGAAGGAAAATCCGCTGCCCAAACAAATGAATGTCCTTCTCATGTCAGATTCCATGTTTAAAGGCTTGAAAGGGTTCAGTTGGCCTTTGAGCCTAGATGTGCAACTGGTCACAAGAGGGGGTCATAATATCTCGTCATTGTGTGGAGCAGCAGCCACCACATGTCGACGACATGCACAGGATGCAGTGGTTTTACATGGGGGCATCAATGATTTCTGCAGATTGGCTGATTGTCAGGAGGGGGTTCAGGAGGTCATAAGAGTGTTCAGGGTAGCTGCCGTTCGGCTTCGAGCCGAGTTTCCCGTTTGCGTTTTCATCTTGTCATCGGTCTGTCAAACCAGGCTGGTGAAAGTAAACCGTTCGGTAGCTGTAGTTAACGAAGCCCTAAGAGCCATATGTAATGAGGCAGGCTGGGCTTTCCTCTCCAATGATTACATTATGCAAGAGGATCTGAGGGACGATGTCCATCTGTCTTGGTGGGGCAGTCTAAAGCTTCATCGTAGGTTGCAGATGGTTTTAAGGTCAGCTCTGCACCTGCGCACTGGTCCCGAAATAGCTTGTTTCCGATAGAACAACAGAACATCGATCCTAAACAAATTTACATCTTCTTTTTCAAAGCGTGACGGGGTACTGGCGAGGTTGAAGACGCTAGATGGCCTTTTGGATGGGCGAGCATACGATAAGCAGAAAAGTAAGCTGGTGGCATCGCTCGAAGAGTTTATCCAGAAACACCACGGCGAAGGATACCACACGGAGGGAGTCGACTTACACTCGGCTACGCCCCTGGATATTGTCGCCTTCCTAGTGGTCAAAGATTCTAAAGGGAGAACACAAGTCCACACCCTTGGATGTGAAAACTTGGGCAAGCATGGCTTCTTCCCTTGTGAATGCCCTCGTCATTTAGCAGCCGGAACTGTGGACTCTTACATTGGCCAGCTCAGGGGATATTACAATTCTGTAGGCAGAACCGAGATTTGGCGCTCAGGCTCGTTATGGGGTAACCCTTGCATATCACAGCGGGTGCAAAGATATCTACGGGCTATTCGACTGGAACAGGCCGAGGCACACGTCACACCAAGACAAGCCGTACCAATATTCTCGGATAAGTTACGCTGGTTGGCGACAGAAATAAAGAGGCGTTTGTCATCCCGAGAATGTAACAGCTCTCCATTCATTCAGAGATACATATTGCAGAGATATTTAGCATTCTTTTTATGTCTTTGGTGGGCTGGTGACAGGGCAGGCGACTTAGGCAGGACCAAGACATGCGAGTTTTCGAGAATAGAGGGCGGCGACCTTCTCTTCAACCACACTGTAGGGAAAACGATTAGAGAGTCCTCTTCTTCTCTTATTGTCATTCCGAAGTTGGAGGGTCAATCAGATCTAGACCCAGCCGGGGCAGTTAACAGTTTGGTGGAACTGGCAAGGTTAAACGGTTACAGCCTTACAGATGGTTTTCTCTTTCGGCCTTCAACACAGGACCACAGGTCTCTTGTCAACAAGCCTTTCGTAGGTGCCGCTCCCAACGTGCGTTTGCAGGCCTACTTTTCCTCTTCATCAGATCCAGACGATAGCCGGCTGAGGGCCCATGGAAACCGAGCGGGGGTGGCAGCCACCTTACGTCTCCTTGGAGCTTCAGAGGAGCAGGTCATGGATCACTGCAGATGGGCTTCCAGGAAAACCTATAAGCACTACACAGAGTTGGAAAAAATAACCAGGCGTAAACAAACAGTACAGGCACTGCGCGATGCTGTCAGTAAGGATCAGGATCAGCAATCTTCAGCCGATCTAGCGGGATGTTTTTTCAGAGGTCTTAACTCGGGCTTCAAGGTTCAGCGAGCATTTCCATAGATTTCAGATTTTATAGGCCTACTGTTTGGATCTGCTTGTAGCATTGGGCTTTAAGCCTTAGGTCAGTGGTTGGAACAGCACATAAGATGCTTGGTGGGGGACAGGCTTCTTATTTCAAGGTGTACTACTCCATTATAAGGTCTTAATCAAGTCATAATTATAATCATATTCATGTGTGGTAATTTTAAAATTGGCAAAGATCATCTGCAAAATGGCTACTTTTGAATGCAAGAGGCGGTGTATCAGGTTTGACAGGTTACGTGACATAATTATTTGAGAATGCATGCATAACAAAGAAAAGGGTACTCTTTTGTTTATAATTAAAATACACAAATGAATATCAGTTAAGCAACATTGGTCCTCGTTTTTCCTTAAGGGTGGGGCAGGTTTTAGAGTAAGAGTTGGGATTAGAGATGGGTGGATGATGAAATAGTGAGTATGAAGGGTTTGAGGGCTGGAGCAGTCGGTAGGGGGTTTCGGAAAGAATCTATTAAACCCATATCTAAGCCTTGTAGATTCTGGAGCCCGCAACGGAACAACAGAGCGATATAAATAGTTCACTATTTGTACCGCTCTAAACGATGAGGGCGACAGAGGAATCAAGTCATTCGTGATTCTAGCTGACCGAAGGCGTGGAGTTCGCGGGGCTGTACGTGGTAAGAGTGTAACTCATAAGAGGTGAGTAAATATATCTTGTTTGGTACGCCTAGAAGTTTGTAGCCGTGGTAAGTTGTATGGTTTTCCCACCCACCCGGCCCCCTTTTCCTGGTGCGGGGTTCCGTTTCAGGTTCCGGTTTCTACTAGAATCTATTAAACCCATATCTAAGCCTTGTAGATTCTGGAGCCCTCAACGGAACAACAGAGCGATATAAATAGTTCACTATTGCCACCAAACAGGTAGATATTAGACTCCCCAGGTGCATAGTCCATTTTATAATCCTATCAAGATTCTAGCTAGAAGCAATTCCTTGCTTCCCACACAGCAAGATGAGCCCACGCCAGGGTGGAGTGCCGTGGCCTCGTTGTCTGGAGCATTGACTTTGTAATATGTAGGTAAAGCTACAGGTTGGGGGTTCGAGTCCGGCCTGGGACTATGGTACATGCGCCCTTGGGCAAGGCACTTTTGTCACTCATTGCTTCTCTCCACCCAGGAGTAAATGGGTACCTGTGAGGGCAGAGATAGTTATTGTCGTTGAATTTAGCTGCTTTGCGCCGAAATGGCAGCATCGAGCTGTATACTCCCCAGGGAGCGGAGATGGTATTTGGAATGTTTCATGGGCCCAATGACCGGGGTAATAATGTAAAGCGCTTTGATACACCCACATTGTGAGAGTCTAAAGCGCTATATAAGAATTACCTTTTTTCCCCTTTTTTTTATACTATTGCCATTACACAGGTAGGTATTAGACTCCCCAGGTACATAGTCCACTTTATACTCCTATCAAGAATCTAGCTAGAAGCAAGACCTTGCTTACCACACAGCCAGATGGGCCCGCGCCAGTTACTATTGCCACCAAACCTTAACTTAAATTACACTTTTGTTTTTGTGTAGTTCTTTTTATTCAGCCAAAGGAAGATCATAATGGCATCAAGACAGCCTGACGTGACAGTTCAATCTGTGTTGGGTAAGATTAGTCGAAATCATCTAGAGTGCCCCATTTGCACCGACCGTTTCACTGAACCCAAGGTCCTCGACTGTCTGCACATTTTCTGTCAGAAATGCCTCAAAGACGTCAGAGTCAACATCCACAAGATCCAACACTGGAGTGTCCTTTCTGCAGACACAAAACCGTACTGAAGGGAGACGTCTCCAATCTGCCAAGTGATTTCAAACTGAGTGCCTTGATGGATGAAATCGACTTCTATGAAAAGCTACTTAATTGAGCGTCAGAGGCCAGAGATCAAATGTCAAGCCTGTGATGAAGAGAATCAGGCTGTGTCACGATGCATGGGCTGTGTCACGATGCATGGACTACCAAGCGGCACACGGACAGTTGACTTTAATGAAATCGCATCAAATCTACACACTGGCCCAGCTTCAATCGGGAGAGGTGCCTTACAAGAGTAAAATGTGGCAAGCATTCCGATCAAAATCTCAACATTTACTGTGGCACATGAGAGAAGTTGGTGTGCACAACTTGTGCTATTTTACAGCCTGAGAAACACTCTCGTGTTGATCTACTCCAAGCTGTCCACAAGTGCCAGCGTGTTGTTGCTAATGTCCCTGAAAGCTGAACAGAACAAAGCACAACTGAAAGCAAACATAAGTGAAGCAAATACAAAATAAAGAAAGCTGAATGCCATGTATGCAGACCTTTCCAAGAAAATCTCCAGTAAGGCTGACAAGGAGGTAGCTAGAATATCACAAAAGTCAGATGCAATCTTCAAATACAGAACCAGGACATTGGAAACTGTTCGTGCCACAAACATCAGTCGCTTGACCAAGACTGAGAAAAAGCTAAATGAGGTCCGCCAAATTGCTACGAGATTCTAGATTTCAAGCCTAAACTCTTGTACAACCTGAAAGAACTGACCGATGAACCACCTGAGGAAGGACCAGGCAGTTTGTCCTCCATTGTGGATTTTGAGGAAGATATCGGGAGGTCACTTGGCAGGCTGGTGCTGGAAGAAACGCCAATACCAGGCACACTCGGCTCAATTGCCACAGCTGAGGGTTCACAGAGACCTGCAAGATGGGAGCGGAAAAGACAGATGGAGACATTTGGACCAAGAAAAGAAACATTTGTTCTTGTTGATGAAATTAGGTCAAAATATGATTTACTCTTAAAATTTTACAAATCCCCAGAAATTAATTTGTAGGGGGTTAGGCTTGTAATTTTATGAAAATTAGATCAAAATATTATAATTTGTTTGTCAAAATATTACTCAAATCCAGAACTTATAAAACAATCACCCAATAAGAGGACACTTAAAATTAAATCAGTTTGAATCTTTTAATAATTCATTGTCAAGGTTTCCAAGAAAAACATTCATTATATACTTTTCATACATGTGCTTTTTCTAACAGTTCTCAATTTTGCTCTAATATTAGATAGCAAAATATATCTATCAGATGGTTGAACTTAAGTACTCGCACTAGTGCCAACCGTAATACACATCAAGTTAAGTTATATGGTATAAAAAATACAAAATCTCTATGATTTTAGAAGATGAAACTAGCTTAAATAGTTATAATAAAGAAGTCTAAAACTAGCAGACAGTGAGAATACCCATATTACACAAATCGTAAACATTGCCTGTCGACCATTACTTTTTTTACACAAAGCAAAATTAAACTGGTTGAATTTGAAGGATTTACAAAGATTCCAAGCAAAAACCGATTAAGAGATAACCAGGCAGTGAGAAATGTTGACAATTCGGATCAGTAGTTGGTTTTCACTGCGCCTTGTAGTTATAAGGAAAACATTTCCCCAGCACTGGGAATGTGCCCTCTCAGAAAACTTGCATCCTTTGGGGCCATTTGCGTTATCCACAAGATGGTCGCGTTTCCTGAATGTATTTTATAAATTGTGAACTGTCGAATGGGATGGTATCAGACTATTTTGTTCATCATATTCTAGCCTCACTTTTAATATTTTTAGAAATGTAGCTTAAAACATTAAGTTATGTTTTATCACAATTTTTGTAATTATTCATTAGAGAGGACTGGTATTAATTTGTAATTAACTTTAGGTAATTAATATTCGCAAGTTCCAAAAATTAAGATTTTACAACACTTTTAATTTAATATGGCCGACTCGTGAATAAAGTCTATATGACTACCCTCCTTTATAAAGTTTTGATATCGTGTTTATTTAGTAACAGCAAAGATACTAGATAGGGGACGATAGGACACGGCGGCATAAAAAAGTAAAACAGGAAGTACTTGAATTGTTCAGAAGTCACGATCGGGAAGGTCGCTTCGCATAGTGGGAAGGTAAACCGCCGATTTGCTCCATGTACTCCACGTGAAAACAATGTTGCGCAAAGCCGCTAAAATACAATTGGTAGGGCCTAATTGCTTGAATCATGCTTGAATTATCAGGAATAAGTGGATTTAAAGGTAGGATACATCATTGGCAATCGCTTGAATTATCACGAATGGGTGGATTTTTAGGTAGGATACACCATTGGTAATTGCTTGAATTATCAGGAATGTGTGGATTTAAAGGAAGGATAAACGGGTGGCAATTGCTTAAATTATCACGAATGGGTGGATTTTAAGGTGGGATACACCATTGGTAATTGCTTGAATTATCAGGAATGTGTGGATTTAAAGGAAGGATAAACGGGTGGCAATTGCTTAAATTATCACGAATGGGTGGATTTTAAGGTGGGATACACCATTGGTAATTGCCTAAATTATCAGGAATTAACTTGGTTTTTTTCCAAGGCCAAGTTCGATATAGTAAACTATAGTTTGACTAACTCTGATTGAACTCAGGCTAGTCGACGATGGTTGTACAAGTCATTGGCAATCGCTTGAATTATCACGAATGGGTGGATTTTTAGGTAGGATACACCATTGGTAATTGCTTGAACTCAGGAATGGGTGGATTTAAAGGTAGGATACACCATTGGCAATTGCTTAAATTATCACGAATGGGTGGATTTTTAGGTATGGATACACCATTTGTAATAGTCTTGTTTGCAAGACGATCTTCGCGATGCAGGGCGCCCTCTAACGTACGCGCGCTGCATATACCGCGATTAAGATCGTCTTGCAAACAAGACTACATTTGTAATTGCTTGAATTATCAGGAATGGGTGGATTTAAAGGTAGGATAAACCATTGGCAATTGCTTGAATTATCAGGAATGGGTAGATTTTAAGGTAGGATGCACCATTGGTAATTGCTTAAATTATCAGGAATTAACTTTTTTTTTCCAAGGCCAAGTTCGATATAGTTAACTATAGTTTGACTAACTGATTGAACTCAGGCTAGTCGACGATGGTTGTACAAGTCTATAGTCGACTATTCACGACCAGCCTACCGTGGTTGGTCGCATCGATGGTAACCAATAGCCGCTTTAATAGTCAGTCAATAGTTCGACTAGAGTCGTTCGCACTTCAACTTCAGTGCGCATGCCCTAATGACATCACGAACTAACCACCAGTTAACTATAGTTCCTTGATCGAACTTTGCCCTACATTCTGCCTGCATTTTACACCCGTGCAGATTGTGCGTAAACCGAAGCCGCGTTTACCTACCTGTCGTAAGCGGCGCCCTTTTCCATGCCCAAATTTGATGTCGTCGTCATGTTTCACAGGCTAGGTCACTGTATACAAAGAGATACACACTGTCCTATCTTCCCCTCTCAAGAATATCTTTGATAACAGTACATGTATCAAGTTAGTTCGACGAAAGCTATATTTACTGATAGGAAATTCATTTTTGTTTAAACAACAGCAAAAATATATAAATTTCTAGCAACCTCAGAAACAAATTACAAATTGTATTAATTTATATTAAATATGCAAAAGGCATAATTTTAAAGGTCCGTTAAAAGTTGCACTTTTCAGTTCACCAACTTTAAATACCACAAAGGTTTTGCACATATAACAACACTATCACCCAATCAGAGAACACCTAAAATTCAATCAGTTTGAATATTTTAACAAGCGATTGTCTAGGTTTTCAAGAAAACCTTCATATATACTTTCCCTACATGTGCAAAAACAGTTCTAAATTTTGCTATAATATTAGATAGCAAAATATATATCAGATGGTTGAAGTACTCGCACTAGTGCCAACCATAATATACATAAAGTTAAAACTCTATGATTTTAGAACATGAAACTAGCTTAAATAGTCATAAAGAAGTATAAAAGATAGCAGACATGAGAATACCCATACTACACAAATCGTAGAAATTGCCTGTCGACCACCATTTCTTTTTTTTAAACAAAGCAAAATAAAAGTGTTTGTTAGATAGCAAAATATATATCAGATGGTTGAAGTACTCGCACTAGTGCCAACCATAATATACATAAAGTTAAAACTCTATGATTTTAGAACATGAAACTAGCTTAAATAGTCATAAAGAAGTATAAAAGATAGCAGACATGAGAATACCCATACTACACAAATCGTAGAAATTGCCTGTCGACCACCATTTCTTTTTTTTAAACAAAGCAAAATAAAACTGGTTGAATTTAAAGGATTTAGGAATATTCCAAGCCAAAAAATGATTAGGCCTAAGAGATAATCAGGCAGTGAGAAATGTGGACAATTTGGATCAGTAGTTATAGTTTTCACTGCGCCTTGCAGTTACATGTATAAGGAAAGATTTCCCCTACCACTAAAATGTGCCCTCTCAGAAAACTTTGGCCATTTGCCATGTATTTTATAAATTGTGAACTGTCGAATGGAATGGTATCAGACTAATTTATCATTCTAGCCTTCTAAAATCTTCTAAAATCTCTAAGATTTTAGAAGATGAAACTAACTTAAATAGTTATGAAGAAGTCTAAAGCTAGCAGTCGTATTTGGAATTAGGAGCGTCCCGCTAGGGCCCAGTTTGCGCATGCATTTGCAAAACAGCTGCATGTGCATTGAAAGAACCAAACCAAGATTCCCAAGATTGTTATGTTATCGTGTACCAACTATACTTTGACGTCCGAAGAATCAAGACTAGGCTTAAAAGTAGAATTATACCTATTATACCAAAAAAGTAACCTACCATAGTACTGTTGAAAAGCTTACTTGTTTTAAAGATATTAATGATTCTAAAACTCTTGTGAAATTATTCCAACTGGCATGCTGTCATTTTGAAAAAAATAACTAAATAATGCCATTTCCAAAGATGTGTCGCAGAGGTGCGCTTTTGGACATTTCTGCAAATAGTGCGCGCATGAAGCTACATGAACAGCTACTTGAAGGCTTTTTTAAAAGATTGTCAATGTGCGAAAACGCGGCTTTTTACTCGTCCCCAACATTATTGCCTATTTTTATATGTACCCCCACTCTATCTCCCATTAGGGAAGGATTTAATGATAAAACCCTGACAACCTAATTATGAGATAAACAGCTTTGAAGTTCAGACAATCGTATTAATTCTAACACATCTGTTTCACAAAATGGAGACCAAAAAACACGTTTCTGGGTGACGGAATGTGTTCAAATTTGGTGAGATTGTAGATTAATAGTACGTGATTCAGGAAAACACAAAATCTTAAAATGGTAAAATCCACCCCGAAATGACTTCACGAGTACATTGTAATAAAACACATTGTGCGACTTTGTCCGGGTTTCCTTGGAACAGGTCACTTTTCCTATCCCGATGCCGCATCGTGTCATTTTAGTATCGCGATTATCGATGCATCGCTGAATCGCTACACCCCTAATTATCCATTGGTGATGCACTATTTGTTAGTTACTACATTATCAGTTGTAACAAGAGGGAATGAAGAGTGGAATTATCTTGGTCACAGCTCTCCCTCTTTTTTTGTTGTTTACTTCTTGACAACTCTCTCAAGGCATGCCGTCACAATGGCTGTCCAACCCGTCTGGTGGCTGCAGAAATTATAAGGTAAAAGGGAAAAAAAGAAACAATTATTATTAAACTCCAATATACTTTTTTAACTGCAATATTGATGCACTCAAACTTTTGTTCATACTAGCCCCCGACAACAAAAAAGTCCTTTACAAAAGTCTGTTAACCAGTTCGCGCCGGATGACATATATACACGCAAACTTTTCCAGAGATTCAAAACGGATGACGCATAAACACGTCACAAGCAAGGCCGGAACGGACTGTCAGCAGCGAGCAAGGCCAGAAATGCGTGGGTGTTCTTCCCGGTACCACCTTGGCTCGGTGAACATTTCAATAATCCCGGCGCAAACTGGTTAAGTCCTTTAAAAAAGTCCCTTCAAAAGGTCCTAAAAATAAAATTGTTTTTCCCCCAAGGCGCTTTTAACCCTAACCCTGCCAGACACAGCGCAGTGCATCAAGTAAAAAAATCTGGTGCACTTTGATGGATTTAGCTGTCGACAACAGTGTATAAACACTATATAAAGTGTATAACAGTGTATAAAAACTATAAGGGCTAATCCCATTGAACAATGCCAGAGATATTTCCTGCTGTGTTCTGTGACCACAGACTCTGAAGCAGTTTGACCTTGAGATCTCGCTGCACTCTGCTGTTCATTTTACCTAGAAGATTTTGTTGCACTCGTTAATACTGGTTTTCACATCTTGACAGAAAATGTTTAAATATTTATTGGAATTAAGTTTAAATACTTCCATTTGCTTCCTTTTCTGATTTGCTTCTCAGTGATTCGAAAGTCGGGGGCGAAGTCGAAGATGAAGCAAAGGTTAAAAAAAACTACTTTTTATCTCACCTAGCCCCGCAGCCGCGCCCAGTTTCGCCATGGAAATACTCGTAGAACAGGACCAGTTCCTTAAAAGCCGGGTCATCCTTGTAGAGGGGATTGTCAGCGTGGCAGGGCCGGGCACCGCTTTCGTCTGGCAGGAAGATCTTAGACAGACGAGAGGAGATCTCCTTGGCACAGTCCTTGAGACGCATCATGTTGCCGGACCCAGTTGGACACTCCACTTTGAAGGTGGGACCGTGGAAGAAGTCGTAACGCTCCAGGGCTTCGATGATCAGGTAGTTCACTGAAATAACAGATCAATTGTTATCTCCGTTTAAATGTTACCAACAAGCTCAAGCAGAGTTGAACGAGTAATTTGAAAGAAGTGACTCGATTTGAGTTGAGTTATCAGGTCAACAAGTCGAGTTGAGTCATCAGGTCAAAAAGTCGAGTTGAGTCATCAGGTCAAAAAGTCGAGGTGAGTCATCTGGTCAAAAAGTCGAGGTGAGTCATCTGGTCAAAAAGTCGAGGTGAGTCATCTGGTCAAAAAGTCGAGGTGAGTCATCAGGTCAAAAGTCGAGGTGAGTCATCAGGTCAAAAAGTCGAGGTGAGTCATCTGGTCAAAAAGTCGAGGTGAGTCATCTGGTCAAAAGGTTGCGGTGAGTCATCTGGTCAAAAAGTCGAGGTGAGTCATCAGGTCAAAAAGTCGAGGTGAGTCATCAGGTCAAAAAGTCGAGGTGAGTCATCAGGTCAAAAAGTCGAGGTGAGTCATCAGGTCAAAAAGTCGAGGTGAGTCATCTGGTCAAAAAGTCGAGGTGAGTCATCTGGTCAAAAAGTCGAGGTGAGTCATCAGGTCAAAAAGTCGAGTTGAGTCATCAGGTCAAAAAGTCGAGTTGTGTCATCAGGTCAAAAAGTCGAGGTGAGTCATCTGGTCGAAAAGTCGAGGTGAGTCATCTGGTCAAAAAGTCGATGTGAGTCATCTGGTCAAAAAGTCGAGGTGAGTCATCAGGTCAAAAAGTCGAGTTGAGTCATTAAATGAGTCATTAAGAAATTGAGTTGAGTCGAGTCAAATATTTAGCTTGAGTAAATTCGAGTCACAAATAACACTATATAAACACGCGAGAAACTATTTTGAACCACAAGATGGAAGTTTAGAACAGTGTATATTTGTGCAATGGAGAAAAAAATGCAAAAAATAAAACCAGTGATTTTTCTTAATTTCCGATTGATTTATATTTTGAAATCCTTAAATAAAAGAGTTTTAGAGTAAAAACATTGAACCCCTTTCATTTTCACAACAAAATCTTAAAATTTGAAGGCACTTTTTCAGTATTTTGGTTTTTATAGTATTTTTTATAAAAATAAATACAAACTTTAAAGACATCCATTTTTATTGCGACATCAGTCCCAAAGAAGTCTGTCTGCTTTGCGTTTCATGGACATTTTCCCTTTTCCTGGTAAGTCTTGTATGAAACTAATAATGTTTATTATTTCCTGCAATGGAAGGTCTATTTTCCTTCAGTGGAAGAATAACTTTAATTCAACAAGGGTACGTGCGTATGCTCTATAAACATTCCTGCACACTGACAATAATCCATACAGTACCCTTTGTCAACCTACGATGTAGGTCAGTGCACATGATAACAAAAAACTATTTTTAATCCATTATTTCCCTAAAAAAAAATGCCCCTACATGTACATGTACCTCTTGCAAAATACCAGACAACCATCTTTCTCTATGCGGCTACCACACCAGGCTGTAATGTTAAACCGTACCTAGCTTGTGGTTGATGATGTGATAAACCCAGTCATTTATTTTATCCATGTACATGTACTTGAAGAGAACATTGAGGATACTGCCTTAAAAGGTAGGATACACCACTGGAAATTGCTTAAATTATCAGTAATGGGTGGATGTAAATGTAGGATACACCATTGGTAATTGCTAGAATTATCATGAATTGGTGGATGTAAATGTAGGATACACCATTGGTAATTGCTAGAATTATCATGAATTGGTGGATGTAAATGTAGGATACACCATTGGTAATTGCTAGAATTATCATGAATGGGTGGATGTAAATGTACGATACACCATTGGTAATTGCTAGAATTATCATGAATGGGTGGATGTAAAGGTAATTGCTTGAATTGTCAGGCAGTGGTTCTAATGTTGTTCTTGGTTATTTCACAATCGCCATCTGGCAATCGATAATGATTTTGTTTATACAATTCAATTTTTTGAAACAATTACAGGATATCTAGAGCAATCATTTTTCTGGATGCCTACAATCATTAGTTATACTTTCAAATAAGCAAGATATTTTCTAATACTTCTGTAGTACAATTTTTTCGATCTGCAAATAGTGTATGATATAAACTGTATACAAAGATTTTAGAAAATTCAAACTGCATTTCAGTAAGTTTTTGTTTCTTATCTTCCTTTCTTATCTTGTTCCGACACCCCCCTGTGTTCCGACACCCCCCTGTGTTCCGACACCCCCCTGTGTTCCGACACCCCCCTGTGTTCCGACACCCCCCTGTGTTCCGACACCCCCCTGTGTTCCGACACCCCCCTGTGTTCCGACACCCCCCTGTGTTCCGACACCCCCCTGTGTTCCGACACCCCCCTGTGTTCCGACACTCCTGTGTTCCGACACTCCTGTGTTTCGACACTCCTGTGTTTCGACACTCCTGTGTTCCGACACTCCTGTGTTCCGACACTCCTGTGTTCCGACACTCCTGTGTTCCGACACCCCCCTGTGTTCCGACACCCTCCTGTGTTCCGACACCCCCTGTGTTCCGACACCCCCCTGTGTTCCGACACCCCCCTGTGTTCCGACACCCCTGTGTTCCGACACCCCCTGTGTTCCGACACCCCCCTGTGTTCCGACACCCCCCTGTGTTCCGACACCCCTGTGTTCCGACACCCCCTGTGTTCCGACACCCCCCTGTGTTCCGACACCCCCCTGTGTTCCGACACCCCTGTGTTCCGACACCCCCTGTGTTCCGACACCCCCCTGTGTTCCAACACTTTTTTCGACACCCCCCTGTGTTCCGACACCCCCCTGTGTTCCGACACCCCCCTGTGTTCCGACACCCCCCTGTGTTCCGACACCCCCCTGTGTTCCGACACCCCCCTGTGTTCCGACACCCCCCTGTGTAGACCAAAACACAATTTGGACAATGGGAGTCAAAAGGTCTCCACAGGGTAATTTCTATAGATGAATAGGTCTCCATTAGGAATTTCACAAATTATATATTTAGATTGTACTTAAATTACAAAAAAAACTAGGGTTAGAATGTGAGTTAGGGTTAGTGTTTGGGTATGGGTATAATATAGGGTATATTGGGTTGAAATTTCAACCCAGGAAAATAATTGTGGTTAAAATGGGAGCATTTTGAAAAACGTGCTCGACTTTCTAACCATTTTGTACACGAGAACAAAGCCATGTCTCCACAGTGATACAAAAACGCGAATGTGTGTACTCTGCGCAGCTGTGCATATGGAATGATACGGTACCACTAAACCAACCTGTGCACGTACATACACTTATTCTCAAATTTGTATCATTGTGGAGACATTTCTTTGTTCTCGTGTGCAAAATGATTAGAAAGTCAAGCACGTTTTTCAAAATGCTAATATTTTAACCACAATTATTTTCCTGGGTTGAAATTTTGACCTAATAATACCCTATATTATATCCTAACCCTAACCCATACCCGAACCCTACGTTTCGAGTATTTTGAGTAAAATTCCAAAATCTATTTCGTGAAATTTCTTGTGGAGACCTATTCATCTATTGAAATTACCCTGTGGAGACCTTTTGACTCACATTGTGTTCAGGTCTCCACAGGGTACGGTACCAAATGTAGAGAAACGGATCTGATCTCATCAATTAGCATAAAATTAGCATAGACTGGTACGTCACCTTATAAATATTTCTGAACTTTCGGTCAAAACTTGGAGTGTGCAATTTGAGCAATGACAAAAAAAACACTTTTTGTTCAATGAAAACCTGCCAATGCAAACAAGCTAATTCATTTGTTATTCACTGTATTCCTTTCAAATTCGTTTGGGAAAAGAAAATATAATTTTTTTGAAAATGCAAGAACACCTATTTAAAACTTAAACTAATTACGTGCATGTTTTTATTTTTTTATTTTAATAGCCAAAGAAAGATCATAATGGCATCAAGACAGCCTGGCGTGACAGCTCAATCTGTGTTGGGTAAGATCAGTCGAGATCATCTAGAGTGCCCCATTTGCACCGACCGTTTCACTGAACCCAAGGTCCTCGACTGTCTGCACAGTTTCTGTCAGAAATGCCTCAAAGACGTCAGACGTCAACATCCACAAGATCCAACACTGAAGTGTCCCCTCTGCAGACACAAAACCGTACTGAAGGGAGACGTCTCCAATCTGCCAAGTGACTTCAAACTGAGTGCCTTGGTGGATGAAGTCGACTTCTATGAAAAGCTACTTGAGGGTCAAAGGCCAGAGATCAAATGTCAAGCCTGTGATGAAGAGAATCAGGCTGTGTCACGATGCATGGACTGCAATCATTTCCTCTGCAGAGACTGCCAAGCGGCACACGGACGGATGACTTTAATGAAATCGCATCGAATCTACACACTGGCCCAGCTTCAATCGGGAGAGGTGCCGTACAAGAGTAAGATCAGGGAGTACACCCCAAAATGTGGCAAGCATTCCGATCAAAATCTCAACATTTACTGTGACACATGCGAGAAGTTGGTGTGCACAACTTGTGCTATTCTACAGCATGAGAAACACTCTCGCGTTGATCTACTCGAAGCTGTCGACAAGTGCAAGCGAGATGTTGCTAGAATGTCCCTGAAAGCTGAACAGATCAAAGCACAACTGAAAGCAAACATAAGTGAAGCAGATGACAAGCACAGCAAGCTGAATGCCATGTATGCAGACACCACCACGAAAATCTCCAGTAAGGCTGACAAGGAGGTTGCTAGAATCACAAAGAAAATCAGAGAGGAGGAAAAGAAACTGACACAACAGGCGGATGCAATCTTCAAGGACAGAACCAAGACATTGGTAACTGTTCGTGCCACAAACATCAGTCGCTTGATCGAGACTGAGAAAAAGCTAAATGAGGTCAGCCAATTTGTGACTCAATCAAGTTGCTACGAGATTCTGGATTTCAAGTCTAAACTCCTGTACAACCTGAAAGAACTGACCGATAAACCACCTACATGTAAAGAAGGGCCAGACAGTTTGTCCTCCATTATGGATTTTAAGGAAGATTTCGGGACGTTACTTGGGAGGCTGGTGCTAAAAAACACACCAATACTCAGCTCACTCAGCTCAATTGCTACAGCTGAGGGTTCACAGAGACCTGCAAGATGGGAGCAAAAAAGACAGATAAAGACATTTGCTCCAAAAAAACAACAATTTGGCCTTGTTGATGAAGTTGCAGCATTCTCTAACAATGAAATTGTCGTATTGGACAGGCAAGGTAAAAAGTTGATCACTTTCCTAACCAATGACAACATTCCGTCTGATGTCATTTCACAAGAACTTCAACTTGCAGGGTTGAACAGACCAACCCATGTTTCAGTTAACAGGGATGGTGAAATCGTAATTCTTGACGGTCCGAGAGTCAAATTCTTCCATAAGGGTTACCAATCCTGCCTCCATCAGTTCCTCCTACCAGGTGGGGAGACCAGCAACACCCCAACCTGCCTTGCAGTTGATGGTGGGGATATGATAGCAGTGGGTTATAAGGAGCAAGAAGTGATCTCACTGCACAGGAGAGATGGAGTCCTCATCAGGATTATACCTGCTCCAAAGATTGGGCGCAACTTGGTAATCCATAATAAGCAGAGGCTTATCTACAACAGTGACGCTGGTAGCAATGACAAATTACTATCAGTCAGTTACGAAGGTAACATGGTATTTTCGGTTACAATCCCCAGTAACATTCAAGGGAATTGGCGCTCTACTGGTCTGTGCTGTGACAAAGATGGCGATATTTACATCGCTGTGCATACATATGGACCGCCTGAACAAGGTGAAATTCAGCAATTCAGCCGTAATGGACAGTACATTGGCTGTGCCATCACTGAATGTGGCTATCCAAG
Source organism: Crossaster papposus (assembly GCA_037893245.1). Taxonomy (NCBI): domain Eukaryota; kingdom Metazoa; phylum Echinodermata; class Asteroidea; order Velatida; family Solasteridae; genus Crossaster; species Crossaster papposus. Next base: position 898,156 of record JBAIAA010000029.1, read on the forward strand.
TGATGTCACATGTACACCAGCTGGAGAGCTGGTATTGGCGTCAGAGAACCAAGTTATACTCTATCATAGGGTGTAAAAAGAAAAACACCAATAACATATCCAGCAGATTTTTTAAGTGCACACTTTTCCAGACATGGGCTAAAAGACAAGATTTAATTAATTCAAAATTATATTATCCATAAGCCTTCGAATAAACGTTAATTTTGAGGTTGCGGTAGAAAATGTAATGCAGTCATAAGCCGTGTCCACATTGGACTTTTCCTTCGGTAAAACCTACGGAGACTGTTGTCAATTTAACAAAATTAAATCCAGTGCGGACAGCCGGTAAGCTTGTCAAATTGTCAAGTGTCGATTGTGGGTTTTACCCTCCGAAGTTCTACATAACAAAGCATGTAGCGGAAGAGTTTACGTCGTATGTTTTACGTTGCTGAAAAGCCCAGTGCAGACAAAGTCCATGTACATGCAGTGTAAAACCTACACTTTGATCATGTGCTTTCCGTCTAGAGGTCAATGCATGACCTCTACAATTTCGCGCGCTAGCATAGCATAGCATACGTAATGTGCGCTATACTACAGCAGCTGCAGTTCGGACTGGATGCACGCACGATGACATTAAACTTTCATTAACCAGTTCGCGCCGGGATTATTTTTACATTGGCGAGCCCACGGGCGGGATTATTTTTAACGAAACTCGATCCGAAGCGGGTTCAGGCTGATAGTGCCGGGAAGCACACCCACGCATTTCCGGCCTTGCTCGCTGCTGACATACATTTCCGAACTTGAACTTGTCGTGTTTATGCGTCATCCGTTTTGAATTTGGGGAAATTTTTGCGTTTATATACGTCATCCGGCGCGAACTGGTTAACCAATGCTGAGCCGCATTTCTGTCCTTTTCTACAAAACCAAATCTGTTGCACACGATGTCGGAGGTCAGGCGTAAGGCGCCCTCATTAGTTTCTTAGAGGACATGTCACTCTGGACTAGGACTTTCTGAGAACCGTGTAATCCAAGTGCAGACTTCGGAAGAATAACCACAATGGAATGTTGACAATCACGTACGGTGACTGTTGACATTAGTTAGTGCAACGCCAACGCGACTAAAGATCCAGGAATAAAAAAAAAACGCATCTGACCACACTCCGAGGGGCAAAGTTTGTGTATTTCGGACTAGCTGAATTACCCGGCATTGTCTTGGAAAAATGAAAGTGAATAAGAAAGTGATGAATTGTGGCTCTCAATATGTATCACAATTGTGTCGTCGTCAGTATTTGTTATCAGTGCCTCGGGTTACCAGGATGCCGAGCCTAATTCATTGCACTGCCGGTCCGAGAGGCAGCAACACATATACATGTACACCTGTTCGTTATAGAGCGGCCTCGTGAGTCCAGACTCGTCCAGTATCGCAGTTTTGACTCGTCCAGAGAAAAAAAGCATACATGGGTTTGCAATGGCTTAATGTTAAATGTGTGCGTTTCACTAAACGAAACGATAAAGTAATTTCAGTCAGGAAAATGTTCAGTATGTTGAATACTTTGTTTAATTTGTTTGCGTGATTTTAAATAAAAAAGACTTTTAAAGGTAGAATAAACCATTGGTACTTGCTTGAATTATCAGGAATGGGTGGATTTAAAGGAATTGTTTGAATTATCAAAAATAGGTGGATTTAAAGGTAGGATACACCATTGGTAATTGCTTGAATTATCAGGAATGGGTGGATTTATAGGTAGGGTACTTGTTTTTTTTGCGATTACAGGATATCTAGCACAATTATTTTGCTGGATGCCTACAATCATTATTGACTTTTAAATAAGTAATATATATCTAAATAATTCGGTAGTAAAATGTAGTAGTAGATACATGTACATGTATCTGAAAATGGCTATGTATAATTTTGTCTAATAAGCCATTTGTGCTTGACCCCGAGTTAAATTTGAATAACATCTGGTACACTGACTTGCTCACACAGCTTGGCACCGTTGAACTTTACATTCTCGAGACTAAAGACACTGTTGCTATATCACGTGATTCGGGGCAAGCTCTTGCATAGTTACGTAACAGACGTTCAGCACCAATACATTGTTCACAATGGGTGAGAATGGCACAAAGACACTAGACCATTCCGGAGCTGGGGGTTGCTAGCGTAAGGCTTGCCCCGAATCACGTGATATAGCAACAGTGTCTTTGGTCTGGAGAATTCAAAGACAAAATCTGCCAAGCTGTGTGAGCAAGTCAGTGTACCAGATGTTATTTAAATTTAACTTGGGGTCACGCGCAAATGGCTTATTGTAGTAACTTGTCAAGATTTTTGCATTAACATACAATGAGGCCACATTACTTTAGCACGTAGAGCTTAAATCGGCTGAAATCAGTAAATTTGTTTATTATTTAAGAACATAACAATAATTATTAATAATTGGGGAGGCTAATCATCCTTACTCGCAGCTGGGATGCCGAATTGCAAAGGACGCGGCTACAACGTGGTCGAGCCGTCGGCATGTAAAGGCGCCTATTGCAGCCGGTCACATCGACTCCTAATATGACTATGGAGCACAGTCTGAGATCAAAACGTTTAATTTTTCCAGAGGAAGAAAAACCGGAGGACCCGGAAAAAGGAGAGAACCGTAGTACAGGAGAGAACCAATGCACAACTCTACTCACATATGTGACACGATCAAGCCGAATCAGTCGGATGTAGGGGAATTCAAAAAATGCACTGTGTTCTTCGTTGGTATTTAAACAAATTTACATATGTAGATCGACAACAAAACATCGTATCAACATGGGGTTTTTAAAACGTACGGATGCCCTCTTTGAAACTACATGAAAACTCATTTTTCGACTGGAGCCGACATCTGACTGATTTTGCTTGATCGTGTCACATATGGTCCTGGCCGGGAATCGAACCCAGGCTACATTGATGAGAGGCGAGCGATTTACGCACAAGCCACCAATGCCACCTAGATTAGATACTAATTAGATAGTATGCTTGCAATTAGCTTGTTCAGGTTGAGGAGTTTAATAATAATTTGCAGTAGCATCTTATGCAGTGTATCAATAGTATTTAGTTTGATATTTTATGTGATTTCCCATTTTATTCATTTTGGTTTCTTGTATTTTCCACTTCCTTTTTTTGGTTTTATTACATTATGCTAATTTATTTAAAAACAAAAATACACTCAACTACATGTAGTTTCTCATCTGTACAAGTACATAAATTTCAATGACTTCTGAGATACGACATTTTTGCAAGACCGTATGTCATTTTGTGTATAAAAGCGCTGAGATATGACGTTTTTGCTTAAAATTGTGGTTGTTTTTGCTTGAAATTGAACACATTTGCTCGTAATCGAAATACGACCTTATGATTTTAATCAATTACATCATAATGACGTAATACTTTTCAATGAAAATCTTGTGTAACAATGTATGAGTAAATCTTTAAAAAAATTACACCCCAAAACTTAATTTTGACAAATTTGGCAGTTGCAAAGTTTTTTCACCCACACGACGGTATGCAAGTATTATTGTTATATTATACGGGACCAGGCCTCAAAATAGTACTAGCCCGGCGTACAAATTCTAGCAAAAACTGCTCCGGGCTACCCAGACCCACTTCCTTGGTTGCCCGGTGGGCTAGTGAAAAATTCAGTAACCTACCTGTAAAGGTTTAGATCAAAATAAGGTACATGTTCAAATTGTTATTTTCTTTTTGTGTATTAAATAAATATCGGATCAAAATAAACCAAGTATAAACTTTTGTTTGTGTTTTTCGGCATGAATATTGATAGCCTGGGAGCGCTCGATCCACGCGTGCATGCAGTGCACTGCGATCTCACGAACAGAGTAGACTGGTGGGCTTCAGTGAGATTAGTATAGTATAAACTACGGCGCACCACGGCCAGGGTACCGCACATACGTGGACTATTCACTTTCACATCGTTCAGCCTTTCTTAGCATAACGGCCCACTGCGTAGCTGTATAGTATGAGCGTTCTGCCTTGTCACTAGTAGTAGCGTCTGATACAGTCTGTTTACAACAGCGCCCTCTGTGTACATCACTACGGATGTACGTACATGTATATGTACAAATGTATATGTACATGTACGTACATGTACATGTACGTACATGTACATGTACTTGCGCGCGCCGAACGAATAGTTTTGTGCATTGTGCATACGGGCTAGCAAAAATGTAAACGGGCTAGAAAATTCTGCAGTTTGCTAGCCCGGTGGGCTACCCAGGACAAAAAAGTTAGCGCAAGGCCTGTATGTTATACCATTTTTCAGTTGTGCGTTTGTATCGTTTGGAGCAGCAAAAGTTCTCAACTTGACAACCGACATGATTTTTTGGTTCACTTTAAAATAACTTTTGAAATTGTACATACACAGAACAAGAAACTTTAGTTTAAATAATCTATTTCTCTTTTGAGAGTCGAGACTCCCTTACCACAATATCCAGTGCCAAATACATGAGTTTACCTACTTCATTTTCACCTTTCAAGTTTTGCCAAGTGCAAAATGGCGCCAATTCCCAGACCTGACAATTGTTTTATGCCCAGACGTCTAAATTACCACACAGCCAGATGGGTCCACGCCAGTTACTATTGCCACCAAACAGGTAGGTATTAGACTCCCCAGGTACATAGTCCACTTTATACTCCTATCAAGATTCTAGCTAGAAGCAAATCCTTGCTTACCACACAGCCAGATGGGTCCACGCCAGTTACTATTGCCACCAAACAGGTATGTGTTAGACTCCCCAGGTACATAGTCCACTTTGTACTCCTCCCCTTGCACGTTGACAATGAACGGGTGGTCTTTGTGCACCTGCAATTGAAAACAAGAATGGTTCTCAAACCATGTGTCTTTCGCGATTACCCTATTTTACAACTTGACCTCAAATGACCTTTGACCTCAGTATATGACCTTTAATATCATCACTCCATGTAAGTTTCCATATTGCATAATTGCAATCGTACTTTGAGTTTTTCAAATGAAACCAATTTTACAATTTCAAACTCTTTTACAATTTCAAACTCTTTTACAATTCCAACCCCTTTTACAAATTGACCTCAAATGATCTTTGACCTCAAATGACCTTTGACCTCAAAACTTGAACCTTGGCACAAGCATGATATAAAGGTAACACTATTGCATCCACGACCTAAGTTTTATTGCAATTGGACTTTATTTTCATATAATGACCAATTTTTTCAAAACTTCAACCAAAATGACACATACATACTGACGATAACTTCCCTACTCGGAATAGTTATCACTTTTGTTATTACTTGTGGAATACCGTTTTTCCTTTGTTTGAGTGGTAGGGTACTCAACATTTTCATTGTTCCCTTGTTTGTTACATTGTATGCCTACCCCTTTATTTTAAGTGCGCACAGATGACCCAACGGATGGCCTGACGGGTGGACCGACAAAAGGCCAGACGGGAGAACCTACGAATGGCCCGACGGACAGACCGAGGGATGGCCTGACGAACTACATACAGAAATAGTGATTGCATAGTCTCTCTCTGAACTCTATCAGGCGAGACAAAAATGGCACAGACAGCTAGGCAGCCCGACAGACCAACCTTGGACAGCGACCGGATCCCGTACGGCGACAGGAACTCCTCCTCATCCAGCATGTACTTGAGGACTTTCTTGAGCTGCTTGCGCTGTGGAATGCCAAGGAGATGACGGCCATGGATCCCATCTGCCATGGTCTTGTAGGCAATCTGGTCAAAAAAGTCAACAAGCTCAACATGAGGCCAATTTCATGGAGCTGCTAAGCACAAAAATGTGCTTAGCACAAAAATTTTGCCCAGTAAAAGTAGGCTACAGCCAAAACTTGCGTGCTTTTCAAGCTGAGCAAAAACCAGCTATAAATACCAGTCACAAACAATATACATCACCTGAAACAAACTTCTGATTCGAGGCGTGCGATTGCACCCCCACACCATCGCACGCCTAAAAGCTTCATGAGAAGTGCAAATGTGACCGGCTCTACAAAAAGGTGTATTATGTCGCAAAATAGTAGAATTGAGTTAAATACATGGTGTCAATGCCCACAATGCAAGCTTTCATTTAGTATATAATAGAGCTCCATAGCCCCTCTCATTTTGGAGATATGACGTGTTTACATATTGATTACTTCCTTGGAGTTCAAATTACACAACTGAGAAAACAGGCTTTGAAATAGCCGGCTCTGTTGTACTACAACAGAACGACGCACACAAAATGGTAGTTTTTTGCACTTTATTTATCAAAATTAACATTTCTTTGAAAGAAACCAGAAAGTGTAGGTATTAAAAATGTCATTCATGACAAAAATTAAAATCACATTTTGATTAAATGTTTACCCTCTCAACGTTGAGCTGGCCATTACATGATAGTGCATAGCGCGACTTAAGACAGCTTTTTGTAGAGCCAGTCACAAATAATCACACGCCTGAATCCAATCGTACTGCAACAGCTCAGCATACAATTACGGCATAAGTATACTTCATAATTTGTTTTTAAAAAGTACACGACCGGTAAAGAGAAAATGGCTTTATGTATTAAAGGTAGGATACACCATTGGTAATTGCTTGAATTATCAGGAATGGGTGGATTTGGGGGGTTGTATTTATAGTAAATATCGTTAAACTTCCCTGTTCGAAGTTTTACAATTATGGAAAGCAAGAAAAACGGTAATCATTTTCCACCAGCGTCGGGCAGTGGTTCTTATGTTGTTCTTGTTTTTTTATGATTGCTGTCTGGTGATCATGATCAAATAAAATTCAATTTTTCGGAACATTTATAGAATATCTAGCATGATAATTTTTCTGGCTGCCTACAATCATTATTTACTTTCAGTAGTAACAAAAATTGATATCTGCAAATGATGTATCCTACATTTAAAGGTAGGATACACCATTTGCGTATCAATTTGTTTACTACAGAAATAGTAAGAAATATCTTACTTATTTGAAAGTAAATAATGACTCTAGGCATCCTGCAAAAGGATCGCGCTAGATATTCTATAATTATTTAGAAAAATTGAATTTTTGTGTTTTCTAATTGCGATCGCCGGTTGGCGATCGCAAAAAAAACCAAGAACAACATAAGAATCACTGCTTGACGCCAGTTGAAAACGAACGCCGTTTTGTTTTGCTTTCCTCGGCTTCCATGATTGTAAAAATTCGAACAAGTCAGTTAAACGATATTTACTATAAAATATAACCTCCTAAATCCACCCATTCATGATAATTTAAGCAATTACCAATGGTGTATTCTACCATTAAACTGAAATGAATACATGTATTATAAAAAAAAAACAGCTGCAACAACATATTTAAAACTCTCATTCCGAGGTCACAACTTACGTGATCGGAGAGCTCCGGGCGGTTCTTCATGAACCAGTCCAGCCGCTTCTTGAACCCAGGCAGCTTCTGGATGACCTCTTCCTCCAGGGTCAAGGAGGCAAAGAGCGGCACCAGGCCCACCATGGAGCGGATGCGCAGCGGGATGGTGCAGGTGTCCGTCTTGAGAACGTCGTAGTAGAAACCGTCCTCCTCGTCCCACAGCCCTGTAAAGTCGCAAAGTGAGGAAGTAGTCAAGATCTCAAAATTCCTTTAGTCTGAAGTCGTAAGTTAAATTAAATAAAAACTGTGGCAAAAGCACAGGGGTCTATTTGTCTTGAGAATGTCAAAGAACTTCGAGATCTTTGTACTGCGACAAAGGCATTTAAGACCGAGACTGAGACCAAGGCATTTAAGACTGAGATCAAGGCATTTGAGAATGAGATCAAGGCATTCAAGACTAAGACCAAGGCATTCAAGACTGAGACGAAGGCATTCAAGACTGAGACGAAGGCATTTAAGACTGAGATCAAGGCATTCGAGACTGAGATCAAGGCATTCGAGACTGAGATCAAGGCATTCGAGACTGAGATCAAGGTATTCGAGACTGAAATCAAGGCATTCAAGACTGAGACCAAGGCATTCAAGACTGAGACCAAGGCATTCAAGACTGAGACCAAGGCATTCAAGACTAAGACGAAGGCATTTAAGACTGAGATCAAGGCATTCAAGACTAAGACCAAGGCATTCAAGACTGAGACCAAGGCATTCAAGACTAAGACGAAGGCATTTAAGACTGAGATCAAGGCATTCGAGACTGAGATCAAGGCATTCGAGACTGAAATCAAGGCATTTAAGACTGAGACCAAGGCATTCAAGACTGAGACCAAGGCATTCAAGACTGAGACCAAGGCATTCAAGACTAAGACGAAGGCATTTAAGACTCAGATCAAGGCATTCAAGACTAAGACCAAGGCATTCAAGACTGAGACCAAGGCATTCAAGACCGACTCCAAGAATGATGAAACCAAGGCATTCAAGAGTAATTAGTAAAGTGAATTCTTAAGAAAAAAATAGCAAATGTTACAAAGAACACGCAGTCTTTGACGTTATGAATTTATGTTTTCTTGTTAAGCACAATCCGACGGGGAAATATGCCATTTTATGGTAAAAAACAAGAGCTATTTCAAAGATAGTGAAACCGACCGATTTTTTATTAATTTAAAAAAAGAAAAATATTGAGGCATTTGATAGAATCCCTTTTTTTTGTTAACAGTCCGTCTTTGAAAATTATCAACTTTATACAAAATGCAAGAGGTTGAAGACTATTTGCTAACAAATTGTCTAGAAAAAGGCCATACACACAAAGACAAAGTTTCCTCTCAATTTTAACTTGCTCACCTCCCCCGACTGAGTTCATGGCGTCAATGATGGCCACAAAGTGCTCAAAGAACTTGCTGGCCATGTCTTCGTAGCTCTCGTCGCTCCTTGCCAGCTCCAGGGCAATGTCCAGCATGACGATACAGAAGAACGCCATCCAGGCCGTACCATCAGCCTGGAATGTTCAAAGGGAATAAGACCTCAAATTAACAATGAGTGCAAAGTAAAAAAGTAAAGGTAAAGTCTGTCCAGAGCCAACGTGGCTCAACGGGCCGGTATTTGTGACCTGTCACCACAATATGAGAGTAAAGTCGCACGATGTGATTCGGAGATATGGCCATCCAAAGTCAAAATATGAAGAAGTGGTCAATTTTAAGATTTTGCATAATTTGGAAAGCCTAAGTCCTCTACATATTCCTATTTTTGGGGTGCGATCAGGTGATCGAAAACCTCTTAAATTATGCAATTTTGCGTAGTGTTTGCGTAGTTAGTGTTTGGATTAAAGTCCATTAGTAGTATATTTAATACGGTAATTAAATATGCAAATTAGGTCCTCGTAACTATCTCACGTTTTCAAAATGTTTTATTTTGTTGTTTATACAATAGTTCGTATGTGTGGAAAGTTTCAAGAAGAAATAATAATTAGAACATAGCCGTTGCTGTGCTTAACCGAACCTTACTTGTCCTGTTTTTCAATTTTGTGCATTTTTTATTTAAGATGTTCATTAAAGTGAGGTTTTTCACAAACCCGTTTTGTGAAACCCATGACTTTCTGGAGCGCTGTAAAATGTACTTATCACAAAACCCGCAGGTGTTATGTACCATTAGAAAGCTCTCTTTCTCAAGAATTTGAAAATACCAATATCTCAATTTTCAATTTTTCAATTGGGCTTGCTCCCCAGCGAAAGCCGGTACCCATTTATACTCCTGGTCGAGTGAGGCAAGTGGGGTGAAGTGGCTTGCCCAAGGACACAACATATGGCCAGCAGCTGGAGTTGGACCCCCGACCATCTGCTCATGAGTCACGAACCCGAACCACTAGACCACACTCCCTGTGATTAGCCTAAAAAATCACACCCGTTCAGTTTTTGGCAGTTTTCTCCACTGTGGCCTGTGCCCAGTTCTATCTTATTTTGCCAGAACGTCTCACAGTTGATTAGTGAATTCGTGTGACTGGACTTGTGACGGTCATCCAGGCACTAGTGTCAAGATCTCCAGGCATCTTGGAAAGCAAATAATATTGCAGGACAAAGGCAAATTCCAATTTTGCGTTTTGCCCTTCAGCTGTCCCGAGGGATTCAAAGAAAAATTACTCGAGTGGGACTTAAACCCACGCCTTCCTCGATTTCTAGTGCAGACGTCAATACCACTCAACCAGCGTTGGCTGGCTGGTTTTAATCTGATATAGCAGCGGGTACCACAACCAACAACAGAATCCTTGTGCGTCATTATATTCATGACCAAAATGCCAAAATGCTACGTTCTAGCCATACCAACAAATATGTGTTACTTGCTTACCTGTTCTAGGTGACCTCCCGTGGGTAAAGGTCGTGACCTGTCAAACACCCCAATGTTGTCCAGACCCAGGAAACCGCCGGAGAAAAGGTTCTTGCCGTCGGGATCCTTGCGGTTCACCCACCTGAAGATCAATAACATTCCAGATACTAAAAGGAAGGACTCCTAGTTTTGGAAGAAGATTACCTTTTTTGGTGGCCCTTTTGTGGCTACAACTTGGCTTTGCCATTGGCAAGCTACTGTGATTAGCCTTAGCTATAGCCAATAAAATGAATGTTTTGAACACGGCCTCTAAACTGCCTACCATGTGAAGTTGAGCAGCAGTGTCTAGAAGGCTCTAGCCAGCAAGCCCCTGTTCCTGATTTGGACCTATTTGTGGCTAAAGCTTGGTTTTGCCATTGGCAAGCTACTGTGATAAGCCTTAGCTATAGCAACAAATTAATGTTTTGGACACCGCCTCTTGACTGCCTACCATGTGAAGTTGAGCAGCAGTTTCTTGGAGACTCGTCAGGAAGCCCCTGTCCCTAATTGGGACCCATTTGTGGCTAAAGCTTGGCTTTGCCATTGGCAAGCTACTGTGATAAGCCTTAGCTATAGCCAATAAATAAACATTTTGGGCACCGCCTCTTGACTGCCTACCATGTGAAGTTCAGCAGCAGTTTTTGGAAAGCTCTAGCCAGGAAGTTCCTGTCCCTAGACCCTCTGGGAGCCACAGACTTGAAGACTCTGAACACAGCCCAGGCGTGCACGGGTGGGTTGACGTCACCAAAGGCAAACTCGTAGGCCGGGATCTGTAACAAATAATAAATGGGTCATTCCACCAAGTTGGAACACGGCATCGCTATTATGTCCAGAACCTGTTGTTTTTATACATTTATATTGGTCAAATGTTACCGACAGTGATGGAGGTCTCGAAACCTGGTCTCGGTCTCGGGACTGTCTCGAGACGTTTTTTTTTTACTCAAAACTGTTCTATCTCCATCGATGTTTGTTTTTATGAAGTCGGCCTGTTACAGTGTATGTCAGCCATAGACTGGTCCCGGTATTTAAATTTGGTAATGAATTTTGGTAATTCATTTTTGGTCTCGGTCTCGGAAGTTGTGTTCTCAGTCTCGGAATGCAAAAAGTCTCAAAAGTGTTGTTCTCAGTCTCGAAAGTCTTGGTCTCGGTTCTCAAAAGCCTTGGTCTCGATCTCAAAATAGGCATTTCAGGTGATTTTGAAATATATTACACAGAGCTTCAAAACATAGATGAGGCGAAAGAGCATGTCTTCAGCATTCTAAAAATGTAGTTTTTTGCAAAATTGGCAAAGATACGTCAATTTAATTTAAGCAAATTAGGAGAAAAATTGGATGTTGACCTTTGACCTATTTCTATGGTTTCTTTATACAGGCAATGGCACCAAGAAAATACAAACATCAGAGCATTTTTCTGTTATAAATCATTAATTATTCATTTGTTATCATTTAAATTGTGTACATACATTATGTATGCCCTTATTTATCATTTACTACAATTTCAAATAAAAAACTGAATGTTTAATTACTAATTTGCATAATTAATTATCAAAATAATGGAAAATGTAAGGATTTTGCACATTTTGCAACTTTTACGAGAGTATATTATTACCTCGTTCAACGTTTTGCACAATTGAACTTATCAATGTGTCTGCTTTACAATTTATGGTTGTTTAGTTTTGGCACAATGATGTTGCATAGAAACAGATGACATGAATGAATGAATAAATTGTAATAATTAAAAATTAATTAATTAACACTAAGACAGCAATTTCTTAAGTGGGATGGAAATAAAATTGTGTAAAGCTACACTTATTACACTAAAGGCCGAAGTAAGAAGAAGTTGAGTCACAGACAATAACAAAACAAATCCATAGCGCAATACATATAGGTTCACGAGAAAAATGGGACGTTTTTGTCAAAAAACAACAACAACATAACATTACATTATTCGTTTTCTGACATGTAAATACACAATAAGTATAAAATGACTCTCTTCCTTTAATATGTAAATATCTTGTTGATGTATCAATAAGATTTAAGGGACAAATTGTACGTGTTCGGTACCCAACCTTCCACAGTATCATGTGTATGAAATTGTCTTGTGGTAACCAGTCTACTGATGAAAAAAACCGCTGTACAAAAGTACATTTTGGGAGGCCGTTTCAAAACCAAAACTACTAAAAACTTAAATTCTTATAAAAGAATATATTTCCCACCTTCTGAAGAAGTTCTGTGTGAAAAAAAATAGCGAATTTGTCTTTCGCACCGTTTAAAAACCGCTGGTCCGATCTTTACAGAACAAATGCGGTGGGTAAAAGCACTCGTCTTCTTTCTGAAATTACCGATCACGCGCCGATGTCAGGAACCTAACGCTCCCTATTGGGCAATAAAAAACTAATGGTAAATCGAGTACGAGCGAGCGAAAGCCGAAAGGCCGTTCCACGCACGATCGGGCTCACTTTAGGCGCTGTGCAGGCAGTTTTGTTCCCACACCATGTTTTATTTTAACTCATAACTAACGAACTACTGGGTCGTTTGCGCCGATTTTTCAGCAATAATCCCGTAAGATATGCATTATTACGATTACAAATTTTTATGATCATATTTTTTATAAAACCTGAGATACAATCTAATATATTTCGACATAATTTGTTTTTTCTGCAACGTTGTGTGCGTGGGGCTGTGTGTACAGTTACCGCGACTGGTTTTGTGATGTTACTGAGATGCCTACTCAATGCCTGAGAAAGCCTTGGTCTCAGTCTCGTAAGCCTTGGTCTCAGTCTCGGCCCTAAAAGCCTTAAGGTTTCGGTCTTGGTCTCGGTCTCGACTACAACACTGGTCACCGAGCCTAGTGCATGTCTCGCACTGAGCATGCGCGCAGTAAGTGAGCCCGTAATTTAACTAATGTGACTACTGGAGCAGTACGCTATGGTCATACGTGGGCGAAGGCACTCACTTGTCCATTGGGGGCCATGTACCACTCTCGTAGGAACAGCAACAGTTGGCCCTTGGCAAAGGTTGGATCCAGCTTGGCAAACGGTATCATGTGGAAGGCCAAATCCCACGACGCATACTGTAACACAACCACAACAATCAATTTCATTAACAAAAGATGACAAGTGATCTTCGGATCTTGAGTGTCGCCTTTTCCCGCAGCCGATTAAAAATATGTTTGGTGTTCTTAAAAGAGTGCGTTCGTTTAGCTCACCGAGTCGACACGGGTTGTATGTTTAGCTACGACGACAAGTTTTATTTGCAGCGAGTTGGCATTCTCGGCCGTTTGAAAATTCACAAGGTTTTATTGAGAGTTATTTACTTTCGATATCTGCAAATGGTGTATAATACCTTTAAACCGGTAAATGATTTCTTTAGAAGCTGGCGATTGTTGAAATGAGGATTAAAATCTGTCGGCTCCCGGTTGAAGAACCAATTGTAAATTTAATTGGGCCCTTATTGATGCACGTGTGTGGTACATTCTGGTTTCGCGCACAGCACCGATTCATGTTCCATTTTTACTGCGCGTCAAGTTTGCTTGAAGATATTAGAGACCATTAGATTTTGATTGCAGAAGATATCCTGTAAATTGTTCTGAAAAATTGAATTAAAAAAAAATCCCTGGACAGCGATCGCGAAAAAAACAAGAACAACAACATAAGAACATACTAACGTCGGTTGAAAACGAACGCTGTTTTTCTTGCTTTTCTCAGCATTCAGCAGGTCAGAATACAACTATAGAATACAACTACCCAAATCCACCCATTCATGATAATTCAAGCATTTACCAATGGTGAATTCTACCTTTAACCAGTTCGCACAGGAGGACGCAAAGTTTGCCCCGGAGGACTCAAAGTTTGCCCCAGATTCAAAACGGATGACGCATAAACACGTCACGAGCAAGGCCAGAAATTTCTGTCGGAAGCGAGCAAGGCCAAAAATGCGTGGGTGTGCTTCCCAGTACAATCAGCCTGAACCCGCCTCAGATCAAGTTTCATTAAGAATATTCCCGCGCCTCGGATCGGTAATGTTAAAATAATCGTAGCGCGAACTGGTTAATAGGCGACTTTTACCAAACACGGAAAATGTAGTGCGTCTGTGTCCCATATACCACAAGGCCAAAACACTTGATGCTCTACATTATTCCGTGTGTCACTTGCGCTTGCGGAATAACAAGACACACACACAACGTACCCAGGGGTACTCCCACTTGTCCGGCATAGAGATGATATCCATGTTGTACAGGTGCTTCCAGTCCACATTCCGTCCATTCTCCCTGCTCTCAGGTGGCCTAGGGGTCTCGCGATCCCCCTGCAACCAGCTCTTGACGATGTAATGATAGAACTGCTTGCTCCACAGCAGGCTGGCGTAGGCCTGTCGGGCAACATTGTACTCCTCTGAGCCGCTGGCGGCGGGGATTATCTGACGGGATTAAATGGATTAACAGGATTAACGGGGGCCTTTAGGATTAAAAAGCTCTTGATAATGTATTTGATAGAACTGCTTGCTCCACAGCAGGCTAGCGTAGGCCTGTCGGGCAACATTGTACTCCTCTGAGCCACTGACAGCGGGGATTATCTGACGGGATTAAAGGGATTAACAGGATTAACGGGGCCTTTAGGATTAAAAAGCTCTTGATAATGTAATGATAGAACTGCTTGCTCCACAGCAGGCTAGTGTAGGCCTGTCGGGCAACATTGTACTCCTCCGAGCCGCTGGCGGCTGGGATTATCTGAGGGGATTAAAGGGATTAACGGGGGCCATTAGGACTAAAAAGCTCTTGATAATGTAATGATAGAATTGCTTGCTCCACTCCAGGCTGGCGTAGGCCTGTCGGGCAACACTGTACCCCTCAGGGATTATCTGACAGGATTAAAAGGAATTTACAGTGGGCCTAACCCTCTTATGGTTTTACCTTTCAAAACCTTTCAAAATCTGCTTAATAGGCAAAATGGCTAACAATATAGTATGAACCTTTCAAAACGCTCCAGAATTTGTTGCTACTGCACTACTACACCTTTCAAAACCTTTTGAAAGGTATATATTTTTGTTTACACCAGTTTGTTCAGAGAGTTGTTTTACCTTTCGAAATCTTTCATAGGTTCCTTTTGTCAGACAGTTTTCTCACCTTTCAAAACCCTTCAGTCCAGAAACTTGAAAGGTATTGTTTTTCTCACACCAGTTTTTTCAGAGAGTTGTTTTACCTTTCAAAATCTTTCATAGGTTCCTTTTGTCAAGACTTTCACATTTCAAAACCTTTTAGTCCAGGAAACTTGAAAGGTTTTGAAAGGTCTGACAGCTCTATGGTAACTGCACTATATATAGGAGGGTTAGGATTAAAAAGCTCTTGACGATGTAATGATAGAACTGCTTGCTCCATAGCAGGCTAGCGTAGGCCTGTCGGGCAACATTGTACTCCTCTGAGCCGCTGGCGGCTGGGATTATCTGAGGGGATTAAAGGGATTAACGGGGGCCATTAGGACTAAAAAACTCTTGATAATGTAATGATAGAATTGCTTGCTCCACTCCAGGCTGGCGTAGGCCTGTCGGGCAACATTGTACTGCTCTGAACTGCTGGCGCAGGGATTATCTGATTAGATTAAAGAGATTAATGGGGGCCTTCAGGATTAAAAAGCTCTTGATCATGTAATGAAAGAATTGATAGCTCCACAGCAGGCTGGCGTACCCCTGTCGGGCAACATTGTACTCCTCTGAGCCACTGGCGGTGGGGATTATCTGACGGGATTAAAGGGATTTACAGTGGGCCTTTAGGATTAAAAAGCTCTTGGCAATCCGAGAAGTCGCCACGCCGGTCGGCACTGATCGGGTCTGACTGGCACTCGCATTGGCCGGCCGAGAGCCCGGAACGGAAGGTACATGTAAACTAACACCTTTCCAACCGGCACCATAAAACTCAGTTTGGATAAAGATTTGTCAAGAAAGGAAAAAAATTAACTTTTACGTAAAATGATCATCTCTGCTTTGTTTAAATAGTTACCCATATTTGGTTTTCTACTCCGAAAACGGGCTTATTGAGGGGGGCCCTTGATTATCACGAGATTTGATTTACAGAAAAAAATCTTGTATAATCAGTGGGCCCGTTTTCGGAGTATTGATGATTGATGAACTGCATAGACGCCGTGAGAACACCGTGCTTCGCTCGCTACGCTCGATTTTTTCGGTAAAGTAGCCGGCACTCAAAATGTTCTAGCAACAACCCTGTTGGCAATGCAATTATAGAATTACTTGCTCCACAGCAGGCTGGCAGATAGGAATTTTCAGCCGCCGGTCCATCAGTAGCTCATTTTGTGAGATGGTTTTCAACCTTACATATAAAGCACCGGCCGTTTGACGTTCGTGAATTAAAAATGGCCTTAATTAATAGCATTTGATAAACCAAGTGGATTTTTCAAAAACTGTTTCAACAACATTGATTCGTTTGTTTGGACATAAAATCGGGAGCTAAGGACGGTAGATTCCGTTATTTCGTTGACTTTTTTTCATTTTCAATGTTCGATATTATTGTACACGAAAATCGGGAGCCAAGGATGGTGTTCGGTATAGAGGTATTCGGTATTGCTGCGTTCCACTGTACTCGAGTCCCTGTAAGTCTATCACAAGTCCTTCAGTCTCAAGTCAAGTGTCTAGCTGTTCAAATGAACCGTTTACAAATACATTCCTTTGTCATTGCTCCATCAGTTACCAGCGAATGGCTTTATGAAAGGACTTGTGACTGTACTTGTGAAAGGACTTGCAGGAACTAGAATAAAACTCTGGGTTGTTTTTTTGGCAACTACTCACAGAGGCATAAAACTCATCTGTCTCTAACTTGCGGGCTGCGAAGACGTCGTCGAATGCCTCCTTCCCAAAATACGTTCCCGGGTCCTCCTTTTTGAAGAAGAACCGTACGCGGATGACAGCCTCCTCCCCAGGGGCCACTTCGAGGGTGTAGTGAGAGGCGCATTTTGTACCCCGGCAACGTCCGTCAATTGCATCCTTTTCCTCTGGAAAATGAATGAGGATACATGTATTTTCTTCTTAAACCTCTAACATAATTTACCCTCTTAGCCAGTTCGTGCCGGGATTATTGTAACATTCACCGAGCCGACGCGCGGAATTATTGTTAACGAAACTCGATACGAAGCAGGTTTAGGCCACCAGTACCGGGAAGCACACCCACGCATTTTCAGCCTTGCTTGCTGCTGACAGACATTTCTCCCCATCCCAAAAAAACATGGTACTCAACTGAGAAGAACTTTTAAACCTGTTGAGAATGCGGGCGTGGGAGTTAAGGATGAGCCCTGAATAAGGTTGTACACATGTACTACCTTTAATAATACATTACTTCAAGTCTTCTACACAAGGGTAGCATTTCTTTACCGTCAATGATGTAGCGGTGGAAAGCGTCCCTGACGTATTTTGTGTAGTTATCTGTGCCGAAGAGTTTTTGCATGTTCGTCTCATTCTCCGTGAAGAGTAACGGGGCTTTGGTCCCATCAGGTGCCGTGTCGTACAGTATGGTCATCTCATCTGGATGGATGTAAAAGACAGAGTGACTATTGATGCTACAACAAGTTTTGCTTCGAAATACAATAAAGGAACACGTACCTATTTAAGCCTGCAACGGTTACACGGTTACACGGTTAACCGACCGTTTAATACACGGATTTTTTTTTTTAGATTTTTTTTATTGATTTTTTTTTTTATTTTTTTTTTATTTATTTTTTTTTAAATAAAAGAAACCCCACCAATTGTCAACTTTGCGTGGGTTTCATTGGAGCAGGTCACAAATAGTACAATTGAATAAATTGTGTATAGACATTTCTAATAGCTTATCTAACATATAGCCAATCGGCCTATAAAATTTGATGCAGACAATTAGCAATCGCAGATCTGCGATTATCAACACGTACTACGCGCACACACTAAACTTCTTGATGAAGCCCATGCATTTTTTTTTTTTTTTTAATGTTGGTTACGGTTAACTGTTAACCGTAACCGCAAAACAACGGTTACACGGTTAATTTATAACCGGAAACTGGCAGCCTTATACCTATCCAACTGGCAGGTAACCGGCAGGCAACGGTCAAGTTCATTTCCTTATTTATAATGAGCTCACAGGTCACTGAACAATCGGCCCTACATCAGAGGGTTATGCATGACTCTGCCTTGAAGTAGGGGTTCTTGCAGGGCAAACAAAAAGACCAATTACATGTGGTTTGCTTCCCAATAATCCGGGCTTATCTCTCTAGTAGACACAATGGATGTATTCAGGTACAGTTTATATCAAAGGTGTGGTTACCTGCTGGTTGGATAAGTAGGTCTTTCCTAATCTTGTGATAACTCAAGTTCGGATATAACATGAAACGTCTTTTATTCAAATTCATCAATTCCTTTTAGACAGTTTACCCATACCTATTTGTCGAGAGCCCATCGCGTGGCTGGTTTAAAAACGGATGATAAAGACATAGCTAGCTTGTTTTATAAACACACTTTTCGAGTGTCACATGAAATTTTGACACCTATGAAATCCAGTGCCTTTTACCTTTTTTTTTCAGTTGAACTTTCAAATTCATCACGTAGGCATGCGCAGTACTACCAGCGAGTCAGTATTTCATGGTCCTAAATTCACAATGCATTCGCCAAAGCTGCATCTGCGCAACATCGTGCAGTACGCGCGACGCACGCGCCAATATCCATAGGAGTTTAGCCTCTTTTTTAGAGGAATATCAATTCCTTTGTTCAGCTTCCCTTATTGCCTGTTTGCCCTTTGCCTAGAGTGGCTTAGAATATAATTTCCACTGTGCTTACATATATTTGGCTATACGTCACTGCTACATACATTTGTACCTAGGGTGTCGTGGGTGAGCGTTATCTTCCCGTCTTTGCCTAGAGAGGCTTAGAATAAAATTCTCACTGTGCTCACATATATTTGGCTATACGTCACTGCTACATACCTAAGGTGTCGTGGGTGAGCGTTATCTTCCCGTCTTTGCCTAGAGTGGCTTAGAATACAATTCTCACTGTGCTCACATATATTTGGCTATACGTCACTGCTACATACCTAGGGTGTCGTGGGTGAGCGTTATCTTCCCGTCTTTGCCTAGAGTGGCTTAGAATACAATTTCCACTGTGTTCGCATATATTTGGCTATACGTCACTCCTACATACCTAGGGTGTCGTGGGTGAGCGTTATCTTTCCGTCTTTGCCTAGGGACATCCTGGGTTTCATCCCACAACCCTCGTGGTCGCAGCCCCATATCCACGTATTGCGGAACCAAAACTGCGGCAGTACGTGAATGGTTGCTGGGTCCGGGCCGCGGTTGGCCACGGTGATGCGGCACAGGACATCGTTGGGCGTGTTCTTGGCGTACTCGGCAAAGACGTCCCAGTATCGCCTCTCGGCAAACACACCTGGTGAACATTCAGATGAAGGTGAGAATGTGAGATTAGTGTTCAGCAACTACAACAATAACAGGTTACTTATATAGCGATTTTAACCAGTTTGTGCAGAGATTTTTTTTTTTTTACAGTGACTGGATCCAGACGCGAGACTCTTTTTCACAAACATTAATCCCAGGTAGGTTCAGGCCAGCATCTGATGAGTAGCACCACAACAGGTGCCGGCTGCAAGCCATTTGCTGACAGATATGTCCGGCTTCGCTCCGAGTTGCTCTTAACGTTTGTATACGTCATCCGTTTTGAATTCCGGTAAAGATTTGCGCAAACTGGTTAACTAAGATCAGAGTGCTTCACATTATTAATACCTTTGATCATTATTATTACTCTGCTCATTGGGCCAATGAAACCTTCCAAAGATAATCTCAGCTCCCTGTGGAGTCTACAGCTCGATGTTGCCATTTTGGCACAAAGCAACTACATAAACATGTAGAATCAACCACAATAACAATCTCTACACTCACACCTGTGCCCTGGGTGGGGAGGAGCAATGAGTGACAAAGTTCCTTGCCAAATACTTGAGTCCTCCCGCTCAAACTCTACCCTCACAGGTACCCATAAGTTACTCCTGGGTGGGCAGGAGCAATGAGTGACAAAGTTTATTGCACAAATCCTATTCTCTAGCTATATATACCATATTATATATATATATACCATATTATATACCATGCAAATAACAAAGAAAATTCGCAAGTACTATTCACGTACCCCCCACGCACCAGCCCTGCACTAGCCACGCACTAGCCACGAGGTAGCCGCGACAAATCATCGCAGACCAAAAATTGTGCATGTCCAATTTTTCTCCACATAGAAAAATGAAGGCTACGCGGGGGTCAGGTAGCTTAAAATTACTTGCGTAGTGCACGCAGGCCGCCCGCGGAGGGCCACGTAAAAACCCAAAATCTCTACGTGGACCCCTCGCTAGGCCTACTTCTGATGAGACCATGGCTTTACTCCTGGGTGGGAACTTGGAAGAAGCAATGAGTGACAAACTTCTTTGCCAAATACCAGAGTCTTCAAGCTCAAACTCTAATTTCGCAGGCACCCACCCAGTTACGCCTGGGTGGGGAGGAGCGATATTAATGAGTGACAAAGTTCCTTGCCAAATACCTGAGTCTTCAAGCTCAAACTCTACTTTCGCAGCACCCAGTTTCGCCTGGGTGGTAAGGAGCAATATTAACCCTAACCCTGCCAGATACAGCACAGTGCATCTGTGGTGACTGCTTGACCTTGCTGGACTCTGCACACAAGTCAATGTGACACAGTTTGCAATCTGTTGCGTCTGGCAGGGTTTCTAGCCAAAATACCCTGGAGGGTTAGGGTTAAATTAAATTAATGAGTGATAAAGTTCCTTGCTATAAAATACCTGAGTCTTCCAGCTCAAACTCTGGCTCATTGACACTGCGCTCCTTCCCTTCTCTTTCCAAGGTGGCGTAGGGATACTCGGCCTGGGGATACTTGTACAATGCCTTCATGTAGGAATGAGTTGGGGAGGAATCAAGGTAGTAGTAATTCTCCTTACAGTCTTCACCATGGTTACCCTGTGGGCCTGAAAATACACACACAAAAGAGTGGATAAAAAGGGGCCAATTTCATAGAGCTGCTAAGCACAAACATTTGCTTAGCATGAAAATTTGTCCTTGGCAAAAACAAGGTTACAGACCAAATTTTCAAGGGATCCTTATTGTTTTTGATTGATAATCAGCTGGTTTTTGGCTTAGCATGAAAAACCCGTAGAATTTTGGCTGGTACCGGTAACCGGTTTTTAATGAGCAAGACTTTTTTGTGCTAAGCAAATATTTGTGCTTAGCAGCTCTATGAAATTGGCCCCAGGAGTTGACTAACATCTTGTGTAGGGTTGTACAGTGTATCCAAAGCCCTATTTCTTGGCTTAGCTAACCACAGAATTCTGCGCTCACAATCACCATTTTGTGCTAACCGCGCGAGCAGAAACAATTATGTGCTAACCCTGTAAGCACAGAATCCTTCGTTACAGGATGTACCGGTACGCATGCGCAGAAGCCAAAATTCCTCGCTAACTCGTGAAATACGCTTACTGTAAGCACGGAATTTTCTGCTACAGTAAGCTGGGATTTTTCGCTAACGGTAAGCAGAGCCAAGGAATTGGGCCCAGGTATCCGAGTATCTGACCGTTGATTCCATACACGGACATTAGTAATTTGTCTTCCCTACTTAAGTTTAACCCATCAGCCATCAGAATATGCCAAAATTAGCTCAGAAAAAATTGAAGGAATTTCTGAGAAAACACTTGGGTTTGTACACAGTGTGTCATCAAGTGATGTCCAGGTATGCGCCCTTTCCAATTTCTATGGCCATGGACACACACTAATTTCCCGGGCTGGTCTCGAACCCGCAACGTACAGAATTACTCTTCTTGGGCCATGAGTTCAAGGATCCAGACCACGAGGCCACTGCAGAATCTAAAGCATATGTACCTGTCAACCCATACAGTCGTTCCTTCAAGATGGGATCTTTGCCGTTCCAGAGAGCCAGCCCAAAGCAGAGGCGACACTGCCGATCTGAGAAACCCATAAGTCCATCCTCTCCCCAGCGGTAGGCACGGGAACGGGCGTGGTCATGGGGAAAATATTCCCAACTGCAAGATAATAATAATAATAGTGAATAATAGTGAGCAAGTTTTATAGCGCAAGTATCTACCAAGAGTGGTCATCAAGGGTCATCATTATTATTCCTGCTCATTGGTCTCACAAAACATTCTAAATACCATCTCGGCTCTCTGGCGAGTATAGAGCTCAATGCTGGCATTCCAGTTAGGGTTAGTACCCAGGTACCAATGCTTTTTTCCGGTTGCCAAACTACTCGAAATTGCACACCCCTAAATCCAGACATCAATCGAGTTCCTACGTACAAAACATAGGGCGAGTCAGGTTGGAGTACCGCTTCTTTCCTCGCCTTTCACCACTATGACCCGGGTTCGAATCTGGCCTGGGCCAATAAGTGGATTGGGTTTTCAGTCCCTGCCTGACTCCGTGGGTTTTCCCCATGATATTCTTCTGGGGTTTTCCTCCCACCTCTAAAACTGTACCTTCTTCCCATTGTATTCTCTCTACAGCTTGCGAGCTACAGTGCCTTGGGGAATTTTGAGGGATTCTTGGCTTTATTACCAGAAATAAATAATATTGATAATAATATAAATAATATTGATAATATTATAAATAACGTGGGCCACGACCGAAACAATATTATTATATTGTCAAGAGAAACTCCTAAAGTACTGTAGTGTTCACCGACTTTGGAAATTGTAAGCTTCTGTGGTAAAGGCAAAGCTGGGATCTCCATTTACTATAGTATGATGTCCAGTGATATAAACATTCTTTCCGGTCAGTCAATCAATTACAAAAAAATATATTGAGAAAACAAAATCTGGGACTGGAATAACGTTTCAAATTTTGTTAGAAAATACTAAAAATTCATTAGTTAAAATGCACTCGACTCTCAATACACTTTGTACAAAACCACTGAAGTGGCGTCTCGAGTTACTACAGTACATTCTTTCCAAAACGTAATTTAGAGAATGCCGACATCGACCGATCGAAGACGAGTACCAACCAGCTTCCGTCGGCCGAGTAATCCTCCCGGACTGTCCCCCACTGTCGCTCCGAGAGGTACGGTCCCCATCGCTTCCAATGCCTCACACGATCGTCCGACTCTTTCAACTTAGTTTTCTCCGGTATCAACGCCATTCAGCAGCTCGAAAACCTATCTATTCAGGGCGAGAAGGTAGCTGAACTTTTAAAGAATACACTTCATGATCACAGTCATCACACAGGATTCTAGGTCATGTAGAGGTTCAAGCTGTGTTGAATTTACTTCCGTGTGAGTTTCCTGTACCGTACTCCGTATGCTACTTATACAGCCGGCTATGTGGTACAAGGTCTAGTCTCCCGCCGGGCCGCGGGTGTGAAGTTTTGCGGGCCTAGCCTGCAAATCAGCCGTCCATCTTTGCAACAGGTTTACGGTGTCCTTTAGATGACACTGGATTTCTTTGAGTAAGTGGAGTCG
Organism: Crossaster papposus; assembly: GCA_037893245.1. NCBI lineage: Eukaryota > Metazoa > Echinodermata > Asteroidea > Velatida > Solasteridae > Crossaster > Crossaster papposus. The sequence continues at coordinate 921,906 of JBAIAA010000029.1, forward strand.
TACCTCAGAGCGTAATTATACAGCTCTACGAGTCGTACAGAAAAAACTCAACGATCGTGTTTGTTACGAGTTTATCATCAGACTTGCTTGAATTAGCACAAATGGGCGTATCTACACCACACTGAGTGGAAGACACTTAGGTTCTCAGATCGTGACTTTCCCTTAAATTATAAACTCACTCCATAAACTTAGAGACCAAAAATAGTCAATGAAAAATAAGCAGAGACCGAATTTGAACCCCAGTCGAACTACATGTATCTATAACCAAAGTACCAAACCCATTATCCACTAAGCTACGGGTCAAGATAGGAGCGTCCGTATACACCCACATATCTACACGCGGCCATGGATAAAGCCTAATCGGCTGAACTAATCCTATCACCACCACACAAGAAGTAATCACAAGCAATTTTTTAAATGCCTCGACATGGACGACGACCACATTTTATAGGACCTGCGTTGCTGGTTTTATCTTTTAATGTTGAAGGCTCAACTGCTAAGCAAAGCTTACCAGAGCTGGGTAACAATCTCCAGTGTGATGTCCTCTGTTTGCAAGAGACACATCGAGGAAGGAACAACATATCTGTCCAACCAACCATACCTGGTATATGACACTGGCCATTGAGCGTCCCCATCGGCAGTGGGGCAGTGCTGTATTTGTCAAGACTGGTTTAGTTGTAGAAGCAACGCCCTGCTCCGCAGACGACGACATCAAAATCTTAACAGCATGATCTGGGTAGTGTTAAAGTAATTTATGTCTACAAACCACCACCCGTAGCCTTCAAATTCACCAACCTGTCCCCCATGTGCACAAAAAGCCGCAAATTATCATTGGAGACTTGAATAGTCATAGCGTGTGTTTTCTGTTCCACAGAGCGTGAGTTCGAATCCCGGCCGTCGACACGTGTGTCCTTAAGCAAGGCAATTAAACCACTATTGCTTCGTCCTTCGGATGGGACGTAAAGCCGTTGGTCCCGTGTGTGTGTATTGTGTATAGCCTATATTGAACCTGGACACGCACGTAAAAGAACCCAGTCACGCTTATCGCTAAGAGCAGGGGTTCGCCTCGGTGTTTCTGGCATTTCGTTCATCCTCCTGCAGGTTTTCTCAGGCTTACGAGCTTACAGTGCCTTGGGCGCTTTTTGAGGAATCCTCGGTTTCATTGCCGAAAGAAATAATAGAATAATAGAATAATAATAGAATAGCACCCAATGGGGTTATAGAGAAACCAACAAGGATGGCGAAGCCGTGAAAGAGTGGATGGACACAAACCAACTCAGTCTCATTCATGATCCCAAGCTCCCTCATTCGTTTCACAGTGCCCGCTGGGAACGTGGTTATACCCAGATCTCGCCAGTGACCAGCAACATTGCAGGCATGTGGCATAAGTTTGTGATGGATTCCATACCACAAAGTCAACACCGTCCAATTGGTATGAAAGTGGATGTAGCTGTTAAACCAACTACAGTGCCTTTCAAACGGCGCTTCAACTACAAGAAAGTCATGTGGCAAGACTTTACTGATGAGCTAGATCAGAAAGTAAAACATATCAGCCATCAGTAGAAAACTATGACTAATTCACTCGGCTAGTTAGGAAGACTGCTAGAAGACACCGATCCCCGAAGTTGCAGAGTAGAGTACATCCCTGCGGCCGATTTCACCAATGTTAGGATTAATCCTAGGAAGAGTAACTCCTCCTAACTTGCAATAGATCCAATGCAAGTTAGGATGAGTTACTCATCCTAACTCGAGATAGGATTAATCCTAGCGTTTCGTGAAATCTCAGGACTCTCAAAGCAGAGTTCTGAGCTTTACGAAGAATATGTCGCCATGTTTGAGACAGATCTTTTCTCCGACGAAACACGTGGCTCCACTTGAAACATCTGCTAATAGTAAAATAGCAATGTGGACAGAGAGGCCCGCCAGTCACCCATCCACTGACTACTCTCCTGTTGGTGAAGAACTACCACCTGGTGCAGACTAAAGCTGGCTTAAATAGAAATGCCTCAACAGGTTAAGGTCTGGTGTAGGAAGATGTAAAGTCAATCTCTGTAAATGGGGATATATTTACAATGCAGACGTAACCTGTGATTGTGGTACAGCGCCACAAACAATGGAATACTTACTGTGCTGCCCTAAACTGGAGCTAGAATGCACGGCTACCGCCCTAGCAGATTATAATGAGAATGCTAAAAAATGTGTTCAGCACTGGCTGAAACACATTTTGATACTGTGCTGTGGACACGCCAAGAAGAAGACTATAAGCTAATTGTGAGAAGTCGATAGAAGCCGTTTTCAAAGTGCTTTAATTGTACCTCTGGGTTACGTGTAACTAGTTGAATGAGCAATAGACTTGTGCAAGGCCATCGTCGTTATTTTGTCCGAAATCCACGCCGCGCGCGCTGCAGCCAGGGGCGTAGCGACCGGGGGGGGGGTTGTGGGGGGTGTCACACCCCCCAATAATTTTTCTCAGTCGGCAATTCGAGCCTCAGTCGGCAACTTGACCACAAAAACTCAGTCCACAAAATGGGCCCATGTGCCGACCGAGGCTCCAAATGCCGACTGAGGGAAATAAAACAGAAAGCCCTCTTAGTAATTCTCTAGCATACTTTATTCGTCGTCTATCGTCAGGTGTACATTGACCCCCATTTGACCCTAAGTTATTGTGAGACTTGAGACCAAGTGACCATTAGTCAGGTCACTGGAAGTTCAAAGTTACCACAGAACAGTACATCTTAATGTCCTTATCTCAGTTCAAGTTTCCACAGAACTATAAATCTAAAATGTTAACCTTGATTGGTGAAATAGGCCCACACAATTTGTACACTACACTGAATTGATAAAAGTAGGCGATTTTGCAGTGAACTGTTTAAGGCAATGATGTCTTGGTGTTGATCACCTTTTGATCATGATGCCAATCATCCCCACTCCCTTTATGAGTTCCGCTCAGAAGAAAAATTATGCAATAAAAAATGCCAAGAAAAAATTAGCAAATTTGATTCAAAGAGTCAGAGGAAAGTATAGCAAGGAAATGCCTCAGATTGCACCACAGAGCATCTAGAATCCATTTTTTTCCCGGGGCCCTTAAGAGGGCCCCGAACCCTACGCCGTAAATGGCTTCGCGCTCGCTAGGCTCGGAGTCGGCAATTCACTTCCACACCCCCCGAATGAAAATGTCCTCGCTACACCAAAATACGTCGCGAACAGCTGCCACTATACGCTGCCACTATACAACTTAACTTGATCCCATTGCCTTGTTCCATTCGGAGAATAAATCTTATGTTTTCCGTATTTTGCGCTAGATTTATAGCGCACGACCTCGTATGCAAAACAAAAGATAAGTATAGGCGGGGCTTATTATGTGGAGTGTCCAATCACACCTTGGTTTACGTTTCGACCCGAGCAGCGGAAGAACTAGGTTGTTCTAATGTCTGGGGCTGGTCTTGCTCGATCCTCATTACATGCGCTCGGTAAAATCATGGTAAAATGCAATTGCAAAAGTAACTGCGTAATAAAATGTAACAAAAACAAATCCTGTATAGTGTAACACAATGTACATGTACATGTAGTAGTTTTGTCAATTGACAAAATAAACATCTGTTTTACGGAATGTTTAGAAACCAGACGTTTTTGTTAATTATATGCTGGAATCTAACACAAGCGTTAGGGGATATAATACAAGACTCGTGTTAATTCTCAATGCACCTTTATCTGAGAATTCCGCGAGAGTCCGAGTAAATACAATTCATTACAGATACGAGGTTGTTATGTCTGAAATCTTAATCGGGTTTTGTATTTGTAGAGAAAATTTGTGTTGTCCTTTATGGACAAAAAGAGATAATTACCGGCCACGGGCAGCCGTTACATGCAAATAAGCCTCGCTCTGCTTTTCAAATGAATTCTAAAGATTCAGCTTTTCGAAGTAATTCCGTTACGTAAGTACAATGAAAAAGGGCGGAACATACGTTCAGCAAAGCGTATTTAACCCTCGCCAAGTTTTGAGTTGGTTCATTTAGAAGCATCGACTTGAGCTGTAAACATCGTGCCAAACTAACTACCCGTGCCTAAAAAAACAGTAAGATATTGGTTTTGAAATTGTGCCTATATAGTATACAATGATTTGTTTACAGGTGCACGTGGAAATTGGTTGTACAGTACGTTCGGTGATTTTTAAGTCGTTTTCGGAGGTCCAAATTCGTTGGAATAATGTACGTCCAAATGTACCCAGCTGCCTCTTTAATTTGCGGTTAACTGTCGCACTTTTTGTGATGTTTCTCTTTTGGTTGGTTTCTAGACCTCATCATGGTAGGATTGAAGTTGGTGTTCCTTTTGTCGCTGGTGGCCGGCGCGATCGTGGTCTGCAATGCCGAGACCGACACACTGGACAGCCTACTGCGGCGGATGCTCGACGAAATTCGCGCCCAAAATGTGGCGGTAAGTATTGCCTATATAAAACATTCATTTTGTTTCCCCTTTTCTGCAATGACTGACTTTTAGCGAGAAAAAAATGCAACCTCGTATGCTTCCATTAGCTCTTGTAGCTCTTGGAGCTACACTGTCTTGTTTTGATATATAGAAGAACTCGTGCTATAGATACATGTACCAAGAACTCCCGATTCGGTTTATTATTTATAATTCATCCAGCGCCATTTTTGTCCAACAAAATAAGTCTGAGGCTCAAATTATGATGAACAATTACATCCAAGACTAATAGTAATAGCCCCGCTTTGGGTTCACGAAACAAAATGGCGCTGCAATCAAAACTCCTGAACCGATCAATCTGGAGTTCTTGGTTTTGGTTTTCCTTCTAACAAGATTTCCTATCCATTATAAAGGGTTTGGGTTCCTGAATATTGGAAGTATGAGGTTGCGGTTGTTGTTTTTACTATTCTGTATAATCGAGGGAAATGGGCGAAATATTCTTCATACAAAGTACCTGTGCGTATCTTTTTTTTTCAATTTCGTATGCTCTCTACTTGAAACCACACACACAGGTAGCTCAAGACTACGTACAGCGCCTGACCGAGGCACTACCTGGAGGCGGGTCGTCTATGGTCAGCATCTCCGTCTTGGGCATGACCAAAGGCAACCTCATGGCGCACGGCGGCAAAGGCGCGGTGCCTCTCACAGACATGCAGATGAATCAGCTCGCCGCAGCCGTCAAGAACGGGCGCTTCGAGGCTTTCGACCAGAGTGGACTCAAGGTCGGGGGAAACATCTACCGTCTGCTAATGAGCACCGCGGGCAAGCCAGTGGTTCGATTCGGCAGCCGGGCCGGGACTATTCTTGCCAAGAAGACCACTGCTGGAGCCGTGGTGATCTGGGTGCCAGCTGGGGTAGAGCTGGAACAGTTTGATACCGGCTTGAAAAATACCGAGAAGTAGGCTCGTTAACGAACATAAAATACCAAATAATAAACAAATCTGCAAGTGACCTCGTAGGTTCTGTGCATATAAAATTAAAACAAATATATATTTTCGATTAAAGTAATTTATTTAACAATACAATTTACTAACAGACTTACATTAAAAAACTTCCAGTCGTAACTCAACGCAGTTATTATTTATTCGACATTTGAAACAATCGTGAAATATACTACAAAATACACACAAAAAAGACAGAGGCATATGCCTGGAATTAAAAAACTTTTACAAAGAAACTGACCGGGCCTTCAATTACAATGCCGTATAATTGTTTACAAAGAGAAAACTGGAAAAACGTTTTGATATTTGTAATTTTATAGCCGTTTATATTAATATAGAATATTTATTCATTAAAGACTTCATTTTTAGTTGGCTAGGCCATATAACTTTACGATGAATAAACTTGTTTTTGTCTTTATACAACTTCCGTCTCGCTAAACTACTCGTGTACACGTCACTTGAGCTTAACCTAGTATTAATAAAACAACAAAGTAAACTATATAAACAAAATCTCTTTTACACTTAAAAAGTTTGTTAAATAAAGTAGTGTCGAACCTGACGTTAACATAAGAACAACAGATTTACCATTTTTTGTCCTGTTGTTGTAGTTTTTTTGGTTTTTCTTTACTGGCTTATGGGCCTGAACGCGCGGATAAAGCCCACTGTCAAACACTAAAATCGATAAAGGACCTTATTTGTTCATGGGTTAATATTGGAGAAAATGTCCTGCCCTAATCGATTTGCCTTCCGCAAAAATTGAAAGAAACCTATTGTTCGGTTTGTCCTTGCACATTAAAATATTTGTGTTCCCGCGGCGGGTTTCAGGAAATGTATTCGTGTTTTATATACATGTAGGTGTCTGTGGTTACACGCCATTAAATCGATTCTAATAACCCTTTCAGTACCAAGAAAAAAACTTGCTCAGGTGAATGCTCATCACAGACTATGAAACTTCTCAAAGCATGGTAGTACACACATTGGTTTGTCACACTGTTTACAAATCGTGCGAGTTTGTTTCCGCTTGGCTCTGGTACTGCAAACAACACAGTTGCGCTTTTTGCCGGCAAAATTTTTCCAGCCATAGTGATGAGTCGGAAAGCGGCTGAAACCACGTGACACTTGACTGGCATGCTGAGCTGGGTTGTGCTTCCAACTGGAAATAAGCTCTTCTATCACCTTGACCCTGAAATCCAAAGTGGTCAAGTGCTGATTTGTAGGGATGCTGTTGTATACAATGGTAGCATTCACCAAGCAGATGTCAAGAATGGCCACGAAAACTCCTTTTCACCATTTCATCGATTTGTGAGGGTAGTACTGACATTTGTGCTGCGAGATCACTTCCTCCCATGTATTTATTATAATCATTAACGACAGAAGGTTTTTTGATCGTACGAAGTTCACTCAAACTTTTTTTGCTCCGAATGTTATTCGTGTCGATATTGCAGTTTCCAACATTTGTGAGAAGAGTTACACGCTTGGCATCATGCCAGACGACGCACAGTTGGCCGGCTTTGGTGTTAAACTGGGGGTATCACCACCTCTTATCATGTGTAACTTGTTTTGGTTTGCACAATCTGGAATCCCCAGTGTGGTGTATGTAGCGTGCAGTTCCACAAGCTCCAAACTTTAACTGTGACAACTTGCAGACAAGAGCTAGGCTAGTGTACCAACTGTCCATAAAAATGAAATGTCCCTATTATGTTCGAGTCCTGTAATTATAGTCCAGGCAAAATACATAATTTTGTTTTGTTGACCTCAAACAAATTGCAACAAATTGTTTTTGGTCCCTAGAATTACATACTAAAAGTCTACAAAAATCCAAGTGGTGGAAATATGTCTAATTTGCATTAATCGTTAATCCCTGCCGTGTAATATGTTTATTCCCATATTTGGGTATATAGGCCTATTTTATTTTTATTTTTTGGCGATTATACTTAAACATGCTTACTTCAATAACATTTTCTAAAGAATGTAAGTGACTAAATAATTATGAAAATATAGTAATGGTCCAAAATGACTACAATTATACCCTATCATTTGCACGCATTTACCGTGTCTCCAGATATCATCAAATAGTAAGTATTGAAGTGCTTCAAATTCACCAAGTTGCTTACTGGCACAGTTATCCCATTAAAACCTTATGGAAAATCATATGAACAATGATAACATTGTGATATTTAGTCCAGCAAACAAAAACTTGGAAAAAATGATGTGTCCCTAAATTGGGCTAACAAGTATAGGTGAAGGGTTGCCTAAGGTGAGATACTTGAACAAGTTCAAGGAAACCCCCCCAAATTTAAGATTGTTGTTGCTTACAATAATCATATCTACGTTAAAATGTATTTTGGAGATTTCCTTGAACTTGTTCAAGTCTTCCATGTTAGGCAACCCTTTAACTACTTTTTAGCCTAATTTATAGACACACCATTTTTCCCAAGTTTTTGTTTTCTGGGCTAATTATCACAATGTTATTATTGTTCATATGATTTTTCATAAGGTTTTAATATGATAACTGTGCCAGTAAGCAACTTGGTGAATTTGAAGCTCACCAATACTGACTACTTGATGATATCTGGAGACAGTGTAATGTGCGCACATTTATAGGGTCACGAAGTTGTCATTTTGGATAATTACTGTGTTCTCATAATTATTCAGTCACTTATATGCTTTAGCAAATGTTATTGAAGTAAGGATATTTAAGTAGAATCACCAAAATAAACTTTTCAAAAAATAAAAATAAAATATATACCCAAATATGGGAATAAACATATTACACAGCAGGGATTAAGGATTTATGCAAATTAGACATATTTCCACCACTTGGATTTTTGTAGATTTTTAGTATGTAATTCTAGAAACCTTATAGAAGTGCACTGTGGTGAAAAATAATTTGTTGCAATTTGTTTGAGGTCAAAACTTATTTTTCCTGGACTATTAGGTCAGGACTACATGCCCAGCAGATGTAATATTAGGTTGGTGTTGTGTTGATACCCATGCACAGAAGCAAGGCCACGAATGCCATAATTTCAGGAACAGTAGTTGGAGTCCAGGCAGGCTGATGATTGGCTACATCTGCACACATTTTTGGGCGGCATAGCGATTGGTCTCATCCACCATCAACTCCCACACTGCTTGACAGAAGAAGAGCTGAAAGATTTCCATGGGCGACAGGTGACTGAAATCTCCCGTACAGCCAGTCTCTTCACTGATTTTCATCGGTGGGCGCTTGCTGTAAAAAGGTGCTTGCTTTATTCCATCCATACCTGAAATAGGAACATTCCGAAAGGTTAATGGGCCCCACTTCATTTCACGGCACATTTTCTTTTAAGGGTAGTATACAACATTAGCTTTTTGGGGAGGGGGGGGGGGGGGGTCAAACGGATTTATCTGGGGTTTAATATTTTTTGGGACGACGGTTGGCCAACCATCTTTGGAAATTGCTAAACAATATCAGTTTTGTTAAAACAGAACAGCACACCAGGTGCCCTGATTTCACAGGATGCTCGAGACCATTCGTGACTGTCAAATATGGCCATTCATTAAATGAAGTAGTTTTGGGGGGTTTGGGGTTTTTTTGTGGTTTTTTTTTGGGGAGGGGGGGGGGGGGGGGGTGGGTGAAGTGTTTGTGAATCATTAACGGATTAAACCAGACACGAATTGAATCTGTATTTCCAGTCCTTTATTCTGCTCAGTTTTCTACACTAGTCTCATAGTATCTGCCACCATGATTGCAAGCCTCGTGTGTCCCTAGCCTAAATCCCATGATAGTTACAGTGTATGAGGTCAACGGACTAGGGTCAACATTATTTTGCACATTACATGTACTCATGAATATATATCACACACTACAGGGGGGGAGTCGCAAATGTTGTATTACCTTTAATGACAAACTGTCCTTACAATGCTGTTTTTGGATGCTCGTATCTAGTGTTCCCACTGAAATATGTCTTCTTTTTTAATAAAATAATATCTCCTGAAATAAAATCTTCTTTTTAAAGATTATTATTATTGCCGCCTGTCTTTTCAGTAGTTGAAGAAGGCCCGATTCAGTGGAATTATATTTTTTTTTGTCACCTTCACATTTGCAGTCCTATCTGAAATTAGACTTGGATGCAAAATTATCACACTTTACTTTGCATAATTCAGGTACAACATTTCATAAATTTTCATGTTTTTTTCATTTCATTTCATTTATTATTTCGCAGGGCACAATAAGATTGATTTACAATCAATAGAAAATTAATAAAAAAATCTATAAACAAATAAAAAATCTATATTTTCATCAATTTCTAATTGGATTCCATCGGATTAAGCAATGCAAACTGAAACGTTCAGTGCTTTTGATGATTTTCCCTGCAAAAGGACATCAAAAATCCAAGGTTACATTAAAGTAGCCGATGAATGTCGGATGCGAAACATTTCGAGAATACCCTTTTTTAATTTTAGTAACCTCCCTACCTGAAGTTTGGCTTTCCCGACAAAGTTGAAAAGGTTTGTGTTGCCTCTTCATAACTTTCGTCAGACGTTGCTACAGAAGATTCAACATCGGACATATCTGAACCGCTATCTGCGAAGATTTCCTCCAAAATCTTGGAAGCGTTTTCGGTCATGATGGCGGCCAAGTCAGTGGCTGGCGTGGGGATGCAAGTAAAGGGCCTTTCGGGGGCGCGCGCGCGTCCTTTTGAGCGGTTTGAAACCGCTGGTCACATAACGACTATTATAATGGGGGACATACGAGTTCCTTGGCTGCGAACGTCCATGCAACTTTGAGCAAAGGTGGCGCGCTCGGTACTGATGATAGGGATACAGCCCATAGATAATGCCTAACCCAACGATAAATACGCCATCTTTCAAATTTATAAGAAGAACTACTTGCAACTCCCAAAGATGTTTGAGACACGCATAAAATGAAAACTTATTTCATCATCTTTTGTAGGGACTGATAACCGATGATTTTTAGCTGAAACTTTCAAAGTAGTCCTGTCGCTCATCGCATGCTTGCACGTCCATATCCACTGTACACGTGCATTTACACGTTTAATACATGACCCATAATGTGCGTTTCATTTCATTTCACCGTAGGCTAAATTGGCATTTTCTACGCAACGATCGACCAATAACAAACCGACTTTATAAGCCAACTTAGGCTATTAGCATAATAAGCACCACCCCAAAACCTCACAGGATCAGAATGAATGAAACAAGCTGCCTATGCCATCAATGTGATCCAGTTGAGTTGTTTATAGTGTATAATAATTTGTATTTGTTTGACAAGTTTATTTTGGTGATTGTACTTATACATCCTTACTTCAATAACATTTTCTGAAGCATGTAAGAGACTGAATAATTATGAAAATATAGTAATGGTCTAAAATAACTACAATGTTCGCCTATAATTTGCACGCATTTACCTTGTCTCCAGATATCATCAAGTAGTCAGTATTGACGAGTCAGCTTCAAATTCAACCAAGTTGCTTACTGGCACAGTTATCCTATTCAACCTTATGGAAAATCATATGAACAATGATAACATTGTGATATTTAGCCAAGCAAACAAAAACTGGGGGAAATGGTGTGTCCATAAATTGGGCTAAACATTAGGTGAAGGGTTGCCTAAGGTGAGAGACTTGAACAAGTTCAAGAAACCCCCCTCCCCCCAAAAAAAAATAAAAAAATAAAATAAAATAAACAAATACGGATTTGTGTAGCTTACAGTAATCATATCTACGTTAAAATGTATTATGGGGATTTCCTTGAACTTGTTCAAGTCGTCCATGTTAGGCAACCCTTTAACTACTTTTAGCCCAATTTATGGACACACCATTTTCCCCAGTTTTTGTTTGCTGTGCTAAATATCACAATGTTATCATTGTTTATATGATTTCCCATAAGGTTTGTTTCAATTATGATAATTGTGCCAGCAAGCAACTTGGTGATTTTTAAGCTCACCAATACTGACTACTTGATGATATCTGGTGACAGTGTAATGTGCGTCATTTTGGACAATTACTATGTTCTCATAATTATTCAGTCACTTATATGCTTTAGATTAATGTTAGGAGGTAGGGATATGCAAGTAAAATCACCAAAAATAAACTTTAAAAAAAAATATATATATAAACACACCTCTTGCTAGTTTTTCCTGGATTATCTAGCGCACGATCTCGTATGCAAAAACAGATCATAGTATAGGCGGGGCTTATATTTGGGGTGTCCAATCACACCTTGGTTAATCCCAACGTCACGCAGCTATATAGGCATACTTTGCATACATTACATTCGAAAAAAATGGCAAAGACCTTTCTTCGTGGTCAAGTTTGCAACTAGTATGTTGTTCTAATGTATGGGGCTGGTCTTGCTTGATCCTCATTACATGCGCTCGGTAAAATGCAATTGCAAAAGTAACTGCGTAATAAAACTAAACAAAAACTTATCTGTTTAGTGTAACACAATGTACATGTAGTAGTTTTGTCAATTGACAAAATAAACATCTGTTTTACGGAATGTTTAGAAACCAGACGTTTGTGTTAATTATAGATGCTGAAACCTACGGAGGCCCTAAAGGGACATATGACGAAAAGAAATCACCGTGACGAAATAATTCGATTTTTTTATTTCGTGCGCTCGAAATCATTTCGTGCCCACGAAATGATTTCGTGAGCTCGAAATCATTTCGTGAGCTCGAAATCATTTCGTGCGCTCGAAATACTTTATTTCGTTCGCTCGAAATCATTTCGTGCGCTCGAACAAATGAACAACTCGGTCTTGGAGCAAGACTAGCCTGCTTAATGCTGACACAACGTCATATAATTTACTTAAGCGATTTCTAGCAAACCACGAAATGATTTCGAGCGCACGAAATGAATTCAATATAGAACGAAATGATTTCGAGTGCACGAAATGATTTCGAGCGAACGAAATAATTTCGAGCGCACGAAATGATTTCGAGTGCACGAAATACAGTATTTCGAGCGCACGAAATGATTTTGAGCTCACGAAAATATTTTTTTCGAGTGCACGAAATGATTTCGTGGGCAATAAAAAATAAAAAACTCAAATTATTTCGTCACGGTGATTTGTATTCGTCATAATTATGTCCCTTTAGGGGCTCCGTAGAAATCTAACTCAAGCGTTAGGGGATACAATACAATTCCCAATGCACCTTTACCTCATAATAAAATTCATTATAATTACAGATCCGAGGTCGTTATGTCCGGAATTTTAATCGGGTTAATAAGGTATTTGTAGCGAGAATTTGTGTTGTCCTATATGGGAAAAAAAAAGAGAATTACCGGCCACAGCAGCGGTTACATGCAAATAAGCCTCGCTTTGCTTTTAAAATGAATTCTAAAGAGTCAGCTTTTCGAAGTAATTCCGTTACGTAAGTACAATGAAAAAGGGCGGAACATACGTTCAGCAAAGCGTATTTAACCCTCGCCAAGTTTCGAGTTCGTTCATTGCGAAGCATTGGCTTGAGCTGTAAACATCTTGCCAAACTACCCGTGCCTAAAAAACAGTAAGATATTGGTTTTGAAACTGGGCCTATATGGTATACAATGATTTGTTTACAGGTGCACGTGGAAATTGGTTGTACGTTCGGTGATTTTTAAGTCGTTTTCGGAGGTCCAAATTCGTTGGAATAATGTACGTCCAAATGTACCGAGCTGCCTCTTTAATTTGCGGTTAACTGTCGCACTTTTTGTGATGTTTCTCTTTTGGTTGGTTTCTAGACCTCATCATGGTAGGATTGAAGTTGGTGTTCCTTTTGTCGCTGGTGGCCGGCGCGTTCGTGGTCTGCAATGCCGAGACCGACACTCTGGACAGCCTACTGCGGCGGATGCTCGACGAAATTCGTGCCCAAAATGTGGCGGTAAGTATTGCCTAACCATTCATTTGTTTTCCCTTTTTACTGCAATGACCGACTTTTAGCGAGAAAAAAAATTGCAACATCGTATGCATCCACTAGATCTTGGAGCTACACTGCCTTGTATGGATATAAGAACTCGTGCTATATACATGTACTAAAAACTCCCGATTCGGTTTATTATTTATAATTCCAGCGCCATTTTTGTCGAACAAAATAAGTCCGAGGCTCAAATTATGATGAACAATTACATCCAAGACTAATAGTAATAGCCCCGCTTTGGGTTCACGAAACAAAATGGCACTGCAATCAAAACTCCTGAACCGATCAATCTGGAGTTGTTGGTTTTGGTTTTCCTTCTAACAAGATTTCCTATCCATTATAAAGGGTTTGGGTTCCTGAAAGTATGAGGTTGCGGTTGTTGTTTTTACTATTCTGTATAATCGAGGGAAATGGGCGAAATATTCTTTATACAAAGTACCTTTGTGTATCTGTATTTTTACAATGTTGTATGCACTCTATTTGAAACACACGCAGGTAGCTCAAGACTACGTACAGCGCCTGACCGCGGCACTACCTGGAGGCGGGTCGTCTATGGTCAGCATCTCCGTCCTTGACATGACCAAAGGCAACCTCGTGGCGCACGGCGGCAAAGGCGCGGTGCCTCTCACAGACATGCAGATGAATCAGCTCGCCGCAGCCGTCAAGAACGGGCGCTTCGAGGCTTTCGACCAGAGTGGACTCAAGGTCGGGGGAAACATCTACCGTCTGCTAATGAGCACCGCGGACAAGCCAGTGGTTCGATTCGGCAGCCGGGCCGGGACTATTCTTGCCAAGAAGACCACTGCTGGAGCCGTGGTGATCTGGGTGCCAGCTGGGGTAGAGCTGGAACAGTTTTATACCGGCTTGAAAAATACTGCGAAGTAGGCTCGTTAACGAACATAAAATACCAATTAAACAAATCTGCAAGTGACCTCGTAGGTTCTGTGCATATAAAATTAAAACAAATGTATATTTTCGAGTAAAGTAATTTATTTAACAATACAATTTACTAACAGACTGACATTAAAAAAATCTTCCAGTCGTAACTCAACGCAGTTATTATTTATTCGACATTTGAAACAATCGTGAAATATACTACAAAATACAACATAAAGACGTTTACTTAGAAACTGACCCGGCCTTCAATTACAATGCCGTATAACTTTTTACAAAGAGAGAACCGGAAAAACGTTTATATAATTGTAATTTTCTAGCCGTTTATATTAATATAGGATATTCATTAAAGATTTTTAGTTGGCTATATCTTTACGATGAACAAACTTGTTTTTGTCTTTATACAACTTCCGTCTCGCTAAACTACTCGTGTACACATCGCTTAAGCTTAACCTAGTCTTAATAAAACAACAAAGTAAACTATATAAAAAACCTCTTTTACACTTAAAAAGTTTGTTGAATAAAGTAGTGTCGAACCTGACGTTAACATAAGAACAGATTTACCATTTTTTGTCCTGTTGTATTTTTTTTGGTTTTTTTGTGGTTTTTTTTTTTTCTTTACTGGCTTATGGGCCTTTGAAAATACTTAGATATTTTATTCAAAATGAAGGAAATCCGGACTGTGAAGGTAATTGCACAAACTTACAAAATGGGTATACACTATGGATGCCGTTAAAAGGTCCAAATGAAGGCCCCCCCCCCCCCCCCCCCCCTCCCCACCCAACTCAAAAAAAGAACGCTGGTCACATAACGACTATTATAATGGGGGACATACAAGCTCCTTGGCTGCGAACGTCCATGCAACTTTGAGCCAAGTGGCGCGCTCGGTACTGATAGGGATACAGCCCATAGATAATGCATAGCCCAATGATAAATACGCCATCTTTCAAAATTATAAGAAGAAATACTTGCAACTCCCCAAGATGTTTGAGACACGCATAACATGAAAACTTATTTCATCATCTTTTGTAGGGACTGATAACCGATGATTTTTAGGAGAAACTTTCAAAGTAGTCCTGTCGCTCATCGCATGCTTGCACGCCCATATCCACTGTACACGTGCATGTACACGTTTAATACATGACCCATAATGTGCGTGCCGTTGTGACATTTCACCGTAGGCTAAATTTGCATTTTCTACGCAACGATCGACCAATAACAAACCGACTTTATAAGCCAACTGAGGCTATTAGCATAATAAGCACCACCCAAAAACCTCACAGGATCAGAATGAATGAAACAAGCTGCCTATGCCATCAATGTTATCCAGTTGAGTTGTTTATAGTGTATAATAATTTTTATTTTTTGAAACGTTTATTTTGGTGATTGTACATCCTTACTTCAATAACATTTTCTGAAGCATGTAAGTGACTGAATAATTATGAAAATATAGTAATGGTCTAAAATGACTACAATTATCGCCTATAATTTGCACGCATTTACCTTGTCTGCAGATATCATCAAGTAGTCAGTATTGACGAGCTTCAAATTCACAAAGTTGCTTACTGGCACAGTTATCCTATTAAACCTTATGGAAAATCATATGAACAATGATAACATTGTGATATTTAGCCAAGCAAACAAAAACTATGGAAAAATGGTGTGTCCATAAATTGGGCTAAACATTAGGTGAAGGGTTGCCTAAGGTGAGAGACTTGAACAAGTTCAAGGAACCCCGGGGAATAGATAAAAAAACAACTCATATTCGTCCGTGGTGAGATTTTGGAGAAACAGACGTCACTGATAAACGTGCAGTTGCTTTTCGATTGCCTGTTGATGTGTGTGGGCCTTTTTGCGTAAAATATTGCGTTATTTTTGCATTATCCTTGCTGGAGTTCGGGCCGAAGCCTTCCCGAAATCGTATCCCGTTGCTCGGTTGACGAATTGTTGGCTTTTCGCGATTGGGCGGCAGCTATTGCGTTACGCAAAGCCTTCGCAAATTAATTGTATCCGCCTTGCTCGCGCGGTGGCCGAGTTGTTGCCGAGTTTGTTGTTCGCGATTGGGCGGCGCGTCCCGTGTTATTTGAGCTGGTGCCGCGCTTTATACTCCCTTGGTTATTGCGGTGGAAACATAGTACCAGTTGAGCGCCAGCTTTGTTTTCGGCTTCGAATTCGTGCGCGTCGACCACTTCTCAGTCACAGGTTCTGAACGTTAAAAAAATGATTTATTCATTTCGTGTTAATTGCCTTTTAGGCAAATTTCTTTGCTTCACATTGTCGATACTTAAATATTACAACATTATCTCTCTAAAAACACTCCGAAACCTATCGCTACTGCGCAAAATGTAACGTTCATCGTGCAAAAATGTCGCGAAATTGTCTGTCGATCGTGGATATGAATATGCAATTTAGAAACTTGACTGCATTACGTCAGTTGAGGGCGCACTGTCAGATGGCCGGCCTGTTGGTTTGTTTAATCATGATTTTCACGATGATGTATAAAATCAGAAATCCCGAAGTGGTTCGTATTGTTTCCCGTACGATTCCTGTTAAAAATTACGAGACGCAGGCAGCATGCAAGCGAAGATGGACTGCCTATTGAGTATTATTAGTTCGGAAGTCGGGAAGTATTTTTTACAAAGATTGTTTTTATTCAGAGTCGATGGTATTCTACGGAGCACCTAAAGGGAAATATGACGAATACAAATCACCGTTACGAAATAATTTGAGTTTTTTTCGTGCACTCAAAATAACTTATTTCGTGAGCTCGAAAAGTTTTCGTAGCCACGAAATGACTTCGTGCGCTCCAAAAAAAATTGTTCGTGAGCTCGAAATAATTTCGTGCGCTCGAAATACTTTCTAGCTGGTAACTCTACTCGCTAAGTTTCGCGATTTGTTTGTCATACAATCCATTATGTTTTTAAGACGTCAACAAGGTGTATCTATAAGTTACGATTTCACCCAGCTAGCAGGTGCCGCGCGAAGCGCGGCATCCTGCTAGTGTAGACAATTTAAGAAGGAGACTGGGTTGCAATCACTGACCTTTACACATGGACAGATCATCATTGTTTCACACTTGAAGTCGGCGCGAAATGGAAGTTCAACATGGCGGACCCATGACGTCACTCCGTGAGCCAATGAAATGTTCAGGTGGAGTGTTTAGTGGGTACGGTACCTATGACGTAATGTTTATTAATTTAAAAATGTACAGAGTTAATCCACTGACCTCTACACCTGGACATTTCATTGGCTCACAGAAGTGACGTCTTGGGTCCGCCATGTTGCACTTCCAGTTCACGCCGACTTCAAGGGTTAGCACACTGAGCAGAATATGAACAATGGTCCGTCCAGGGCCCAATTTCTTGGCTCTGTTTACCGTTAGCGAAAAATCCCTGCTTACTATAGCAGAAAATTCGGTGCTTACGGTAAACGTATTTCACACGTTAGCGAGGAATTTCGGTCTCTGAGCATGCGTACATCCCGTAACTAAGGATTCTGTGCTTACAGGGTTAGCGCAAAATGGTGACCGTAAGCGCGGAATTCTGTGGTTAGCAGAGCCAAGAAATTGGGCCCAGGTGTTGAGGTCAGTGGTTGCAATAGACTTACAATTGTTGACTGGTTACAGCGCCCTCAAGAGGTTTGCCAGGCTCATCTTAATATCAAAAATGGCTGCGTCTTGATCGGATCACAATTATTTCATATAAAGGACCGATGTGTGTTATAAAATAAATAATGAACTGGAATGATTCGGTCACTAGAGCACATCTATCCCCCCTCAGGCCTGTGATTGACCAAAAGGGGGACCTGTTTCACTCGGCCTTCGGCCTCGGGAAATAAGTCCCCCTTCTGGTCACTCACAGTCCCTCGGGGGGAATAGACGTGCTCTAGTGACCTCATTGCCAGTCCAAATTTGCATAATAATTAATATACCCAAATATGGGAATACAGGCCCGTAAGACACTTTTTTCAAAGGGGGGGCGTTTTCAACAACAACAAAAAAGTCAAAAAAAAAAATTTCCTTCGGAAACACGCTCATTCTCTTATTTTAATGTTCCATTATGGTGTCATAGTTTACCTTTCTTGAACAATCATAAATAAACTTACCTCTTTTTCTTCAAAATAGCAAAAATTATTCTGACAGCCAATTCAGCCGCACGTGCTTTTGATCAATCATAATGTATATTGAGGGCGCTCTTGCTCCAAACAAATTTGAATCAGGTGGTGACGGATTCGACGGAATCGATCTAGATTTGTAAATTACAAATCAAATCATTTATTTATTTATTTACATCTTCGAACTGAAAGACTGAAAGGGCATTTTTTGGGGGAGGGGGATTTTCTCTGTTTTTGGTCAAATTTTCCGGGGGTTTCCAAGTCAGTCACCTCGTGAATTTCACGTAAGTGGGGGAGGGGGGGGGGGGGGGCGGGGTTGCGGGTGGGAGGGGGGTTGAAGTCAAATAAATTCGCACGTCAAAATTTTTCGCACGGACACAAAATTTCGCAGTCCAAAAAGCACTATAGTCAATGTTTTATGAGTAGTTTTACTATCATTGATATTTGAAACTAAGAAAAACGCAATTTTTACCTTAAAAAAAAAAAAAAAAAAAAAAAAAGATTTTCAAAGGGGGGGCGTTCGCAACCGTCGCCCCCCCCCCCCCCCCCCCCCCATCTGACGGGCCTGGAATAAATATATTACGCGGCAGGAATTAACGATTTATGCAAATTAGTCATATTTCCACCACTTGAATTTTTAAAGACTTTTAATATGTCATTGTGGGGACCGTTTAGAAATGCAGTGGTGAATAATTTGTTTGCTATTTGTTTGAGGTCAAAACTTATTTTTTCGGGACTGTCTAGCGCACGATCTGGTCTCGCTCGATCCTCATTACATGCGCTCAATAAAATGCAATTGCAAAAGTAACTGCGTAATCAATTTAACAAAAACTAATCCCGCATAGTGTAACACAATGTACATGTAGTAGTTTTGTCAGTTGACAAAATAAACATCTGTTTTACGGAATGTTTAGAAACCAGACGATTTTTGTTAATTACTGATGCTGAACACTAACACAAGCGTCAGAGGATACAATACAAGACTAATTTATTCTCAATGCACCTTTATACCTCATCATTCCGCGAGAGTCCGAGTAAATACAATTCATTACATATCCGAGGTTATTATGTCCGAAATTGTAATCGGGTTAATAAGGTATTTGTAGCGAGAATTATAGCAGCCGTTACATGCAAATAAGCCTCGCTCTGCTTTTCAAATGAATTCTAAAGATTCAGCTTTTCGAAGTAATTCCGTTACGTAAGTACAATGAAAAAGGGCGGAACATACGTTCAGCAAAGCGTATTTAACCCTCGCCAAGTTTTGAGTTGGTTCATTTAGAAGCATCGACTTGAGCTGTAAACATCGTGCCAACCTAACTACCCGTGCCTAAAAAACAGTAAGATATTGGTTTTGAAATTGTGCCTATATAGTATACAATGATTTGTTTACAGGTGCACGTGGAAATTGGTTGTACAGTACGTTCGGTGATTTTTAAGTCGTTTTCGGAGGTCCAAATTCGTTGGAATAATGTACGTCCAAATGTACCCAGCTGCCTCTTTAATTTGCGGTTAACTGTCGCACTTTTTGTGATGTTTCTCTTTTGGTTGGTTTCTAGACCTCATCATGGTAGGATTGAAGTTGGTGTTCCTTTTGTCGCTGGTGGCCGGCGCGATCGTGGTCTGCAATGCCGAGACCGACACACTGGACAGCCTACTGCGGCGGATGCTCGACGAAATTCGCGCCCAAAATGTGGCGGTAAGTATTGCCTATATAAAACATTCATTTTGTTTCCCCTTTTCTGCAATGACCGACTTTTAGCGAGAAAAAAAAAGCAACCTCGTATGCTTCCATTAGCTCTTGTAGCTCTTGGAGCTACACTGTCTTGTTTTGATAGAAGAACTCGTGCTATAGATGCATGTACCAAGAACTCCCGATTCGGTTTATTATTTATAATTCATCCAGCGCCATTTTTGTCCAACAAAATAAGTCTGAGGCTCAAATTATGATGAACAATTACATCCAAGACTAATAGTAATAGCCCCGCTTTGGGTTCACGAAACAAAATGGCGCTGCAATCAAAACTCCTGAACCGATCAATCTGGAGTTTTTGGTTTTCCTTCTAACAAGATTTCCTATCCATTATAAAGGGTTTGGGTTCCTGAAAGTATGAGGTTGCGGTTGTTTTTTTTTATTCTGTATAATCGAGGGAAATGGGCGAAATATTCTTCATACAAAGTACCTGTGCGTATCTTTTTTTTCTTCAATTTCGTATGCTCTCTACTTGAAACCACACACACGGGTAGCTCAAGACTACGTACAGCGCCTGACCGCGGCACTACCTGGAGGCGGGTCGTCTATGGTCAGCATCTCCGTCTTGGACTCATGGCGCACGGCGGCAAAGGCGCGGTGCCTCTCGCAGACATGCAGATGAATCAGCTCGCCGCAGCCGTCAAGAACGGGCGCTTCGAGGCTTTCGACCAGAGTGGACTCAAGGTCGGGGGAAACATCTACCGTCTGCTAATGAGCACCGCGGGCAAGCCAGTGGTTCGATTCGGCAGCCGGGCCGGGACTATTCTTGCCAAGAAGACCACTGCTGGAGCCGTGGTGATCTGGGTGCCAGCTGAGGTAGAGCTGGAACAGTTTGATACCGGCTTGAAAAATACCGAGAAGTAGGCTCGTTAACGAACGTATAATACCAAATAATAAACAAATCTGCAAGTGACCTCATAGGTTCTGTGCATATAAAATTAAAACAAATATATATTTTCGATTAAAGTAATTTATTTAACAATACAATTTACTAACAGACTTACATTAAAAAACTTCCAGTCGTAACTCAACGCAGTTATTATTTATTCGACATTTGAAACAATCGTGAAATATACTACAAAAAAGACAGAGGCATATGCCTGGAATTAAAAAACTTTTACAAAGAAACTGACCGGGCCTTCAATTACAATGCCGTATAATTGTTTACAAAGAGAAAACTGGAAAAACGTTTTGATATTTGTAATTTTATAGCCGTTTATATTAATATAGAATATTTATTCATTAAAGACTTCATTTTTAGTTGGCTAGGCCATATAACTTTACGATGAATAAACTTGTTTTTGTCTTTATACAACTTCCGTCTCGCTAAACTACTCGTGTACACGTCACTTGAGCTTAACCTAGTATTAATAAAACAACAAAGTAAACTATATAAAAAAAATCTCTTTTACACTTAAAAAGTTTGTTAAATAAAGTAGTGTCGAACCTGACGTTAACATAAGAACAACAGATTTACCATTTTTTGTCCTGTTGTTGTAGTTTTTTTTGGTTTTTCTTTACTGGCTTATGGGCCTGAACGCGCGGATAAAGCCCACTGTCCAACACTAAAATCGATAAAGGACCTTATTTGTTCATGGGTTAATATTGGAGAAAATGTCCTGCCCTAATCGATTTGCCTTCCGCAAAAATTGAAAGAAACCTATTGTTCGGTGTGTCCTTGCACATTAAAATATTTGTGTTCCCGCGGCGGGTTTCAGGAAATGTATTCGTGTTTTATATACATGTAGGTGTCTGTGGTTACACGCCATTAAATCGATTCTAATAACCCTTTCAGTACCAAGAGTAATGTACATGATATGACCAGTTAGTGACCAAGCACTTTTTGGCCAAGTGTTAGTGTATAGCGCCCTCGCAAGGCAAAGTAATGAAAGGCCACTCTTCTTTGAAGTGGTGTTGAAACAATGGATTGACAGTACCCCCAAAGCAATGACTATTAGATTAATTAAAACAACAATATTGGCCTGTGATAAAAAAAAATGGAAGGGGTGGAAAGAATTCCATACTTGTTTGCCCTTAATATGACTTGACAACTACCAAGAAGTGTAAATCTGATGAAGAAACACAAATTTAGGAGTGAGAAAATTTCTTTGAAAATACTTGGATACTTAGATTTTATTCAAAATGAAGGAAATCCGGACTGTGAAGATAATTGCACAAACTTACAAAATGGATACACTATGGATGCCGTTAAAAGTTCAAATGAAGGCCCCCCCCCCCACCCCCCCCCCCCCCCCCCCCCCCCCCCCACCCAACTCAATGTTGGGTTGGCAGTGTGTGCACCATCACTCCAACATTGAAATGGGGGGGGGGGGGGGTTGGCGGGGCGCAAAAAAACTTGCTCAGGTGAATGCTCATCACAGACTATGAAACTTCTCAAAGCATGGTAGTACACACATTGGTTTGTCACACTGTTTACAAATCGTGCGAGTTTGTTTCCGCTTGGCTCTGGTACTGCAAACAACACAGTTGCGCTTTTTGCCGGCAAAATTTTTCCAGCCATAGTGATGAGTCGGAAAGCGGCTGAAACCACGTGACACTTGACTGGCATGCTGAGCTGGGTTGTGCTTCCAACTGGAAATAAGCTCTTCTATCACCTTGACCCTGAAATCCAAAGTGGTCAAGTGCTGATTTGTAGGGATGCTGTTGTATACAATGGTAGCATTCACCAAGCAGATGTCAAGAATGGCCACGAAAACTCCTTTTCACCATTTCATCGATTTGTGAGGGTAGTACTGACATTTGTGCTGCGAGATCACTTCCTCCCATGTATTTATTATAATCATTAACGACAGAAGGTTTTTTGATCGTACGAAGTTCACTCAAACTTTTTTTGCTCCGAATGTTATTCGTGTCGATATTGCAGTTTCCAACATTTGTGAGAAGAGTTACACGCTTGGCATCATGCCAGACGACGCACAGTTGGCCGGCTTTGGTGTTAAACTGGGGGTATCACCACCTCTTATCATGTGTAACTTGTTTTGGTTTGCACAATCTGGAATCCCCAGTGTGGTGTATGTAGCGTGCAGTTCCACAAGCTCCAAACTTTAACTGTGACAACTTGCAGACAAGAGCTATAGGCTAGTGTACCAACTGTCCATAAAAATGAAATGTCCCTTATGTTCGAGTCCTGTAATTATAGTCTAGGCAAAATACATAATTTTGTTTTGTTGACCTCAAACAAATTGCAACAAATTGTTTTTGGTCCCTAGAATTACATACTAAAAGTCTACAAAAATCCAAGTGGTGGAAATATGTCTAATTTGCATAAATCGTTAATCCCTGCCGTGTAATATGTTTATTCCCATATTTGGGTATATATTTTATTTTTATTTTTTGGCGATTATACTTAAACATGCTTACTTCAATAACATTTTCTAAAGAATGTAAGTGACTAAATAATTATGAAAATATAGTAATGGTCCAAAATGACTACAATTATACCCTATCATTTGCACGCATTTACCGTGTCTCCAGATATCATCAAATAGTAAGTATTGAAGTGCTTCAAATTCACCAAGTTGCTTACTGGCACAGTTATCCCATTAAAACCTTATGGAAAATCATATGAACAATGATAACATTGTGATATTTAGTCCAGCAAACAAAAACTTGGAAAAAATGATGTGTCCCTAAATTGGGCTAACAAGTATAGGTGAAGGGTTGCCTAAGGTGAGATACTTGAACAAGTTCAAGGAAACCCCCCCAAATTTAAGATTTTTGTTGCTTACAATAATCATATCTACGTTAAAATGTATTTTGGGGATTTCCTTGAACTTGTTCAAGTCTTCCATGTTAGGCAACCCTTTAACTACTTTTTAGCCTAATTTATAGACACACCATTTTTCCCAAGTTTTTGTTTTCTGGGCTAATTATCACAATGTTATTATTGTTCATATGATTTTTCATAAGGTTTTAATATGATAACTGTGCCAGTAAGCAACTTGGTGAATTTGAAGCTCACCAATACTGACTACTTGATGATATCTGGAGACAGTGTAATGTTCGCACATTTATAGGGTCACGAAGTTGTCATTTTGGATAATTACTGTGTTCTCATAATTATTCAGTCACTTATATGCTTTAGCAAATGTTATTGAAGTAAGGATATTTAAGTAGAATCACCAAAATAAACTTTTCAAAAAATAAAAATAAAATATATACCCAAATATGGGAATAAACATATTACACAGCAGGGATTAAGGATTTATGCAAATTAGACATATTTCCACCACTTGGATTTTTGTAGATTTTTAGTATGTAATTCTAGAAACCTTATAGAAGTGCACTGTGGTGAAAAATAATTTGTTGCAATTTGTTTGAGGTCAAAACTTATTTTTCCTGGACTATTAGGTCAGGACTACATGCCCAGCAGATGTAATATTAGGTTGGTGTTGTGTTGATACCCATGCACAGAAGCAAGGCCACGAATGCCATAATTTCAGGAACAGTAGTTGGAGTCCAGGCAGGCTGATGATTGGCTACATCTGCACACATTTTTGGGCGGCATAGCGATTGGTCTCATCCACCATCAACTCCCACACTGCTTGACAGAAGAAGAGCTGAAAGATTTCCATGGGCGACAGGTGACTGAAATCTCCCGTACAGCCAGTCTCTTCACTGATTTTCATCGGTGGGCGCTTGCTGTAAAAAGGTGCTTGCTTTATTCCATCCATACCTGAAATAGGAACATTCCGAAAGGTTAATGGGCCCCACTTCATTTCACGGCACATTTTCTTTTAAGGGTAGTATACAACATTAGCTTTTTGGGGAGGGGGGGGGGGGGGTCAAACGGATTTATCTGGGGTTTAATATTTTTTGGGACGACGGTTGGCCAACCATCTTTGGAAATTGCTAAACAATATCAGTTTTGTTAAAACAGAACAGCACACCAGGTGCCCTGATTTCACAGGATGCTCGAGACCATTCGTGACTGTCAAATATGGCCATTCATTAAATGAAGTAGTTTTGGGGGGTTTGGGGGTTTTTTTGTGGTTTTTTTTTTTTTTTGGGGGGGGGGGGGTGGGTGAAGTGTTTGTGAATCATTAACGGATTAAACCAGACACAAATTGAATCTGTATTTCCAGTCCTTTATTCTGCTCAGTTTTCTACACTAGTCTCATAGTATCTGCCACCATGATTGCAAGCCTCGTGTGTCCCTAGCCTAAATCCCATGATAGTTACAGTGTATGAGGTCAACGGACTAGGGTCAACATTAGTTTGCACATCACATGTACTCATGAATATATATCACACACTACAGGGGGGGAGTCGCAAATGTTGTATTACCTTTAATGACAAACTGTCCTTACAATGCTGTTTTTGGATGCTCGTATCTAGTGTTCCCACTGAAATATGTCTTCTTTTTTAATAAAATAATATCTCCTGAAATAAAATCTTCTTTTTAAAGATTATTATTATTGCCGCCTGTCTTTTCAGTAGTTGAAGAAGGCCCGATTCAGTGGAATTATATTTTTTTTTGTCACCTTCACATTTGCAGTCCTATCTGAAATTAGACTTGGATGCAAAATTATCACACTTTACTTTGCATAATTCAGGTACAACATTTCATAAATTTTCATGTTTTTTTCATTTCATTTCATTTATTATTTCGCAGGGCACAATAAGATTGATTTACAATCAATAGAAAATTAATAAAAAAATCTATAAACAAATAAAAAATCTATATTTTCATCAATTTCTAATTGGATTCCATCGGATTAAGCAATGCAAACTGAAACGTTCAGTGCTTTTGATGATTTTCCCTGCAAAAGGACATCAAAAATCCAAGGTTACATTAAAGTAGCCGATGAATGTCGGATGCGAAACATTTCGAGAATACCCTTTTTTAATTTTAGTAACCTCCCTACCTGAAGTTTGGCTTTCCCGACAAAGTTGAAAAGGTTTGTGTTGCCTCTTCATAACTTTCGTCAGACGTTGCTACAGAAGATTCAACATCGGACATATCTGAACCGCTATCTGCGAAGATTTCCTCCAAAATCTTGGAAGCGTTTTCGGTCATGATGGCGGCCAAGTCAGTGGCTGGCGTGGGGATGCAAGTAAAGGGCCTTTCGGGAGCGCGCGCGCGTCCTTTTGAGCGGTTTAAAACCGCTGGTCACATAACGACTATTATAATGGGGGACATACGAGTTCCTTGGCTGCGAACGTCCATGCAACTTTGAGCAAAGGTGGCGCGCTCGGTACTGATGATAGGGATACAGCCCATAGATAATGCCTAACCCAACGATAAATACGCCATCTTTCAAATTTATAAGAAGAACTACTTGCAACTCCCAAAGATGTTTGAGACACGCATAAAATGAAAACTTATTTCATCATCTTTTGTAGGGACTGATAACCGATGATTTTTAGCTGAAACTTTCAAAGTAGTCCTGTCGCTCATCGCATGCTTGCACGTCCATATCCACTGTACACGTGCATTTACACGTTTAATACATGACCCATAATGTGCGTTTCATTTCATTTCACCGTAGGCTAAATTGGCATTTTCTACGCAACGATCGACCAATAACAAACCGACTTTATAAGCCAACTTAGGCTATTAGCATAATAAGCACCACCCCAAAACCTCACATGATCAGAATGAATGAAACAAGCTGCCTATGCCATCAATGTGATCCAGTTGAGTTGTTTATAGTGTATAATAATTTGTATTTGTTTGACAAGTTTATTTTGGTGATTGTACTTATACATCCTTACTTCAATAACATTTTCTGAAGCATGTAAGAGACTGAATAATTATGAAAATATAGTAATGGTCTAAAATAACTACAATGTTCGCCTATAATTTGCACGCATTTACCTTGTCTCCAGATATCATCAAGTACTCAGTATTGACGAGTCAGCTTCAAATTCAACCAAGTTGCTTACTGGCACAGTTATCCTATTCAACCTTATGGAAAATCATATGAACAATGATAACATTGTGATATTTAGCCAAGCAAACAAAAACTGGGGGAAATGGTGTGTCCATAAATTGGGCTAAACATTAGGTGAAGGGTTGCCTAAGGTGAGAGACTTGAACAAGTTCAAGAAACCCCCCTCCCCAAAAAAAATAAATAAATAAATAAATAAAATAAACAAATACGGATTTGTGTAGCTTACAGTAATCATATCTACGTTAAAATGTATTATGGGGATTTCCTTGAACTTGTTCAAGTCTTCCATGTTAGGCAACCCTTTAACTACTTTTAGCCCAATTTATGGACACACCATTTTCCCCAGTTTTTGTTTGCTGTGCTAAATATCACAATGTTATCATTGTTTATATGATTTCCCATAAGGTTTGTTTCAATTATGATAATTGTGCCAGCAAGCAACTTGGTGATTTTTAAGCTCACCAATACTGACTACTTGATGATATCTGGTGACAGTGTAATGTGCGTCATTTTGGACAATTACTATGTTCTCATAATTATTCAGTCACTTATATGCTTTAGATTAATGTTAGGAGGTAGGGATATGCAAGTAAAATCACAAAAAATTAACTTTAAAAAAAAATATATATATAAACACACCTCTTGCTAGTTTTTCCTGGATTATCTAGCGCACGATCTCGTATGCAAAAACAGATCATAGTATAGGCGGGGCTTATATTTGGGGTGTCCAATCACACCTTGGTTAATCCCAACGTCACGCAGCTATATAGGCATACTTTGCATACATTACATTCGAAAAAAATGGCAAAGACCTTTCTTCGTGGTCAAGTTTGCAACTAGTATGTTGTTCTAATGTATGGGGCTGGTCTTGCTTGATCCTCATTACATGCGCTCGGTAAAATGCAATTGCAAAAGTAAGTGCGTAATAAAACTAAACAAAAACTTATCTGTTTAGTGTAACACAATGTACATGTAGTAGTTTTGTCAATTGACAAAATAAACATCTGTTTTACGGAATGTTTAGAAACCAGACGTCTGTGTTAATTATAGATGCTGAAACCTACGGAGGCCCTAAAGGGACATATGACGAAAAGAAATCACCGTGACGAAATAATTCGATTTTTTTATTTCGTGCGCTCGAAATCATTTCGTGCCCACGAAATGATTTCGTGAGCTCGAAATCATTTCGTGAGCTCGAAATCATTTCGTGCGCTCGAAATACTTTATTTCGTTCGCTCGAAATCATTTCGTGCGCTCGAACAAATGAACAACTCGGTCTTGGAGCAAGACTAGCCTGCTTAATGCTGACACAACGTCATATAATTTACTTAAGCGATTTCTAGCAAACCACGAAATGATTTCGAGCGCACGAAATGAATTCAATATAGAACGAAATGATTTCGAGTGCACGAAATGATTTCGAGCGCACGAAATAATTTCGAGCGCACGAAATGATTTCGAGTGCACGAAATAAAGTATTTCGAGCGCACGAAATGATTTTGAGCTCACGAAAATATTTTTTTCGAGTGCACGAAATGATTTCGTGGGCACGAAATGATTTCGAGAGCACGAAATTAAAAACTCAAATTATTTCGTCACGGTGATTTTTATTCGTCATAATTATGTCCCTTTAGGGGCTCCGTAGAAATCTAACTCAAGCGTTAGGGGATACAATACAATTCCCAATGCACCTTTACCTCATAATAAAATTCATTATAATTACAGATCCGAGGTCGTTATGTCCGGAATTTTAATCGGGTTAATAAGGTATTTGTAGCGAGAATTTGTGTTGTCCTATATGGAAGAAAAAAAAAGAGAATTACCGGCCACAGCAGCGGTTACATGCAAATAAGCCTCGCTTTGCTTTTAAAATGAATTCTAAAGATTCAGCTTTTCGAAGTAATTCCGTTACGTAAGTACAATGAAAAAGGGCGGAACATACGTTCAGCAAAGCGTATTTAACCCTCGCCAAGTTTCGAGTTCGTTCATTGCGAAGCATTGGCTTGAACTGTAAACATCTTGCCAAACTACCCGTGCCTAAAAAACAGTAAGATATTGGTTTTGAAACTGGGCCTATATGGTATACAATGATTTGTTTACAGGTGCACGTGGAAATTGGTTGTACGTTCGGTGATTTTTAAGTCGTTTTCGGAGGTCCAAATTCGTTGGAATAATGTACGTCCAAATGTACTGAGCTGCCTCTTTAATTTGCGGTTAACTGTCGCACTTTTTGTGATGTTTCTCTTTTGGTTGGTTTCTAGACCTCATCATGGTAGGATTGAAGTTGGTGTTCCTTTTGTCGCTGGTGGCCGGCGCGTTCGTGGTCTGCAATGCCGAGACCGACACTCTGGACAGCCTACTGCGGCGGATGCTCGACGAAATTCGTGCCCAAAATGTGGCGGTAAGTATTGCCTAACCATTCATTTGTTTTCCCTTTTTACTGCAATGACCGACTTTTAGCGAGAAAAAAATTGCAACCTCGTATGCATCCACTAGATCTTGGAGCTACACTGCCTTGTATGGATATAAGAACTCGTGCTATATACATGTACTAAAAACTCCCGATTCGGTTTATTATTTATAATTCCAGCGCCATTTTTGTCGAACAAAATAAGTCCGAGGCTCAAATTATGATGAACAATTACATCCAAGACTAATAGTAATAGCCCCGCTTTGGGTTCACTAAACAAAATGGCGCTGCAATCAAAACTCCTGAACCGATCAATCTGGAGTTCTTGGTTTTGGTTTTCCTTCTAACAAGATTTCCTATCCATTATAAAGGGTTTGGGTTCCTGAAAGTATGAGGTTGCGGTTGTTGTTTTTACTATTCTGTATAATCGAGGGAAATGGGCGAAATATTCTTTATACAAAGTACCTTTGTGTATCTGTATTTTTACAATGTTGTATGCACTCTATTTGAAACACACGCAGGTAGCTCAAGACTACGTACAGCGCCTGACCGCGGCACTACCTGGAGGCGGGTCGTCTATGGTCAGCATCTCCGTCTTGGGCATGACCAAAGGCAACCTCATGGCGCACGGCGGCAAAGGCGCGGTGCCTCTCACAGACATGCAGATGAATCAGCTCGCCGCAGCCGTCAAGAACGGGCGCTTCGAGGCTTTCGACCAGAGTGGACTCGAGGTCGGGGGAAACATCTACCGTCTGCTAATGAGCACCGCGGGCAAGCCAGTGGTTCGATTTGGCAGCCGGGCCGGGACTATTCTTGCCAAGAAGACCACTGCTGGAGCCGTGGTGATCTGGGTGCCAGCTGGGGTAGAGCTGGAACAGTTTGATACCGGCTTAAAAAATACCGAGAAGTAGGCTCGTTAACGAACGTATAATACCAAATAATAAACAAATCTGCAAGTGACCTCATAGGTTATGTGCATATAAAATTAAAACAAATATATATTTTCGATTAAAGTAATTTATTTAACAATACAATTTACTAACAGGCTGACAATGACATTAAAAAAAATCCCAGTCGTAACTCGGCGCAGTTATTATTTACTCGGCATTTGAAACAATACATGAAATATACTACACAAAACTGTGACCCGAATTCCTTCAATTACAATGCCGTTTAACTGTTTACAAAGAGAGAATCGGAAAAACGTTTTGATATTTTAAATGTCTTGCCGTTTATTTATATTAATATAGGATATTTAACATTAAGGACTTTATTTTTAGTTGGCTATAGCTTCACGATGTACAAACTTTTGTTTTGTCTTGACACAACTTCCGTCTCGCTAAACCACTCGTGTACACGTCACTTAAGCTTAACGCAGTAATAAAACAACAAAGTAATATAAAAACCCAAACAAGTCTAGACTTTAAATGTTTGTTAAAGTAGTGTCGAACCTGACGTTAACATTACATGGCTGCCGAAGAACAAAAGATTGGCCAGTTTGTGTACAATTATTTTGTTTATGGGCCTGATGAACGCGCGGATAAAGCCCACTGCCAAAGACTAACATCGATAACTGAACTTATTTTTGTTTATGGGGAATATTGAAGAAAATGTCCTGGCCAAATCGATTTGCCTCGCGCAATAATTGAAAGAAACCTAATGTTCTGTTTTACCTCGCAGGTTGAAATATTTGTGTTCCCGCGGCGGTTTTCAGGAGATGTGTCATGTTGTATATACATTGAAGATGTCTGTGGTTTCACACCACTCCCATGTCGACTACTTGCATATATCCCAACGATAAATACGCCAACTTCCGAAATTAAGGAGAAATACTTGCAACTCCTTTAGATGTTTGAGACGCGCATAACATTAAAACTTATTTCATCACCTTTCACCATTTTTTGTAGGGACTAATAACCGATGACTTTTGGGAGAAACTTTCAAAGTAGTCTCATCGCATGCTTGCACATATCCACTGTACATGTACATATACATGTACATGTATAGTACATGTACTCGTTCCATTTTCTACGCAACGATCGACCAATAACAAAACAACTTTATAAGTCAACTTGGGCTATTGGCAAAATGAGCACCACCCCAAAACCTCACAGGATCAGAATGAATGAAACAAGGCCACTAATGGGATCCAGTCGAGTTGTATAGTGGCCGCGTGAGGTCGCTGTTCGCGATGTGTTTTTGCACTATGCATTCAAAATCTAAGCATGCAGCGCGGCGCGGCGTGGATTTCGGAAAAGTAAAGGACGATGGCCTTGCGCAAAGCTAAATGAGCCACAATATTAGCGTCATTGTTAAAAATACTGAATACACTTCACTTTACACTTTACTTTACTTTATTTTCTACATACAAAATAAAGACAACCACAGGGTATGTATACATAATTATGTGGATGGGGAGCCCTAAAAAGCAAAGCTTGTTGAGTAGAGATCCCCAGTTACAATCATATACAAGAAAGACATACCCACAAAACAAACATAACACCAGACATAAATGGGAATGACATAATTAAAAAATCAGTAGCCTATCCTGCAGCTGTTAACCCCTTGAAATAAGAAACACTTAATTACTTTGCAAATAATTATTCAATATCATTTGTTTCGTATTTACGCTTAAATAGCGAGAGACTGGAGATCTTTTTTCAAGGGAAAAGTCGACCGGGCTTGGGACCCGCACATGCTTCAATAAGCCATTTGCGCGTGACCCCGAGTTAAATTTGAATAACATCTGGTACACTGACTTGCTCACACAGCTTGGCACAGTTTAACTTTGAATTCTCCAGACCAAAGACGCTGTTGCTATATCACGTGATTCGGGGCAAGCCTTACGCGTCAAACGCTAGCAACCCCCAGCTCTGGAATGGTCTGGTGTCTTTTTGCCATTCTCACCCATTGTAAACAATGTATTGGTGCTGAGCGTCTCTTACGTAACTATGCAAAAGCTTGCCCCGAATCACGTGATATAGCAACAGTGTCTTTGGTCTGGAGAATTTAAAGTTAAACTGTGCCAAGCTGTGTGAACAAGTGTACCAGATATTATTTAAATTTAACTCGGGGTCACGCGCAAATATTCACAGTTGCTTTAGAGATTGTAGTGCAAGCGTAATCATGAATAATCATGACGCGAGGGGTCTAGAGCCGCCCATTTATGATAATTGCCAAAACGTGTGTATACGTATATGGAGCAGAATCAGTGTCAAAAAGATCGGACGTGTTTTTACAACTCGGATGCTTTCCTAATTCGGATGTATTCCTAATTCGGATGCTTTTTGCAAACTCGGATGCTTTTTTAATTCGGATGAATTCGTAATTCGGATGATTTTTGTAAACTCGGATGCTTTTTTAATTCGGATGAATTCGCAATTCGGATGAATTCGTAATTCGGATGCTTTTTGTAAACTCGGATGCTTTTTTAATTCGGATGTTTTTTTAATTCGGATGCTTTTCTAGTTCGGATGCTTTTTTAATTCGAATGCTTTTCTAGCTCGGATGCTTTTTATAAACTCGGATGCTTTTTTAATTCGGATGCTTTTCTAGTTTGAATGCTTTTTGTAAACTCGGATGCTTTTTGCAAACCGAACATATTCGCAAATCGGATGCTTTCCCAATCCGGCACTAGGGTGGCCCTGAAAGGACATCACACATCGCAGATTCTGCGCGAATTTGAACGATGACAAACATGTTATCGTATATATCTAAGCATATATCTGAGATGTGGAAGATTTTATTGTAGATTTCTGCACAGATTTATGTGATAATGAATATTTTCTGGGCAGATTTTTGAAAAGTCGCATATTTTTATTTTAGATTTCAAGTTCTGCGCAGATTTCTTAGTACGCAAATTTGTGCGATGTCGCACGGATGGGCGTCATGTACATTTTCATTGCACATTTAATTATGCGCAGCTATATATGTCGCACTCACGTACAGCAGATTAATATGCAGATTTATGTGCACATTTCTGCCGCGATGTCAGCACATACGACGTTTTGAAAGTTGAACCACGACGTTTTGAATGTTATGATGTTCTAAAACGGACAGGCAACGTCGTGGTTCAACTTTCAAAACGTCGTACTTCCACGCGCGCTTTTACCTACCAAGGTAGCCGCGTATTCGGCCGGTTCTCTCCGCGCGGATTCAGTCCGCATTCACCAAAAGGCGACAAATATTTAATACATGCTGCAAAAAGGTGATGCATTTTCTAAAAGGTTTTTTGTCAATTTATTTAAAGAATTTTTCGAAATAAACCGTAAATATAACAATACTTTTTCAAACCCTTGTAGATCATACAGCATATTAGTCTTGTTTAACCTTTCCTGTAATTTTGATGAAAAATTACAGTTAAACTAGCTGCCTAATGAACTAAGTAATCCTACTTCGAGTTATTTTTATAGATTTGGAAATGAGAATGAAACATTTAAAACAAAATATACCTCACATGTTATCAAAAACTCATACTTTTATTTCATAATCTACAAGATAATGTTACTGGGCATATGGGTATAGGCTTCAGCCGAACACTAATTAGTGCCTAATTAGCCCGTTTAATAAATCCCCTTTTCAATGCAGCATTGTAATGCGTTTTTCGGCTGCGAGTATATCTGCCTCTTTAAAACAAAGTGTACATCACATGTTATTCAAACCTCATATTTGTATTACATGATCTACGAGATCATGTTTCTGGGCACACTTAATTTTGGTATAGGCTTCAGCCGAACAGTAATTAGTGCACTCGCACTCGGGCTTATTTGCAATGTTCTCGGTGAATCAGTTTCGTCAATCAACAATTTCAACAATTAATTTCACCACGCCAGATTTTATGAGAATGATAACTGTTACTTTATTTAATAACACAACAGCCCTTCAACTATAAAGTTCTGCATCATTAGATGGATCCTAGTAGTTTGTCAGCTTAGAACGTTAGGTAAAATACGGTTTCAGACCGTGTCCATAATTTCTTTTTTATTTCCACCTAATATCGCCCCATAATTCTTTGCGATATATAGCACACTTGGGTCAAATGTAAGTTTCTAAGGTCGAGTGCAAATAAGCAGATATTATCAAAACTACATAAAATGTAAACAAAGAACAACGGTTATATGTCAAAATTAGCATATAAAAGAATCTTGGAAACTCCATACTGCCACTCGTGCTTGAAAGAACTCACTTGCCAGATAGAAAGAGTGGGGCACGGAAAGATAGTCCTTGCAGGTGTGCTTTACAGAAATGTACAATTGCAATTCATGTGGCAAAAGAAAAAAAGTACAGCAATGATAAAAGCAGGTCTTGAATTTGTAAAACCACACTGTTGCCGTATTGTTTGAAATTTCTATAAAAGGTTTGACAAATAACTCGAAGTAGAATTACTTCCATTAAGCAGCTAATTTAACTGTAATTTTTCATCAAAATTACAGGAAAGGTTTTACAATTACAGGAACAAGTGTGGCTAATATGCTGTATGATCTACAAGGGTTTGAAAAAGTATTGTTATATTTACGGTTTATTTCGAAAAATTCTTTAAATAAATTGACAAAAAACCTTTTAGAAAATGCATCACCTTTTGCAGCATGTATTAAATATTTGTCGCCTTTTGGTGAATGCGGACTGAATCCGCGCGGAGAGAACCGGCCGAATACGCGGCTACCTTGGTAGGTAAAAGCGCGCGTTGAAGTACGACGTTTTGAAAGTTGAACCACGACGTTGCCTGT